>CM024178.1:2800000-3347159 GCA_013433145.1 Ascaris suum | reverse complement strand
ATGTCCTTTATCGTGACACAAGAACCGATGATCTGGATCCAACTCGACGGGAAATAATGATCAATTATTCCCTTCCAGTTGATAATCAAATAATTCTCAAATTGCATGAATAATGCATTATAAATGTCCTTTATCGTGACACAAGAACCGATGATCTGGATCCAACTCGACGGAAATAATGATCAATTATTCCCTTCCAATTGATAATCAAATAATTCTCAAATTGCATGAATAATGCATTATAAATGTCCTTTATCGTGACACAAGAACCGATGATCTGGATCCAACTCGACGGGAAATAATGATCAATTATTCCCTTCCAATTGATAATCAAATAATTCTCAAATTGCATGAATAATGCATTATAAATGTCCTTTATCGTGACACAAGAACCGATGATCTGGATCCAACTCGACGGAAATAATGATCAATTATTCCCTTCCAGTTGATAATCAAATAATTCTCAAATTGCATGAATAATGCATTATAAATGTCCTTTATCGTGACACAAGAACCGATGATCTGGATCCAACTCGACGGGAAATAATGATCAATTATTCCCTTCCAGTTGATAATCAAATAATTCTCAAATTGCATGAATAATGCATTATAAATGTCCTTTATCGTGACACAAGAACCGATGATCTGGATCCAACTCGACGGAAATAATGATCAATTATTCCCTTCCAGTTGATAATCAAATAATTCTCAAATTGCATGAATAATGCATTATAAATGTCCTTTATCGTGACACAAGAACCGATGATCTGGATCCAACTCGACGGAAATAATGATCAATTATTCCCTTCCAGTTGATAATCAAATAATTCTCAAATTGCATGAATAATGCATTATAAATGTCCTTTATCGTGACACAAGAACCGATGATCTGGATCCAACTCGACGGAAATAATGATCAATTATTCCCTTCCAGTTGATAATCAAATAATTCTCAAATTGCATGAATAATGCATTATAAATGTCCTTTATCGTGACACAAGAACCGATGATCTGGATCCAACTCGACGGAAATAATGATCAATTATTCCCTTCCAGTTGATAATCAAATAATTCTCAAATTGCATGAATAATGCATTATAAATGTCCTTTATCGTGACACAAGAACCGATGATCTGGATCCAACTCGACGGGAAATAATGATCAATTATTCCCTTCCAGTTGATAATCAAATAATTCTCAAATTGCATGAATAATGCATTATAAATGTCCTTTATCGTGACACAAGAACCGATGATCTGGATCCAACTCGACGGAAATAATGATCAATTATTCCCTTCCAGTTGATAATCAAATAATTCTCAAATTGCATGAATAATGCATTATAAATGTCCTTTATCGTGACACAAGAACCGATGATCTGGATCCAACTCGACGGGAAATAATGATCAATTATTCCCTTCCAGTTGATAATCAAATAATTCTCAAATTGCATGAATAATGCATTATAAATGTCCTTTATCGTGACACAAGAACCGATGATCTGGATCCAACTCGACGGAAATAATGATCAATTATTCCCTTCCAGTTGATAATCAAATAATTCTCAAATTGCATGAATAATGCATTATAAATGTCCTTTATCGTGACACAAGAACCGATGATCTGGATCCAACTCGACGGAAATAATGATCAATTATTCCCTTCCAGTTGATAATCAAATAATTCTCAAATTGCATGAATAATGCATTATAAATGTCCTTTATCGTGACACAAGAACCGATGATCTGGATCCAACTCGACGGGAAATAATGATCAATTATTCCCTTCCAGTTGATAATCAAATAATTCTCAAATTGCATGAATAATGCATTATAAATGTCCTTTATCGTGACACAAGAACCGATGATCTGGATCCAACTCGACGGGAAATAATGATCAATTATTCCCTTCCAGTTGATAATCAAATAATTCTCAAATTGCATGAATAATGCATTATAAATGTCCTTTATCGTGACACAAGAACCGATGATCTGGATCCAACTCGACGGGAAATAATGATCAATTATTCCCTTCCAGTTGATAATCAAATAATTCTCAAATTGCATGAATAATGCATTATAAATGTCCTTTATCGTGACACAAGAACCGATGATCTGGATCCAACTCGACGGGAAATAATGATCAATTATTCCCTTCCAATTGATAATCAAATAATTCTCAAATTGCATGAATAATGCATTATAAATGTCCTTTATCGTGACACAAGAACCGATGATCTGGATCCAACTCGACGGGAAATAATGATCAATTATTCCCTTCCAGTTGATAATCAAATAATTCTCAAATTGCATGAATAATGCATTATAAATGTCCTTTATCGTGACACAAGAACCGATGATCTGGATCCAACTCGACGGAAATAATGATCAATTATTCCCTTCCAGTTGATAATCAAATAATTCTCAAATTGCATGAATAATGCATTATAAATGTCCTTTATCGTGACACAAGAACCGATGATCTGGATCCAACTCGACGGAAATAATGATCAATTATTCCCTTCCAGTTGATAATCAAATAATTCTCAAATTGCATGAATAATGCATTATAAATGTCCTTTATCGTGACACAAGAACCGATGATCTGGATCCAACTCGACGGAAATAATGATCAATTATTCCCTTCCAGTTGATAATGAAATAATTCTCAAATTGCATGAATAATGCATTATAAATGTCCTTTATCGTGACACAAGAACCGATGATCTGGATCCAACTCGACGGGAAATAATGATCAATTATTCCCTTCCAGTTGATAATCAAATAATTCTCAAATTGCATGAATAATGCATTATAAATGTCCTTTATCGTGACACAAGAACCGATGATCTGGATCCAACTCGACGGGAAATAATGATCAATTATTCCCTTCCAGTTGATAATGAAATAATTCTCAAATTGCATGAATAATGCATTATAAATGTCCTTTATCGTGACACAAGAACCGATGATCTGGATCCAACTCGACGGAAATAATGATCAATTATTCCCTTCCAGTTGATAATCAAATAATTCTCAAATTGCATGAATAATGCATTATAAATGTCCTTTATCGTGACACAAGAACCGATGATCTGGATCCAACTCGACGGGAAATAATGATCAATTATTCCCTTCCAGTTGATAATCAAATAATTCTCAAATTGCATGAATAATGCATTATAAATGTCCTTTATCGTGACACAAGAACCGATGATCTGGATCCAACTCGACGGGAAATAATGATCAATTATTCCCTTCCAGTTGATAATCAAATAATTCTCAAATTGCATGAATAATGCATTATAAATGTCCTTTATCGTGACACAAGAACCGATGATCTGGATCCAACTCGACGGAAATAATGATCAATTATTCCCTTCCAGTTGATAATCAAATAATTCTCAAATTGCATGAATAATGCATTATAAATGTCCTTTATCGTGACACAAGAACCGATGATCTGGATCCAACTCGACGGGAAATAATGATCAATTATTCCCTTCCAGTTGATAATCAAATAATTCTCAAATTGCATGAATAATGCATTATAAATGTCCTTTATCGTGACACAAGAACCGATGATCTGGATCCAACTCGACGGAAATAATGATCAATTATTCCCTTCCAGTTGATAATGAAATAATTCTCAAATTGCATGAATAATGCATTATAAATGTCCTTTATCGTGACACAAGAACCGATGATCTGGATCCAACTCGACGGAAATAATGATCAATTATTCCCTTCCAGTTGATAATCAAATAATTCTCAAATTGCATGAATAATGCATTATAAATGTCCTTTATCGTGACACAAGAACCGATGATCTGGATCCAACTCGACGGGAAATAATGATCAATTATTCCCTTCCAGTTGATAATCAAATAATTCTCAAATTGCATGAATAATGCATTATAAATGTCCTTTATCGTGACACAAGAACCGATGATCTGGATCCAACTCGACGGGAAATAATGATCAATTATTCCCTTCCAGTTGATAATCAAATAATTCTCAAATTGCATGAATAATGCATTATAAATGTCCTTTATCGTGACACAAGAACCGATGATCTGGATCCAACTCGACGGGAAATAATGATCAATTATTCCCTTCCAGTTGATAATCAAATAATTCTCAAATTGCATGAATAATGCATTATAAATGTCCTTTATCGTGACACAAGAACCGATGATCTGGATCCAACTCGACGGGAAATAATGATCAATTATTCCCTTCCAGTTGATAATCAAATAATTCTCAAATTGCATGAATAATGCATTATAAATGTCCTTTATCGTGACACAAGAACCGATGATCTGGATCCAACTCGACGGAAATAATGATCAATTATTCCCTTCCAGTTGATAATCAAATAATTCTCAAATTGCATGAATAATGCATTATAAATGTCCTTTATCGTGACACAAGAACCGATGATCTGGATCCAACTCGACGGGAAATAATGATCAATTATTCCCTTCCAGTTGATAATCAAATAATTCTCAAATTGCATGAATAATGCATTATAAATGTCCTTTATCGTGACACAAGAACCGATGATCTGGATCCAACTCGACGGAAATAATGATCAATTATTCCCTTCCAGTTGATAATCAAATAATTCTCAAATTGCATGAATAATGCATTATAAATGTCCTTTATCGTGACACAAGAACCGATGATCTGGATCCAACTCGACGGGAAATAATGATCAATTATTCCCTTCCAGTTGATAATCAAATAATTCTCAAATTGCATGAATAATGCATTATAAATGTCCTTTATCGTGACACAAGAACCGATGATCTGGATCCAACTCGACGGAAATAATGATCAATTATTCCCTTCCAGTTGATAATCAAATAATTCTCAAATTGCATGAATAATGCATTATAAATGTCCTTTATCGTGACACAAGAACCGATGATCTGGATCCAACTCGACGGAAATAATGATCAATTATTCCCTTCCAGTTGATAATCAAATAATTCTCAAATTGCATGAATAATGCATTATAAATGTCCTTTATCGTGACACAAGAACCGATGATCTGGATCCAACTCGACGGGAAATAATGATCAATTATTCCCTTCCAATTGATAATCAAATAATTCTCAAATTGCATGAATAATGCATTATAAATGTCCTTTATCGTGACACAAGAACCGATGATCTGGATCCAACTCGACGGAAATAATGATCAATTATTCCCTTCCAGTTGATAATCAAATAATTCTCAAATTGCATGAATAATGCATTATAAATGTCCTTTATCGTGACACAAGAACCGATGATCTGGATCCAACTCGACGGGAAATAATGATCAATTATTCCCTTCCAGTTGATAATCAAATAATTCTCAAATTGCATGAATAATGCATTATAAATGTCCTTTATCGTGACACAAGAACCGATGATCTGGATCCAACTCGACGGAAATAATGATCAATTATTCCCTTCCAGTTGATAATCAAATAATTCTCAAATTGCATGAATAATGCATTATAAATGTCCTTTATCGTGACACAAGAACCGATGATCTGGATCCAACTCGACGGAAATAATGATCAATTATTCCCTTCCAGTTGATAATCAAATAATTCTCAAATTGCATGAATAATGCATTATAAATGTCCTTTATCGTGACACAAGAACCGATGATCTGGATCCAACTCGACGGGAAATAATGATCAATTATTCCCTTCCAGTTGATAATCAAATAATTCTCAAATTGCATGAATAATGCATTATAAATGTCCTTTATCGTGACACAAGAACCGATGATCTGGATCCAACTCGACGGGAAATAATGATCAATTATTCCCTTCCAGTTGATAATCAAATAATTCTCAAATTGCATGAATAATGCATTATAAATGTCCTTTATCGTGACACAAGAACCGATGATCTGGATCCAACTCGACGGAAATAATGATCAATTATTCCCTTCCAGTTGATAATGAAATAATTCTCAAATTGCATGAATAATGCATTATAAATGTCCTTTATCGTGACACAAGAACCGATGATCTGGATCCAACTCGACGGGAAATAATGATCAATTATTCCCTTCCAGTTGATAATCAAATAATTCTCAAATTGCATGAATAATGCATTATAAATGTCCTTTATCGTGACACAAGAACCGATGATCTGGATCCAACTCGACGGAAATAATGATCAATTATTCCCTTCCAGTTGATAATCAAATAATTCTCAAATTGCATGAATAATGCATTATAAATGTCCTTTATCGTGACACAAGAACCGATGATCTGGATCCAACTCGACGGGAAATAATGATCAATTATTCCCTTCCAGTTGATAATCAAATAATTCTCAAATTGCATGAATAATGCATTATAAATGTCCTTTATCGTGACACAAGAACCGATGATCTGGATCCAACTCGACGGAAATAATGATCAATTATTCCCTTCCAGTTGATAATCAAATAATTCTCAAATTGCATGAATAATGCATTATAAATGTCCTTTATCGTGACACAAGAACCGATGATCTGGATCCAACTCGACGGGAAATAATGATCAATTATTCCCTTCCAATTGATAATGAAATAATTCTCAAATTGCATGAATAATGCATTATAAATGTCCTTTATCGTGACACAAGAACCGATGATCTGGATCCAACTCGACGGAAATAATGATCAATTATTCCCTTCCAGTTGATAATCAAATAATTCTCAAATTGCATGAATAATGCATTATAAATGTCCTTTATCGTGACACAAGAACCGATGATCTGGATCCAACTCGACGGAAATAATGATCAATTATTCCCTTCCAGTTGATAATCAAATAATTCTCAAATTGCATGAATAATGCATTATAAATGTCCTTTATCGTGACACAAGAACCGATGATCTGGATCCAACTCGACGGGAAATAATGATCAATTATTCCCTTCCAGTTGATAATCAAATAATTCTCAAATTGCATGAATAATGCATTATAAATGTCCTTTATCGTGACACAAGAACCGATGATCTGGATCCAACTCGACGGGAAATAATGATCAATTATTCCCTTCCAGTTGATAATCAAATAATTCTCAAATTGCATGAATAATGCATTATAAATGTCCTTTATCGTGACACAAGAACCGATGATCTGGATCCAACTCGACGGGAAATAATGATCAATTATTCCCTTCCAGTTGATAATCAAATAATTCTCAAATTGCATGAATAATGCATTATAAATGTCCTTTATCGTGACACAAGAACCGATGATCTGGATCCAACTCGACGGGAAATAATGATCAATTATTCCCTTCCAGTTGATAATCAAATAATTCTCAAATTGCATGAATAATGCATTATAAATGTCCTTTATCGTGACACAAGAACCGATGATCTGGATCCAACTCGACGGAAATAATGATCAATTATTCCCTTCCAATTGATAATCAAATAATTCTCAAATTGCATGAATAATGCATTATAAATGTCCTTTATCGTGACACAAGAACCGATGATCTGGATCCAACTCGACGGGAAATAATGATCAATTATTCCCTTCCAGTTGATAATCAAATAATTCTCAAATTGCATGAATAATGCATTATAAATGTCCTTTATCGTGACACAAGAACCGATGATCTGGATCCAACTCGACGGAAATAATGATCAATTATTCCCTTCCAGTTGATAATCAAATAATTCTCAAATTGCATGAATAATGCATTATAAATGTCCTTTATCGTGACACAAGAACCGATGATCTGGATCCAACTCGACGGGAAATAATGATCAATTATTCCCTTCCAATTGATAATCAAATAATTCTCAAATTGCATGAATAATGCATTATAAATGTCCTTTATCGTGACACAAGAACCGATGATCTGGATCCAACTCGACGGGAAATAATGATCAATTATTCCCTTCCAGTTGATAATCAAATAATTCTCAAATTGCATGAATAATGCATTATAAATGTCCTTTATCGTGACACAAGAACCGATGATCTGGATCCAACTCGACGGAAATAATGATCAATTATTCCCTTCCAGTTGATAATCAAATAATTCTCAAATTGCATGAATAATGCATTATAAATGTCCTTTATCGTGACACAAGAACCGATGATCTGGATCCAACTCGACGGGAAATAATGATCAATTATTCCCTTCCAGTTGATAATCAAATAATTCTCAAATTGCATGAATAATGCATTATAAATGTCCTTTATCGTGACACAAGAACCGATGATCTGGATCCAACTCGACGGAAATAATGATCAATTATTCCCTTCCAGTTGATAATCAAATAATTCTCAAATTGCATGAATAATGCATTATAAATGTCCTTTATCGTGACACAAGAACCGATGATCTGGATCCAACTCGACGGGAAATAATGATCAATTATTCCCTTCCAGTTGATAATCAAATAATTCTCAAATTGCATGAATAATGCATTATAAATGTCCTTTATCGTGACACAAGAACCGATGATCTGGATCCAACTCGACGGAAATAATGATCAATTATTCCCTTCCAGTTGATAATCAAATAATTCTCAAATTGCATGAATAATGCATTATAAATGTCCTTTATCGTGACACAAGAACCGATGATCTGGATCCAACTCGACGGGAAATAATGATCAATTATTCCCTTCCAGTTGATAATCAAATAATTCTCAAATTGCATGAATAATGCATTATAAATGTCCTTTATCGTGACACAAGAACCGATGATCTGGATCCAACTCGACGGAAATAATGATCAATTATTCCCTTCCAGTTGATAATCAAATAATTCTCAAATTGCATGAATAATGCATTATAAATGTCCTTTATCGTGACACAAGAACCGATGATCTGGATCCAACTCGACGGAAATAATGATCAATTATTCCCTTCCAGTTGATAATCAAATAATTCTCAAATTGCATGAATAATGCATTATAAATGTCCTTTATCGTGACACAAGAACCGATGATCTGGATCCAACTCGACGGAAATAATGATCAATTATTCCCTTCCAGTTGATAATCAAATAATTCTCAAATTGCATGAATAATGCATTATAAATGTCCTTTATCGTGACACAAGAACCGATGATCTGGATCCAACTCGACGGAAATAATGATCAATTATTCCCTTCCAGTTGATAATCAAATAATTCTCAAATTGCATGAATAATGCATTATAAATGTCCTTTATCGTGACACAAGAACCGATGATCTGGATCCAACTCGACGGGAAATAATGATCAATTATTCCCTTCCAGTTGATAATCAAATAATTCTCAAATTGCATGAATAATGCATTATAAATGTCCTTTATCGTGACACAAGAACCGATGATCTGGATCCAACTCGACGGGAAATAATGATCAATTATTCCCTTCCAGTTGATAATCAAATAATTCTCAAATTGCATGAATAATGCATTATAAATGTCCTTTATCGTGACACAAGAACCGATGATCTGGATCCAACTCGACGGAAATAATGATCAATTATTCCCTTCCAGTTGATAATCAAATAATTCTCAAATTGCATGAATAATGCATTATAAATGTCCTTTATCGTGACACAAGAACCGATGATCTGGATCCAACTCGACGGGAAATAATGATCAATTATTCCCTTCCAATTGATAATCAAATAATTCTCAAATTGCATGAATAATGCATTATAAATGTCCTTTATCGTGACACAAGAACCGATGATCTGGATCCAACTCGACGGCAAATAATGATCAATTATTCCCTTCCAGTTGATAATCAAATAATTCTCAAATTGCATGAATAATGCATTATAAATGTCCTTTATCGTGACACAAGAACCGATGATCTGGATCCAACTCGACGGGAAATAATGATCAATTATTCCCTAATGAAATAATTCTCAAATTGCATGAATGCATTATAAATTCCTTTATCGTGACACAACAACCGATGATCTGGATCCAACTCGACGGGAAATAATGATCAATTATTCCCTTCCAATTGATAATCAAATAATTCTCAAATTGCATGAATAATGCATTATAAATGTCCTTTATCGTGACACAACAACCGATGATCTGGATCCAACTCGACGGAAATAATGATCAATTATTCCCTTCCAATTGATAATCAAATAATTCTCAAATTGCATGAATAATGCATTATAAATGTCCTTTATCGTGACACAAGAACCGATGATCTGGATCCAACTCGACGGGAAATAATGATCAATTATTCCCTTCCAGTTGATAATCAAATAATTCTCAAATTGCATGAATAATGCATTATAAATGTCCTTTATCGTGACACAAGAACCGATGATCTGGATCCAACTCGACGGAAATAATGATCAATTATTCCCTTCCAGTTGATAATCAAATAATTCTCAAATTGCATGAATAATGCATTATAAATGTCCTTTATCGTGACACAAGAACCGATGATCTGGATCCAACTCGACGGAAATAATGATCAATTATTCCCTTCCAGTTGATAATCAAATAATTCTCAAATTGCATGAATAATGCATTATAAATGTCCTTTATCGTGACACAAGAACCGATGATCTGGATCCAACTCGACGGGAAATAATGATCAATTATTCCCTTCCAGTTGATAATCAAATAATTCTCAAATTGCATGAATAATGCATTATAAATGTCCTTTATCGTGACACAAGAACCGATGATCTGGATCCAACTCGACGGAAATAATGATCAATTATTCCCTTCCAGTTGATAATCAAATAATTCTCAAATTGCATGAATAATGCATTATAAATGTCCTTTATCGTGACACAAGAACCGATGATCTGGATCCAACTCGACGGAAATAATGATCAATTATTCCCTTCCAGTTGATAATCAAATAATTCTCAAATTGCATGAATAATGCATTATAAATGTCCTTTATCGTGACACAAGAACCGATGATCTGGATCCAACTCGACGGGAAATAATGATCAATTATTCCCTTCCAGTTGATAATCAAATAATTCTCAAATTGCATGAATAATGCATTATAAATGTCCTTTATCGTGACACAAGAACCGATGATCTGGATCCAACTCGACGGGAAATAATGATCAATTATTCCCTTCCAGTTGATAATCAAATAATTCTCAAATTGCATGAATAATGCATTATAAATGTCCTTTATCGTGACACAAGAACCGATGATCTGGATCCAACTCGACGGAAATAATGATCAATTATTCCCTTCCAGTTGATAATCAAATAATTCTCAAATTGCATGAATAATGCATTATAAATGTCCTTTATCGTGACACAAGAACCGATGATCTGGATCCAACTCGACGGAAATAATGATCAATTATTCCCTTCCAGTTGATAATCAAATAATTCTCAAATTGCATGAATAATGCATTATAAATGTCCTTTATCGTGACACAAGAACCGATGATCTGGATCCAACTCGACGGAAATAATGATCAATTATTCCCTTCCAGTTGATAATCAAATAATTCTCAAATTGCATGAATAATGCATTATAAATGTCCTTTATCGTGACACAAGAACCGATGATCTGGATCCAACTCGACGGAAATAATGATCAATTATTCCCTTCCAATTGATAATCAAATAATTCTCAAATTGCATGAATAATGCATTATAAATGTCCTTTATCGTGACACAAGAACCGATGATCTGGATCCAACTCGACGGAAATAATGATCAATTATTCCCTTCCAGTTGATAATCAAATAATTCTCAAATTGCATGAATAATGCATTATAAATGTCCTTTATCGTGACACAAGAACCGATGATCTGGATCCAACTCGACGGAAATAATGATCAATTATTCCCTTCCAGTTGATAATCAAATAATTCTCAAATTGCATGAATAATGCATTATAAATGTCCTTTATCGTGACACAAGAACCGATGATCTGGATCCAACTCGACGGAAATAATGATCAATTATTCCCTTCCAGTTGATAATCAAATAATTCTCAAATTGCATGAATAATGCATTATAAATGTCCTTTATCGTGACACAAGAACCGATGATCTGGATCCAACTCGACGGGAAATAATGATCAATTATTCCCTTCCAGTTGATAATCAAATAATTCTCAAATTGCATGAATAATGCATTATAAATGTCCTTTATCGTGACACAAGAACCGATGATCTGGATCCAACTCGACGGCAAATAATGATCAATTATTCCCTTCCAGTTGATAATCAAATAATTCTCAAATTGCATGAATAATGCATTATAAATGTCCTTTATCGTGACACAAGAACCGATGATCTGGATCCAACTCGACGGAAATAATGATCAATTATTCCCTTCCAGTTGATAATCAAATAATTCTCAAATTGCATGAATAATGCATTATAAATGTCCTTTATCGTGACACAAGAACCGATGATCTGGATCCAACTCGACGGGAAATAATGATCAATTATTCCCTTCCAGTTGATAATCAAATAATTCTCAAATTGCATGAATAATGCATTATAAATGTCCTTTATCGTGACACAAGAACCGATGATCTGGATCCAACTCGACGGAAATAATGATCAATTATTCCCTTCCAATTGATAATCAAATAATTCTCAAATTGCATGAATAATGCATTATAAATGTCCTTTATCGTGACACAAGAACCGATGATCTGGATCCAACTCGACGGAAATAATGATCAATTATTCCCTTCCAGTTGATAATCAAATAATTCTCAAATTGCATGAATAATGCATTATAAATGTCCTTTATCGTGACACAAGAACCGATGATCTGGATCCAACTCGACGGAAATAATGATCAATTATTCCCTTCCAGTTGATAATCAAATAATTCTCAAATTGCATGAATAATGCATTATAAATGTCCTTTATCGTGACACAAGAACCGATGATCTGGATCCAACTCGACGGGAAATAATGATCAATTATTCCCTTCCAGTTGATAATCAAATAATTCTCAAATTGCATGAATAATGCATTATAAATGTCCTTTATCGTGACACAAGAACCGATGATCTGGATCCAACTCGACGGAAATAATGATCAATTATTCCCTTCCAGTTGATAATCAAATAATTCTCAAATTGCATGAATAATGCATTATAAATGTCCTTTATCGTGACACAAGAACCGATGATCTGGATCCAACTCGACGGAAATAATGATCAATTATTCCCTTCCAGTTGATAATCAAATAATTCTCAAATTGCATGAATAATGCATTATAAATGTCCTTTATCGTGACACAAGAACCGATGATCTGGATCCAACTCGACGGGAAATAATGATCAATTATTCCCTTCCAGTTGATAATCAAATAATTCTCAAATTGCATGAATAATGCATTATAAATGTCCTTTATCGTGACACAAGAACCGATGATCTGGATCCAACTCGACGGAAATAATGATCAATTATTCCCTTCCAGTTGATAATCAAATAATTCTCAAATTGCATGAATAATGCATTATAAATGTCCTTTATCGTGACACAAGAACCGATGATCTGGATCCAACTCGACGGAAATAATGATCAATTATTCCCTTCCAATTGATAATCAAATAATTCTCAAATTGCATGAATAATGCATTATAAATGTCCTTTATCGTGACACAAGAACCGATGATCTGGATCCAACTCGACGGAAATAATGATCAATTATTCCCTTCCAATTGATAATCAAATAATTCTCAAATTGCATGAATAATGCATTATAAATGTCCTTTATCGTGACACAAGAACCGATGATCTGGATCCAACTCGACGGGAAATAATGATCAATTATTCCCTTCCAGTTGATAATCAAATAATTCTCAAATTGCATGAATAATGCATTATAAATGTCCTTTATCGTGACACAAGAACCGATGATCTGGATCCAACTCGACGGAAATAATGATCAATTATTCCCTTCCAGTTGATAATCAAATAATTCTCAAATTGCATGAATAATGCATTATAAATGTCCTTTATCGTGACACAAGAACCGATGATCTGGATCCAACTCGACGGAAATAATGATCAATTATTCCCTTCCAGTTGATAATCAAATAATTCTCAAATTGCATGAATAATGCATTATAAATGTCCTTTATCGTGACACAAGAACCGATGATCTGGATCCAACTCGACGGAAATAATGATCAATTATTCCCTTCCAGTTGATAATCAAATAATTCTCAAATTGCATGAATAATGCATTATAAATGTCCTTTATCGTGACACAAGAACCGATGATCTGGATCCAACTCGACGGAAATAATGATCAATTATTCCCTTCCAGTTGATAATCAAATAATTCTCAAATTGCATGAATAATGCATTATAAATGTCCTTTATCGTGACACAAGAACCGATGATCTGGATCCAACTCGACGGAAATAATGATCAATTATTCCCTTCCAGTTGATAATCAAATAATTCTCAAATTGCATGAATAATGCATTATAAATGTCCTTTATCGTGACACAAGAACCGATGATCTGGATCCAACTCGACGGAAATAATGATCAATTATTCCCTTCCAGTTGATAATCAAATAATTCTCAAATTGCATGAATAATGCATTATAAATGTCCTTTATCGTGACACAAGAACCGATGATCTGGATCCAACTCGACGGAAATAATGATCAATTATTCCCTTCCAATTGATAATCAAATAATTCTCAAATTGCATGAATAATGCATTATAAATGTCCTTTATCGTGACACAAGAACCGATGATCTGGATCCAACTCGACGGAAATAATGATCAATTATTCCCTTCCAGTTGATAATCAAATAATTCTCAAATTGCATGAATAATGCATTATAAATGTCCTTTATCGTGACACAAGAACCGATGATCTGGATCCAACTCGACGGAAATAATGATCAATTATTCCCTTCCAGTTGATAATCAAATAATTCTCAAATTGCATGAATAATGCATTATAAATGTCCTTTATCGTGACACAAGAACCGATGATCTGGATCCAACTCGACGGGAAATAATGATCAATTATTCCCTTCCAGTTGATAATCAAATAATTCTCAAATTGCATGAATAATGCATTATAAATGTCCTTTATCGTGACACAAGAACCGATGATCTGGATCCAACTCGACGGAAATAATGATCAATTATTCCCTTCCAGTTGATAATCAAATAATTCTCAAATTGCATGAATAATGCATTATAAATGTCCTTTATCGTGACACAAGAACCGATGATCTGGATCCAACTCGACGGGAAATAATGATCAATTATTCCCTTCCAGTTGATAATCAAATAATTCTCAAATTGCATGAATAATGCATTATAAATGTCCTTTATCGTGACACAAGAACCGATGATCTGGATCCAACTCGACGGAAATAATGATCAATTATTCCCTTCCAGTTGATAATCAAATAATTCTCAAATTGCATGAATAATGCATTATAAATGTCCTTTATCGTGACACAAGAACCGATGATCTGGATCCAACTCGACGGAAATAATGATCAATTATTCCCTTCCAGTTGATAATCAAATAATTCTCAAATTGCATGAATAATGCATTATAAATGTCCTTTATCGTGACACAAGAACCGATGATCTGGATCCAACTCGACGGAAATAATGATCAATTATTCCCTTCCAGTTGATAATCAAATAATTCTCAAATTGCATGAATAATGCATTATAAATGTCCTTTATCGTGACACAAGAACCGATGATCTGGATCCAACTCGACGGAAATAATGATCAATTATTCCCTTCCAGTTGATAATGAAATAATTCTCAAATTGCATGAATAATGCATTATAAATGTCCTTTATCGTGACACAAGAACCGATGATCTGGATCCAACTCGACGGGAAATAATGATCAATTATTCCCTTCCAGTTGATAATCAAATAATTCTCAAATTGCATGAATAATGCATTATAAATGTCCTTTATCGTGACACAAGAACCGATGATCTGGATCCAACTCGACGGAAATAATGATCAATTATTCCCTTCCAGTTGATAATCAAATAATTCTCAAATTGCATGAATAATGCATTATAAATGTCCTTTATCGTGACACAAGAACCGATGATCTGGATCCAACTCGACGGGAAATAATGATCAATTATTCCCTTCCAGTTGATAATCAAATAATTCTCAAATTGCATGAATAATGCATTATAAATGTCCTTTATCGTGACACAAGAACCGATGATCTGGATCCAACTCGACGGGAAATAATGATCAATTATTCCCTTCCAGTTGATAATCAAATAATTCTCAAATTGCATGAATAATGCATTATAAATGTCCTTTATCGTGACACAAGAACCGATGATCTGGATCCAACTCGACGGAAATAATGATCAATTATTCCCTTCCAGTTGATAATGAAATAATTCTCAAATTGCATGAATAATGCATTATAAATGTCCTTTATCGTGACACAAGAACCGATGATCTGGATCCAACTCGACGGGAAATAATGATCAATTATTCCCTTCCAGTTGATAATCAAATAATTCTCAAATTGCATGAATAATGCATTATAAATGTCCTTTATCGTGACACAAGAACCGATGATCTGGATCCAACTCGACGGGAAATAATGATCAATTATTCCCTTCCAGTTGATAATCAAATAATTCTCAAATTGCATGAATAATGCATTATAAATGTCCTTTATCGTGACACAAGAACCGATGATCTGGATCCAACTCGACGGGAAATAATGATCAATTATTCCCTTCCAGTTGATAATCAAATAATTCTCAAATTGCATGAATAATGCATTATAAATGTCCTTTATCGTGACACAAGAACCGATGATCTGGATCCAACTCGACGGAAATAATGATCAATTATTCCCTTCCAGTTGATAATCAAATAATTCTCAAATTGCATGAATAATGCATTATAAATGTCCTTTATCGTGACACAAGAACCGATGATCTGGATCCAACTCGACGGAAATAATGATCAATTATTCCCTTCCAGTTGATAATCAAATAATTCTCAAATTGCATGAATAATGCATTATAAATGTCCTTTATCGTGACACAAGAACCGATGATCTGGATCCAACTCGACGGAAATAATGATCAATTATTCCCTTCCAGTTGATAATCAAATAATTCTCAAATTGCATGAATAATGCATTATAAATGTCCTTTATCGTGACACAAGAACCGATGATCTGGATCCAACTCGACGGGAAATAATGATCAATTATTCCCTTCCAGTTGATAATCAAATAATTCTCAAATTGCATGAATAATGCATTATAAATGTCCTTTATCGTGACACAAGAACCGATGATCTGGATCCAACTCGACGGGAAATAATGATCAATTATTCCCTTCCAGTTGATAATCAAATAATTCTCAAATTGCATGAATAATGCATTATAAATGTCCTTTATCGTGACACAAGAACCGATGATCTGGATCCAACTCGACGGGAAATAATGATCAATTATTCCCTTCCAGTTGATAATGAAATAATTCTCAAATTGCATGAATAATGCATTATAAATGTCCTTTATCGTGACACAAGAACCGATGATCTGGATCCAACTCGACGGGAAATAATGATCAATTATTCCCTTCCAGTTGATAATCAAATAATTCTCAAATTGCATGAATAATGCATTATAAATGTCCTTTATCGTGACACAAGAACCGATGATCTGGATCCAACTCGACGGAAATAATGATCAATTATTCCCTTCCAGTTGATAATCAAATAATTCTCAAATTGCATGAATAATGCATTATAAATGTCCTTTATCGTGACACAAGAACCGATGATCTGGATCCAACTCGACGGGAAATAATGATCAATTATTCCCTTCCAGTTGATAATCAAATAATTCTCAAATTGCATGAATAATGCATTATAAATGTCCTTTATCGTGACACAAGAACCGATGATCTGGATCCAACTCGACGGAAATAATGATCAATTATTCCCTTCCAGTTGATAATCAAATAATTCTCAAATTGCATGAATAATGCATTATAAATGTCCTTTATCGTGACACAAGAACCGATGATCTGGATCCAACTCGACGGAAATAATGATCAATTATTCCCTTCCAGTTGATAATCAAATAATTCTCAAATTGCATGAATAATGCATTATAAATGTCCTTTATCGTGACACAAGAACCGATGATCTGGATCCAACTCGACGGAAATAATGATCAATTATTCCCTTCCAGTTGATAATCAAATAATTCTCAAATTGCATGAATAATGCATTATAAATGTCCTTTATCGTGACACAAGAACCGATGATCTGGATCCAACTCGACGGGAAATAATGATCAATTATTCCCTTCCAATTGATAATGAAATAATTCTCAAATTGCATGAATAATGCATTATAAATGTCCTTTATCGTGACACAAGAACCGATGATCTGGATCCAACTCGACGGGAAATAATGATCAATTATTCCCTTCCAGTTGATAATCAAATAATTCTCAAATTGCATGAATAATGCATTATAAATGTCCTTTATCGTGACACAAGAACCGATGATCTGGATCCAACTCGACGGAAATAATGATCAATTATTCCCTTCCAGTTGATAATCAAATAATTCTCAAATTGCATGAATAATGCATTATAAATGTCCTTTATCGTGACACAAGAACCGATGATCTGGATCCAACTCGACGGAAATAATGATCAATTATTCCCTTCCAGTTGATAATCAAATAATTCTCAAATTGCATGAATAATGCATTATAAATGTCCTTTATCGTGACACAAGAACCGATGATCTGGATCCAACTCGACGGGAAATAATGATCAATTATTCCCTTCCAGTTGATAATCAAATAATTCTCAAATTGCATGAATAATGCATTATAAATGTCCTTTATCGTGACACAAGAACCGATGATCTGGATCCAACTCGACGGGAAATAATGATCAATTATTCCCTTCCAGTTGATAATCAAATAATTCTCAAATTGCATGAATAATGCATTATAAATGTCCTTTATCGTGACACAAGAACCGATGATCTGGATCCAACTCGACGGGAAATAATGATCAATTATTCCCTTCCAGTTGATAATCAAATAATTCTCAAATTGCATGAATAATGCATTATAAATGTCCTTTATCGTGACACAAGAACCGATGATCTGGATCCAACTCGACGGAAATAATGATCAATTATTCCCTTCCAGTTGATAATCAAATAATTCTCAAATTGCATGAATAATGCATTATAAATGTCCTTTATCGTGACACAAGAACCGATGATCTGGATCCAACTCGACGGCAAATAATGATCAATTATTCCCTTCCAGTTGATAATCAAATAATTCTCAAATTGCATGAATAATGCATTATAAATGTCCTTTATCGTGACACAAGAACCGATGATCTGGATCCAACTCGACGGAAATAATGATCAATTATTCCCTTCCAGTTGATAATCAAATAATTCTCAAATTGCATGAATAATGCATTATAAATGTCCTTTATCGTGACACAAGAACCGATGATCTGGATCCAACTCGACGGGAAATAATGATCAATTATTCCCTTCCAGTTGATAATCAAATAATTCTCAAATTGCATGAATAATGCATTATAAATGTCCTTTATCGTGACACAAGAACCGATGATCTGGATCCAACTCGACGGAAATAATGATCAATTATTCCCTTCCAGTTGATAATCAAATAATTCTCAAATTGCATGAATAATGCATTATAAATGTCCTTTATCGTGACACAAGAACCGATGATCTGGATCCAACTCGACGGGAAATAATGATCAATTATTCCCTTCCAGTTGATAATCAAATAATTCTCAAATTGCATGAATAATGCATTATAAATGTCCTTTATCGTGACACAAGAACCGATGATCTGGATCCAACTCGACGGAAATAATGATCAATTATTCCCTTCCAGTTGATAATGAAATAATTCTCAAATTGCATGAATAATGCATTATAAATGTCCTTTATCGTGACACAAGAACCGATGATCTGGATCCAACTCGACGGAAATAATGATCAATTATTCCCTTCCAGTTGATAATCAAATAATTCTCAAATTGCATGAATAATGCATTATAAATGTCCTTTATCGTGACACAAGAACCGATGATCTGGATCCAACTCGACGGGAAATAATGATCAATTATTCCCTTCCAGTTGATAATCAAATAATTCTCAAATTGCATGAATAATGCATTATAAATGTCCTTTATCGTGACACAAGAACCGATGATCTGGATCCAACTCGACGGGAAATAATGATCAATTATTCCCTTCCAGTTGATAATCAAATAATTCTCAAATTGCATGAATAATGCATTATAAATGTCCTTTATCGTGACACAAGAACCGATGATCTGGATCCAACTCGACGGAAATAATGATCAATTATTCCCTTCCAGTTGATAATCAAATAATTCTCAAATTGCATGAATAATGCATTATAAATGTCCTTTATCGTGACACAAGAACCGATGATCTGGATCCAACTCGACGGGAAATAATGATCAATTATTCCCTTCCAGTTGATAATCAAATAATTCTCAAATTGCATGAATAATGCATTATAAATGTCCTTTATCGTGACACAAGAACCGATGATCTGGATCCAACTCGACGGAAATAATGATCAATTATTCCCTTCCAGTTGATAATCAAATAATTCTCAAATTGCATGAATAATGCATTATAAATGTCCTTTATCGTGACACAAGAACCGATGATCTGGATCCAACTCGACGGAAATAATGATCAATTATTCCCTTCCAGTTGATAATCAAATAATTCTCAAATTGCATGAATAATGCATTATAAATGTCCTTTATCGTGACACAAGAACCGATGATCTGGATCCAACTCGACGGGAAATAATGATCAATTATTCCCTTCCAGTTGATAATCAAATAATTCTCAAATTGCATGAATAATGCATTATAAATGTCCTTTATCGTGACACAAGAACCGATGATCTGGATCCAACTCGACGGAAATAATGATCAATTATTCCCTTCCAGTTGATAATCAAATAATTCTCAAATTGCATGAATAATGCATTATAAATGTCCTTTATCGTGACACAAGAACCGATGATCTGGATCCAACTCGACGGAAATAATGATCAATTATTCCCTTCCAGTTGATAATCAAATAATTCTCAAATTGCATGAATAATGCATTATAAATGTCCTTTATCGTGACACAAGAACCGATGATCTGGATCCAACTCGACGGAAATAATGATCAATTATTCCCTTCCAGTTGATAATCAAATAATTCTCAAATTGCATGAATAATGCATTATAAATGTCCTTTATCGTGACACAAGAACCGATGATCTGGATCCAACTCGACGGGAAATAATGATCAATTATTCCCTTCCAGTTGATAATCAAATAATTCTCAAATTGCATGAATAATGCATTATAAATGTCCTTTATCGTGACACAAGAACCGATGATCTGGATCCAACTCGACGGGAAATAATGATCAATTATTCCCTTCCAGTTGATAATCAAATAATTCTCAAATTGCATGAATAATGCATTATAAATGTCCTTTATCGTGACACAAGAACCGATGATCTGGATCCAACTCGACGGCAAATAATGATCAATTATTCCCTTCCAGTTGATAATCAAATAATTCTCAAATTGCATGAATAATGCATTATAAATGTCCTTTATCGTGACACAAGAACCGATGATCTGGATCCAACTCGACGGAAATAATGATCAATTATTCCCTTCCAGTTGATAATCAAATAATTCTCAAATTGCATGAATAATGCATTATAAATGTCCTTTATCGTGACACAAGAACCGATGATCTGGATCCAACTCGACGGGAAATAATGATCAATTATTCCCTTCCAGTTGATAATCAAATAATTCTCAAATTGCATGAATAATGCATTATAAATGTCCTTTATCGTGACACAAGAACCGATGATCTGGATCCAACTCGACGGAAATAATGATCAATTATTCCCTTCCAGTTGATAATCAAATAATTCTCAAATTGCATGAATAATGCATTATAAATGTCCTTTATCGTGACACAAGAACCGATGATCTGGATCCAACTCGACGGCAAATAATGATCAATTATTCCCTTCCAGTTGATAATCAAATAATTCTCAAATTGCATGAATAATGCATTATAAATGTCCTTTATCGTGACACAAGAACCGATGATCTGGATCCAACTCGACGGGAAATAATGATCAATTATTCCCTTCCAGTTGATAATCAAATAATTCTCAAATTGCATGAATAATGCATTATAAATGTCCTTTATCGTGACACAAGAACCGATGATCTGGATCCAACTCGACGGAAATAATGATCAATTATTCCCTTCCAGTTGATAATCAAATAATTCTCAAATTGCATGAATAATGCATTATAAATGTCCTTTATCGTGACACAAGAACCGATGATCTGGATCCAACTCGACGGGAAATAATGATCAATTATTCCCTTCCAGTTGATAATCAAATAATTCTCAAATTGCATGAATAATGCATTATAAATGTCCTTTATCGTGACACAAGAACCGATGATCTGGATCCAACTCGACGGAAATAATGATCAATTATTCCCTTCCAGTTGATAATCAAATAATTCTCAAATTGCATGAATAATGCATTATAAATGTCCTTTATCGTGACACAAGAACCGATGATCTGGATCCAACTCGACGGGAAATAATGATCAATTATTCCCTTCCAGTTGATAATCAAATAATTCTCAAATTGCATGAATAATGCATTATAAATGTCCTTTATCGTGACACAAGAACCGATGATCTGGATCCAACTCGACGGAAATAATGATCAATTATTCCCTTCCAGTTGATAATCAAATAATTCTCAAATTGCATGAATAATGCATTATAAATGTCCTTTATCGTGACACAAGAACCGATGATCTGGATCCAACTCGACGGGAAATAATGATCAATTATTCCCTTCCAGTTGATAATCAAATAATTCTCAAATTGCATGAATAATGCATTATAAATGTCCTTTATCGTGACACAAGAACCGATGATCTGGATCCAACTCGACGGAAATAATGATCAATTATTCCCTTCCAGTTGATAATCAAATAATTCTCAAATTGCATGAATAATGCATTATAAATGTCCTTTATCGTGACACAAGAACCGATGATCTGGATCCAACTCGACGGGAAATAATGATCAATTATTCCCTTCCAGTTGATAATCAAATAATTCTCAAATTGCATGAATAATGCATTATAAATGTCCTTTATCGTGACACAAGAACCGATGATCTGGATCCAACTCGACGGAAATAATGATCAATTATTCCCTTCCAGTTGATAATCAAATAATTCTCAAATTGCATGAATAATGCATTATAAATGTCCTTTATCGTGACACAAGAACCGATGATCTGGATCCAACTCGACGGAAATAATGATCAATTATTCCCTTCCAGTTGATAATCAAATAATTCTCAAATTGCATGAATAATGCATTATAAATGTCCTTTATCGTGACACAAGAACCGATGATCTGGATCCAACTCGACGGGAAATAATGATCAATTATTCCCTTCCAGTTGATAATCAAATAATTCTCAAATTGCATGAATAATGCATTATAAATGTCCTTTATCGTGACACAAGAACCGATGATCTGGATCCAACTCGACGGAAATAATGATCAATTATTCCCTTCCAGTTGATAATCAAATAATTCTCAAATTGCATGAATAATGCATTATAAATGTCCTTTATCGTGACACAAGAACCGATGATCTGGATCCAACTCGACGGAAATAATGATCAATTATTCCCTTCCAGTTGATAATCAAATAATTCTCAAATTGCATGAATAATGCATTATAAATGTCCTTTATCGTGACACAAGAACCGATGATCTGGATCCAACTCGACGGCAAATAATGATCAATTATTCCCTTCCAGTTGATAATCAAATAATTCTCAAATTGCATGAATAATGCATTATAAATGTCCTTTATCGTGACACAAGAACCGATGATCTGGATCCAACTCGACGGGAAATAATGATCAATTATTCCCTTCCAGTTGATAATCAAATAATTCTCAAATTGCATGAATAATGCATTATAAATGTCCTTTATCGTGACACAAGAACCGATGATCTGGATCCAACTCGACGGGAAATAATGATCAATTATTCCCTTCCAGTTGATAATCAAATAATTCTCAAATTGCATGAATAATGCATTATAAATGTCCTTTATCGTGACACAAGAACCGATGATCTGGATCCAACTCGACGGGAAATAATGATCAATTATTCCCTTCCAGTTGATAATCAAATAATTCTCAAATTGCATGAATAATGCATTATAAATGTCCTTTATCGTGACACAAGAACCGATGATCTGGATCCAACTCGACGGAAATAATGATCAATTATTCCCTTCCAGTTGATAATCAAATAATTCTCAAATTGCATGAATAATGCATTATAAATGTCCTTTATCGTGACACAAGAACCGATGATCTGGATCCAACTCGACGGAAATAATGATCAATTATTCCCTTCCAGTTGATAATCAAATAATTCTCAAATTGCATGAATAATGCATTATAAATGTCCTTTATCGTGACACAAGAACCGATGATCTGGATCCAACTCGACGGAAATAATGATCAATTATTCCCTTCCAGTTGATAATCAAATAATTCTCAAATTGCATGAATAATGCATTATAAATGTCCTTTATCGTGACACAAGAACCGATGATCTGGATCCAACTCGACGGCAAATAATGATCAATTATTCCCTTCCAGTTGATAATCAAATAATTCTCAAATTGCATGAATAATGCATTATAAATGTCCTTTATCGTGACACAAGAACCGATGATCTGGATCCAACTCGACGGAAATAATGATCAATTATTCCCTTCCAGTTGATAATCAAATAATTCTCAAATTGCATGAATAATGCATTATAAATGTCCTTTATCGTGACACAAGAACCGATGATCTGGATCCAACTCGACGGGAAATAATGATCAATTATTCCCTTCCAGTTGATAATCAAATAATTCTCAAATTGCATGAATAATGCATTATAAATGTCCTTTATCGTGACACAAGAACCGATGATCTGGATCCAACTCGACGGGAAATAATGATCAATTATTCCCTTCCAGTTGATAATCAAATAATTCTCAAATTGCATGAATAATGCATTATAAATGTCCTTTATCGTGACACAAGAACCGATGATCTGGATCCAACTCGACGGGAAATAATGATCAATTATTCCCTTCCAGTTGATAATCAAATAATTCTCAAATTGCATGAATAATGCATTATAAATGTCCTTTATCGTGACACAAGAACCGATGATCTGGATCCAACTCGACGGCAAATAATGATCAATTATTCCCTTCCAGTTGATAATCAAATAATTCTCAAATTGCATGAATAATGCATTATAAATGTCCTTTATCGTGACACAAGAACCGATGATCTGGATCCAACTCGACGGGAAATAATGATCAATTATTCCCTTCCAGTTGATAATCAAATAATTCTCAAATTGCATGAATAATGCATTATAAATGTCCTTTATCGTGACACAAGAACCGATGATCTGGATCCAACTCGACGGAAATAATGATCAATTATTCCCTTCCAGTTGATAATCAAATAATTCTCAAATTGCATGAATAATGCATTATAAATGTCCTTTATCGTGACACAAGAACCGATGATCTGGATCCAACTCGACGGGAAATAATGATCAATTATTCCCTTCCAGTTGATAATCAAATAATTCTCAAATTGCATGAATAATGCATTATAAATGTCCTTTATCGTGACACAAGAACCGATGATCTGGATCCAACTCGACGGGAAATAATGATCAATTATTCCCTTCCAGTTGATAATCAAATAATTCTCAAATTGCATGAATAATGCATTATAAATGTCCTTTATCGTGACACAAGAACCGATGATCTGGATCCAACTCGACGGGAAATAATGATCAATTATTCCCTTCCAGTTGATAATCAAATAATTCTCAAATTGCATGAATAATGCATTATAAATGTCCTTTATCGTGACACAAGAACCGATGATCTGGATCCAACTCGACGGAAATAATGATCAATTATTCCCTTCCAGTTGATAATCAAATAATTCTCAAATTGCATGAATAATGCATTATAAATGTCCTTTATCGTGACACAAGAACCGATGATCTGGATCCAACTCGACGGAAATAATGATCAATTATTCCCTTCCAGTTGATAATCAAATAATTCTCAAATTGCATGAATAATGCATTATAAATGTCCTTTATCGTGACACAAGAACCGATGATCTGGATCCAACTCGACGGCAAATAATGATCAATTATTCCCTTCCAGTTGATAATCAAATAATTCTCAAATTGCATGAATAATGCATTATAAATGTCCTTTATCGTGACACAAGAACCGATGATCTGGATCCAACTCGACGGGAAATAATGATCAATTATTCCCTTCCAGTTGATAATCAAATAATTCTCAAATTGCATGAATAATGCATTATAAATGTCCTTTATCGTGACACAAGAACCGATGATCTGGATCCAACTCGACGGGAAATAATGATCAATTATTCCCTTCCAGTTGATAATCAAATAATTCTCAAATTGCATGAATAATGCATTATAAATGTCCTTTATCGTGACACAAGAACCGATGATCTGGATCCAACTCGACGGGAAATAATGATCAATTATTCCCTTCCAGTTGATAATCAAATAATTCTCAAATTGCATGAATAATGCATTATAAATGTCCTTTATCGTGACACAAGAACCGATGATCTGGATCCAACTCGACGGGAAATAATGATCAATTATTCCCTTCCAGTTGATAATCAAATAATTCTCAAATTGCATGAATAATGCATTATAAATGTCCTTTATCGTGACACAAGAACCGATGATCTGGATCCAACTCGACGGGAAATAATGATCAATTATTCCCTTCCAGTTGATAATCAAATAATTCTCAAATTGCATGAATAATGCATTATAAATGTCCTTTATCGTGACACAAGAACCGATGATCTGGATCCAACTCGACGGGAAATAATGATCAATTATTCCCTTCCAGTTGATAATCAAATAATTCTCAAATTGCATGAATAATGCATTATAAATGTCCTTTATCGTGACACAAGAACCGATGATCTGGATCCAACTCGACGGAAATAATGATCAATTATTCCCTTCCAGTTGATAATCAAATAATTCTCAAATTGCATGAATAATGCATTATAAATGTCCTTTATCGTGACACAAGAACCGATGATCTGGATCCAACTCGACGGGAAATAATGATCAATTATTCCCTTCCAGTTGATAATCAAATAATTCTCAAATTGCATGAATAATGCATTATAAATGTCCTTTATCGTGACACAAGAACCGATGATCTGGATCCAACTCGACGGGAAATAATGATCAATTATTCCCTTCCAGTTGATAATCAAATAATTCTCAAATTGCATGAATAATGCATTATAAATGTCCTTTATCGTGACACAAGAACCGATGATCTGGATCCAACTCGACGGAAATAATGATCAATTATTCCCTTCCAGTTGATAATCAAATAATTCTCAAATTGCATGAATAATGCATTATAAATGTCCTTTATCGTGACACAAGAACCGATGATCTGGATCCAACTCGACGGCAAATAATGATCAATTATTCCCTTCCAGTTGATAATCAAATAATTCTCAAATTGCATGAATAATGCATTATAAATGTCCTTTATCGTGACACAAGAACCGATGATCTGGATCCAACTCGACGGGAAATAATGATCAATTATTCCCTTCCAGTTGATAATCAAATAATTCTCAAATTGCATGAATAATGCATTATAAATGTCCTTTATCGTGACACAAGAACCGATGATCTGGATCCAACTCGACGGAAATAATGATCAATTATTCCCTTCCAGTTGATAATCAAATAATTCTCAAATTGCATGAATAATGCATTATAAATGTCCTTTATCGTGACACAAGAACCGATGATCTGGATCCAACTCGACGGGAAATAATGATCAATTATTCCCTTCCAGTTGATAATCAAATAATTCTCAAATTGCATGAATAATGCATTATAAATGTCCTTTATCGTGACACAAGAACCGATGATCTGGATCCAACTCGACGGAAATAATGATCAATTATTCCCTTCCAGTTGATAATCAAATAATTCTCAAATTGCATGAATAATGCATTATAAATGTCCTTTATCGTGACACAAGAACCGATGATCTGGATCCAACTCGACGGCAAATAATGATCAATTATTCCCTTCCAGTTGATAATCAAATAATTCTCAAATTGCATGAATAATGCATTATAAATGTCCTTTATCGTGACACAAGAACCGATGATCTGGATCCAACTCGACGGCAAATAATGATCAATTATTCCCTTCCAGTTGATAATCAAATAATTCTCAAATTGCATGAATAATGCATTATAAATGTCCTTTATCGTGACACAAGAACCGATGATCTGGATCCAACTCGACGGAAATAATGATCAATTATTCCCTTCCAGTTGATAATCAAATAATTCTCAAATTGCATGAATAATGCATTATAAATGTCCTTTATCGTGACACAAGAACCGATGATCTGGATCCAACTCGACGGAAATAATGATCAATTATTCCCTTCCAGTTGATAATCAAATAATTCTCAAATTGCATGAATAATGCATTATAAATGTCCTTTATCGTGACACAAGAACCGATGATCTGGATCCAACTCGACGGGAAATAATGATCAATTATTCCCTTCCAGTTGATAATCAAATAATTCTCAAATTGCATGAATAATGCATTATAAATGTCCTTTATCGTGACACAAGAACCGATGATCTGGATCCAACTCGACGGAAATAATGATCAATTATTCCCTTCCAGTTGATAATCAAATAATTCTCAAATTGCATGAATAATGCATTATAAATGTCCTTTATCGTGACACAAGAACCGATGATCTGGATCCAACTCGACGGGAAATAATGATCAATTATTCCCTTCCAGTTGATAATCAAATAATTCTCAAATTGCATGAATAATGCATTATAAATGTCCTTTATCGTGACACAAGAACCGATGATCTGGATCCAACTCGACGGGAAATAATGATCAATTATTCCCTTCCAGTTGATAATCAAATAATTCTCAAATTGCATGAATAATGCATTATAAATGTCCTTTATCGTGACACAAGAACCGATGATCTGGATCCAACTCGACGGGAAATAATGATCAATTATTCCCTTCCAGTTGATAATCAAATAATTCTCAAATTGCATGAATAATGCATTATAAATGTCCTTTATCGTGACACAAGAACCGATGATCTGGATCCAACTCGACGGCAAATAATGATCAATTATTCCCTTCCAGTTGATAATCAAATAATTCTCAAATTGCATGAATAATGCATTATAAATGTCCTTTATCGTGACACAAGAACCGATGATCTGGATCCAACTCGACGGGAAATAATGATCAATTATTCCCTTCCAGTTGATAATCAAATAATTCTCAAATTGCATGAATAATGCATTATAAATGTCCTTTATCGTGACACAAGAACCGATGATCTGGATCCAACTCGACGGGAAATAATGATCAATTATTCCCTTCCAGTTGATAATCAAATAATTCTCAAATTGCATGAATAATGCATTATAAATGTCCTTTATCGTGACACAAGAACCGATGATCTGGATCCAACTCGACGGAAATAATGATCAATTATTCCCTTCCAGTTGATAATCAAATAATTCTCAAATTGCATGAATAATGCATTATAAATGTCCTTTATCGTGACACAAGAACCGATGATCTGGATCCAACTCGACGGAAATAATGATCAATTATTCCCTTCCAGTTGATAATCAAATAATTCTCAAATTGCATGAATAATGCATTATAAATGTCCTTTATCGTGACACAAGAACCGATGATCTGGATCCAACTCGACGGAAATAATGATCAATTATTCCCTTCCAGTTGATAATCAAATAATTCTCAAATTGCATGAATAATGCATTATAAATGTCCTTTATCGTGACACAAGAACCGATGATCTGGATCCAACTCGACGGGAAATAATGATCAATTATTCCCTTCCAGTTGATAATCAAATAATTCTCAAATTGCATGAATAATGCATTATAAATGTCCTTTATCGTGACACAAGAACCGATGATCTGGATCCAACTCGACGGCAAATAATGATCAATTATTCCCTTCCAGTTGATAATCAAATAATTCTCAAATTGCATGAATAATGCATTATAAATGTCCTTTATCGTGACACAAGAACCGATGATCTGGATCCAACTCGACGGAAATAATGATCAATTATTCCCTTCCAGTTGATAATCAAATAATTCTCAAATTGCATGAATAATGCATTATAAATGTCCTTTATCGTGACACAAGAACCGATGATCTGGATCCAACTCGACGGCAAATAATGATCAATTATTCCCTTCCAGTTGATAATCAAATAATTCTCAAATTGCATGAATAATGCATTATAAATGTCCTTTATCGTGACACAAGAACCGATGATCTGGATCCAACTCGACGGGAAATAATGATCAATTATTCCCTTCCAGTTGATAATCAAATAATTCTCAAATTGCATGAATAATGCATTATAAATGTCCTTTATCGTGACACAAGAACCGATGATCTGGATCCAACTCGACGGGAAATAATGATCAATTATTCCCTTCCAGTTGATAATCAAATAATTCTCAAATTGCATGAATAATGCATTATAAATGTCCTTTATCGTGACACAAGAACCGATGATCTGGATCCAACTCGACGGGAAATAATGATCAATTATTCCCTTCCAGTTGATAATCAAATAATTCTCAAATTGCATGAATAATGCATTATAAATGTCCTTTATCGTGACACAAGAACCGATGATCTGGATCCAACTCGACGGGAAATAATGATCAATTATTCCCTTCCAGTTGATAATCAAATAATTCTCAAATTGCATGAATAATGCATTATAAATGTCCTTTATCGTGACACAAGAACCGATGATCTGGATCCAACTCGACGGGAAATAATGATCAATTATTCCCTTCCAGTTGATAATCAAATAATTCTCAAATTGCATGAATAATGCATTATAAATGTCCTTTATCGTGACACAAGAACCGATGATCTGGATCCAACTCGACGGAAATAATGATCAATTATTCCCTTCCAGTTGATAATCAAATAATTCTCAAATTGCATGAATAATGCATTATAAATGTCCTTTATCGTGACACAAGAACCGATGATCTGGATCCAACTCGACGGAAATAATGATCAATTATTCCCTTCCAGTTGATAATCAAATAATTCTCAAATTGCATGAATAATGCATTATAAATGTCCTTTATCGTGACACAAGAACCGATGATCTGGATCCAACTCGACGGCAAATAATGATCAATTATTCCCTTCCAGTTGATAATCAAATAATTCTCAAATTGCATGAATAATGCATTATAAATGTCCTTTATCGTGACACAAGAACCGATGATCTGGATCCAACTCGACGGGAAATAATGATCAATTATTCCCTTCCAGTTGATAATCAAATAATTCTCAAATTGCATGAATAATGCATTATAAATGTCCTTTATCGTGACACAAGAACCGATGATCTGGATCCAACTCGACGGAAATAATGATCAATTATTCCCTTCCAGTTGATAATGAAATAATTCTCAAATTGCATGAATAATGCATTATAAATGTCCTTTATCGTGACACAAGAACCGATGATCTGGATCCAACTCGACGGAAATAATGATCAATTATTCCCTTCCAGTTGATAATGAAATAATTCTCAAATTGCATGAATAATGCATTATAAATGTCCTTTATCGTGACACAAGAACCGATGATCTGGATCCAACTCGACGGGAAATAATGATCAATTATTCCCTTCCAGTTGATAATGAAATAATTCTCAAATTGCATGAATAATGCATTATAAATGTCCTTTATCGTGACACAAGAACCGATGATCTGGATCCAACTCGACGGAAATAATGATCAATTATTCCCTTCCAGTTGATAATGAAATAATTCTCAAATTGCATGAATAATGCATTATAAATGTCCTTTATCGTGACACAAGAACCGATGATCTGGATCCAACTCGACGGAAATAATGATCAATTATTCCCTTCCAGTTGATAATGAAATAATTCTCAAATTGCATGAATAATGCATTATAAATGTCCTTTATCGTGACACAAGAACCGATGATCTGGATCCAACTCGACGGGAAATAATGATCAATTATTCCCTTCCAGTTGATAATGAAATAATTCTCAAATTGCATGAATAATGCATTATAAATGTCCTTTATCGTGACACAAGAACCGATGATCTGGATCCAACTCGACGGAAATAATGATCAATTATTCCCTTCCAGTTGATAATGAAATAATTCTCAAATTGCATGAATAATGCATTATAAATGTCCTTTATCGTGACACAAGAACCGATGATCTGGATCCAACTCGACGGAAATAATGATCAATTATTCCCTTCCAGTTGATAATCAAATAATTCTCAAATTGCATGAATAATGCATTATAAATGTCCTTTATCGTGACACAAGAACCGATGATCTGGATCCAACTCGACGGGAAATAATGATCAATTATTCCCTTCCAGTTGATAATCAAATAATTCTCAAATTGCATGAATAATGCATTATAAATGTCCTTTATCGTGACACAAGAACCGATGATCTGGATCCAACTCGACGGAAATAATGATCAATTATTCCCTTCCAGTTGATAATCAAATAATTCTCAAATTGCATGAATAATGCATTATAAATGTCCTTTATCGTGACACAAGAACCGATGATCTGGATCCAACTCGACGGGAAATAATGATCAATTATTCCCTTCCAGTTGATAATCAAATAATTCTCAAATTGCATGAATAATGCATTATAAATGTCCTTTATCGTGACACAAGAACCGATGATCTGGATCCAACTCGACGGGAAATAATGATCAATTATTCCCTTCCAGTTGATAATCAAATAATTCTCAAATTGCATGAATAATGCATTATAAATGTCCTTTATCGTGACACAAGAACCGATGATCTGGATCCAACTCGACGGAAATAATGATCAATTATTCCCTTCCAGTTGATAATGAAATAATTCTCAAATTGCATGAATAATGCATTATAAATGTCCTTTATCGTGACACAAGAACCGATGATCTGGATCCAACTCGACGGAAATAATGATCAATTATTCCCTTCCAGTTGATAATCAAATAATTCTCAAATTGCATGAATAATGCATTATAAATGTCCTTTATCGTGACACAAGAACCGATGATCTGGATCCAACTCGACGGGAAATAATGATCAATTATTCCCTTCCAGTTGATAATCAAATAATTCTCAAATTGCATGAATAATGCATTATAAATGTCCTTTATCGTGACACAAGAACCGATGATCTGGATCCAACTCGACGGGAAATAATGATCAATTATTCCCTTCCAATTGATAATGAAATAATTCTCAAATTGCATGAATAATGCATTATAAATGTCCTTTATCGTGACACAAGAACCGATGATCTGGATCCAACTCGACGGAAATAATGATCAATTATTCCCTTCCAGTTGATAATCAAATAATTCTCAAATTGCATGAATAATGCATTATAAATGTCCTTTATCGTGACACAAGAACCGATGATCTGGATCCAACTCGACGGGAAATAATGATCAATTATTCCCTTCCAGTTGATAATGAAATAATTCTCAAATTGCATGAATAATGCATTATAAATGTCCTTTATCGTGACACAAGAACCGATGATCTGGATCCAACTCGACGGGAAATAATGATCAATTATTCCCTTCCAGTTGATAATGAAATAATTCTCAAATTGCATGAATAATGCATTATAAATGTCCTTTATCGTGACACAAGAACCGATGATCTGGATCCAACTCGACGGGAAATAATGATCAATTATTCCCTTCCAGTTGATAATGAAATAATTCTCAAATTGCATGAATAATGCATTATAAATGTCCTTTATCGTGACACAAGAACCGATGATCTGGATCCAACTCGACGGAAATAATGATCAATTATTCCCTTCCAGTTGATAATGAAATAATTCTCAAATTGCATGAATAATGCATTATAAATGTCCTTTATCGTGACACAAGAACCGATGATCTGGATCCAACTCGACGGGAAATAATGATCAATTATTCCCTTCCAGTTGATAATCAAATAATTCTCAAATTGCATGAATAATGCATTATAAATGTCCTTTATCGTGACACAAGAACCGATGATCTGGATCCAACTCGACGGAAATAATGATCAATTATTCCCTTCCAGTTGATAATGAAATAATTCTCAAATTGCATGAATAATGCATTATAAATGTCCTTTATCGTGACACAAGAACCGATGATCTGGATCCAACTCGACGGAAATAATGATCAATTATTCCCTTCCAGTTGATAATCAAATAATTCTCAAATTGCATGAATAATGCATTATAAATGTCCTTTATCGTGACACAAGAACCGATGATCTGGATCCAACTCGACGGAAATAATGATCAATTATTCCCTTCCAGTTGATAATCAAATAATTCTCAAATTGCATGAATAATGCATTATAAATGTCCTTTATCGTGACACAAGAACCGATGATCTGGATCCAACTCGACGGGAAATAATGATCAATTATTCCCTTCCAATTGATAATGAAATAATTCTCAAATTGCATGAATAATGCATTATAAATGTCCTTTATCGTGACACAAGAACCGATGATCTGGATCCAACTCGACGGAAATAATGATCAATTATTCCCTTCCAGTTGATAATCAAATAATTCTCAAATTGCATGAATAATGCATTATAAATGTCCTTTATCGTGACACAAGAACCGATGATCTGGATCCAACTCGACGGAAATAATGATCAATTATTCCCTTCCAGTTGATAATCAAATAATTCTCAAATTGCATGAATAATGCATTATAAATGTCCTTTATCGTGACACAAGAACCGATGATCTGGATCCAACTCGACGGGAAATAATGATCAATTATTCCCTTCCAGTTGATAATCAAATAATTCTCAAATTGCATGAATAATGCATTATAAATGTCCTTTATCGTGACACAAGAACCGATGATCTGGATCCAACTCGACGGAAATAATGATCAATTATTCCCTTCCAGTTGATAATGAAATAATTCTCAAATTGCATGAATAATGCATTATAAATGTCCTTTATCGTGACACAAGAACCGATGATCTGGATCCAACTCGACGGAAATAATGATCAATTATTCCCTTCCAGTTGATAATGAAATAATTCTCAAATTGCATGAATAATGCATTATAAATGTCCTTTATCGTGACACAAGAACCGATGATCTGGATCCAACTCGACGGAAATAATGATCAATTATTCCCTTCCAGTTGATAATCAAATAATTCTCAAATTGCATGAATAATGCATTATAAATGTCCTTTATCGTGACACAAGAACCGATGATCTGGATCCAACTCGACGGAAATAATGATCAATTATTCCCTTCCAGTTGATAATGAAATAATTCTCAAATTGCATGAATAATGCATTATAAATGTCCTTTATCGTGACACAAGAACCGATGATCTGGATCCAACTCGACGGAAATAATGATCAATTATTCCCTTCCAGTTGATAATGAAATAATTCTCAAATTGCATGAATAATGCATTATAAATGTCCTTTATCGTGACACAAGAACCGATGATCTGGATCCAACTCGACGGAAATAATGATCAATTATTCCCTTCCAGTTGATAATCAAATAATTCTCAAATTGCATGAATAATGCATTATAAATGTCCTTTATCGTGACACAAGAACCGATGATCTGGATCCAACTCGACGGGAAATAATGATCAATTATTCCCTTCCAGTTGATAATGAAATAATTCTCAAATTGCATGAATAATGCATTATAAATGTCCTTTATCGTGACACAAGAACCGATGATCTGGATCCAACTCGACGGAAATAATGATCAATTATTCCCTTCCAGTTGATAATGAAATAATTCTCAAATTGCATGAATAATGCATTATAAATGTCCTTTATCGTGACACAAGAACCGATGATCTGGATCCAACTCGACGGGAAATAATGATCAATTATTCCCTTCCAGTTGATAATGAAATAATTCTCAAATTGCATGAATAATGCATTATAAATGTCCTTTATCGTGACACAAGAACCGATGATCTGGATCCAACTCGACGGGAAATAATGATCAATTATTCCCTTCCAGTTGATAATGAAATAATTCTCAAATTGCATGAATAATGCATTATAAATGTCCTTTATCGTGACACAAGAACCGATGATCTGGATCCAACTCGACGGGAAATAATGATCAATTATTCCCTTCCAGTTGATAATGAAATAATTCTCAAATTGCATGAATAATGCATTATAAATGTCCTTTATCGTGACACAAGAACCGATGATCTGGATCCAACTCGACGGAAATAATGATCAATTATTCCCTTCCAGTTGATAATGAAATAATTCTCAAATTGCATGAATAATGCATTATAAATGTCCTTTATCGTGACACAAGAACCGATGATCTGGATCCAACTCGACGGAAATAATGATCAATTATTCCCTTCCAGTTGATAATGAAATAATTCTCAAATTGCATGAATAATGCATTATAAATGTCCTTTATCGTGACACAAGAACCGATGATCTGGATCCAACTCGACGGAAATAATGATCAATTATTCCCTTCCAGTTGATAATCAAATAATTCTCAAATTGCATGAATAATGCATTATAAATGTCCTTTATCGTGACACAAGAACCGATGATCTGGATCCAACTCGACGGGAAATAATGATCAATTATTCCCTTCCAGTTGATAATCAAATAATTCTCAAATTGCATGAATAATGCATTATAAATGTCCTTTATCGTGACACAACAACCGATGATCTGGATCCAACTCGACGGAAATAATGATCAATTATTCCCTTCCAGTTGATAATCAAATAATTCTCAAATTGCATGAATAATGCATTATAAATGTCCTTTATCGTGACACAAGAACCGATGATCTGGATCCAACTCGACGGGAAATAATGATCAATTATTCCCTTCCAGTTGATAATCAAATAATTCTCAAATTGCATGAATAATGCATTATAAATGTCCTTTATCGTGACACAAGAACCGATGATCTGGATCCAACTCGACGGGAAATAATGATCAATTATTCCCTTCCAATTGATAATCAAATAATTCTCAAATTGCATGAATAATGCATTATAAATGTCCTTTATCGTGACACAACAACCGATGATCTGGATCCAACTCGACGGAAAATAATGATCAATTATTCCCTTCCAGTTGATAATCAAATAATTCTCAAATTGCATGAATAATGCATTATAAATGTCCTTTATCGTGACACAAGAACCGATGATCTGGATCCAACTCGACGGGAAATAATGATCAATTATTCCCTTCCAGTTGATAATCAAATAATTCTCAAATTGCATGAATAATGCATTATAAATGTCCTTTATCGTGACACAACAACCGATGATCTGGATCCAACTCGACGGAAATAATGATCAATTATTCCCTTCCAGTTGATAATCAAATAATTCTCAAATTGCATGAATAATGCATTATAAATGTCCTTTATCGTGACACAAGAACCGATGATCTGGATCCAACTCGACGGAAATAATGATCAATTATTCCCTTCCAATTGATAATCAAATAATTCTCAAATTGCATGAATAATGCATTATAAATGTCCTTTATCGTGACACAAGAACCGATGATCTGGATCCAACTCGACGGAAATAATGATCAATTATTCCCTTCCAGTTGATAATCAAATAATTCTCAAATTGCATGAATAATGCATTATAAATGTCCTTTATCGTGACACAAGAACCGATGATCTGGATCCAACTCGACGGGAAATAATGATCAATTATTCCCTTCAGTTGATAATCAAATAATTCTCAAATTGCATGAATAATGCATTATAAATGTCCTTTATCGTGACACAACAACCGATGATCTGGATCCAACTCGACGGCAAATAATGATCAATTATTCCCTTCCAGTTGATAATCAAATAATTCTCAAATTGCATGAATAATGCATTATAAATGTCCTTTATCGTGACACAAGAACCGATGATCTGGATCCAACTCGACGGCAAATAATGATCAATTATTCCCTTCCAGTTGATAATCAAATAATTCTCAAATTGCATGAATAATGCATTATAAATGTCCTTTATCGTGACACAAGAACCGATGATCTGGATCCAACTCGACGGAAATAATGATCAATTATTCCCTTCCAATTGATAATGAAATAATTCTCAAATTGCATGAATAATGCATTATAAATGTCCTTTATCGTGACACAAGAACCGATGATCTGGATCGAACTCGACGGGAAATAATGATCAATTATTCCCTTCCAATTGATAATGAAATAATTCACAAATTGCATGAATAATGCATTATAAATGTCCTTTATCGTGACACAACAACCGATGATCTGGATCCAACTCGACGGCAAATAATGATCAATTATTCCCTTCCAGTTGATAATCAAATAATTCTCAAATTGCATGAATAATGCATTATAAATGTCCTTTATCGTGACACAACAACCGATGATCTGGATCCAACTCGACGGGAAATAATGATCAATTATTCCCTTCCAGTTGATAATCAAATAATTCTCAAATTGCATGAATAATGCATTATAAATGTCCTTTATCGTGACACAAGAACCGATGATCTGGATCCAACCCGACGGTAAATAATGATCAATTATTCCCTTCCAGTTGATAATCAAATAATTCTCAAATTGCATGAATAATGCATTATAAATGTCCTTTATCGTGACACAAGAACCGATGATCTGGATCGAACCCGACGGGAAATAATGATCAATTATTCCCTTCCAATTGATAATCAAATAATTCTCAAATTGCATGAATAATGCATTATAAATGTCCTTTATCGTGACACAAGAACCGATGATCTGGATCAACCCGACGGGAAATAATGATCAATTATTCCCTTCCAATTGATAATGAAATAATTCTCAAATTGCATGAATAATGCATTATAAATGTCCTTTATCGTGACACAACAACCGATGATCTGGATCGAACCCGACGGGAAATAATGATCAATTATTCCCTTCCAATTGTTAATGAAATAATTCACAAATTGCATGAATAATGCATTGTAAATGCCCTTTATCGTGACACAAGAACCGATGATCTGGATCCAACTCGACGGCAAATAATGATCAATTATTCCCTTCCAGTTGATAATCAAATAATTCTCAAATTGCATGAATAATGCATTATAAATGTCCTTTATCGTGACACAACCACCGATGATCTGGATCCAACTCGACGGCAAATAATGATCAATTATTCCCTTCGAGTTGATAATCAAATAATTCTCAATTTGCATGAATAATGCATTATAAAGGTCCTTTATCGTGACACAACCACCGATGACCTGGATCCAACTCGACCGGAAATAATGATCAATTATTCCCTTCCAGTTGATAATCAAATAATTCTCAATTTGCATGAATAATGCATTATAAATGTCCTTTATCGTGACACAAGAACCGATGCTTCACTCTTGTCCATATAACCTGCTTCTTGAGGCAATTAACGCCTGCGGCAACTTAGGGCCAACCACTTGTTTGCATGCCAGTTGAATATGCAAATTTGATATCTTCATGTGCTCCATATCTGAGCGGCCGACTTAACTCACAACTGCTTTTTGAAATACATTAAAGCTGGGGCGTAAAAACTGGGATGGCTATAAGCGCCTGCCCATTTGACAACAGTTAAAATTTGGATTTGATCTGATCTCTAGCTTTGGGGTAAGTCTCTATTTTAATAGCTGCGGAGCAGCGGCGAGTAGAATTTCGCATTCATTGCAACACTGATACTGCTTATCCCCGTTATTAAGGGGATAGCTGCTAATTTTAAGACTTTCAAATTCCCTGCAGTAAGGCATGAGAGACCGAGAAGATATGAAGACGTTATCAAACGCCCCAGAGAAATGGAAAGTTTTGCTGAAGACGTTGAAAAGATCAGAAAATAATTGATGCGCAAATATTGGGGAATGGAAAAAAATCTGGACAAGAACTCACCTAAAAACGCATAGATTTTCTACGCAGGGCGTGGGGCTCGAAAAACTCGCTTATGATAGGAAATATGGCCGGATCACGCATATGTCTGCTATTCCAAATCGGCTACCCAGCCAGATGATGTCCGAAAAAAGAACAGCGTTAGTCATGAAGTCTATGCATAAAGGACGACCCCACACAATGATGGAGTCCTCAGGAAGTATGGGATAGCTAAAGCAAGACTGAGGAGGGTTGGAAGACGCCAGGAGGGTTAGCCAAGTGTAACTGGTTTCGTCGCAAACTCTTCGCCTATCGCAAATGTTGCGCAAAGAAATATTTTCATTCCGCGGTAATGAAATTCGCGATTGCTATGTCCCATATGCTGCGTGAATTTCGAACTGTGGAAAGTTATAAGTTGTGTCGCGGTTTTCGAGCAATAAATGTCATCTGAATGTAGGCACGAATGCTGGAGAGAAAAAAACAGTGATGGACGTGCACGGAATCGGTCGCATGGATCTGAGTTTCAAATAAGACCGTCTTATATCCTCTACTTCAGGTGCGAGGATTCAGTATCGGAGATCAGATTTTTGGACATCATTTAACACTCCCGCATAGGATAGGATAGAACAGCGGTGATTTCAACGAAAATATTCATTCACGGATATCGATGCAACACAGTATTGACAAACGAAACCATGAAGACAAACAAACAATTGACTGGACAGAATTGAACAATATTTTTGGCAATCGACAGATGTCCAAAGACTAAAGAGAAAATCGAAAAAAGTTATCAATAGGAATACAGTTTTGATTCGTCAAAGTTGATGTTAACAACTGATTCGCACTTTGTTTGGTGGCGCTTTTATCCTGACAGAACACTTTTTGGAGTCGCATCAAATAGAAAACAAAGGATTTTACCGTCTTCTTGATGAAAAGACTACTCGACAGACCTGAGGGATAATTAAGCTAACGTTAAACTTTATCCTAGCATACCCCTAATGGTTTTAAATTATACCCATTGTGTATTTATTACCGATCACAAAGTACTAAAGTGACAGTCGTTTTCGATTTCTCATCCCTTTTCTTGAGAAAAACCTCTGAAGCACCCTTTAATGCACTTAGTTGTAACTTTGAAAAGGGAAAAGCTGGATGAAATTGACTGGGAACGTTGATGAAGCAAGTTCCACGCATTTACAAAAATGGGGTAAGCAGATACATCACACAAACCTAATAAAGAAGACCAAACGGCGACTGATCCCTTATGAAACACCAAAAACGATAAAATACAAAGCGGTCGAAAATGCAAAAACAATATGACGATAAACTATAGCTTATTCTCCTTTATCAGCGGGCTCTTCAAGTTTCACCTTTTCGGTTGTCAGCAGTACGGTTATCGTTTCGTCCACCAAATCTTCCACCTCTGCTTCACTCTTATCCATACCACCTGAAAGAAATAGAAAGCTGCATCAAAAGGATAAGTACATAGCTTGTCATATGCAGTTGGAGCATTATACCGCTCTATTCGTCTGTGCTCCCTATTGGTCCTCTGAACGGAGCGATATATTTGAGACTCTGCTCTAGGTCGTCAATTTACCACTACAGGAAAGCGAGGAATGACCCACTATGCATTCAAATTTGGCATATATTGCTTTCAAATGTTGCCCTAATTTAAATCTTCAATACGAAATCGTTAAAACGGCGTCAATGTGAGTAAAAACAAGGAAGCAAAGAGTGCCAGAAGCAGTGGGTACTCGACATCCGCATCCCTTTCCTCAACCACTTCCTTCCTCTTCTCCATCCTTAGCTGCCAAGCCGAATAGACATACCTGTCACCCTATATCTCCCATTTATTCTTTCTTCTTTGGTCCCTTTCACATTGGCAAACATGAAACGCAGATTCCTTCGAGTGCGTCAGAGGCCAACAACGAATGTGAGCAAGGATTCATTTCCAAGAAATATGGAAATGTGGCTTTCAGCTGCGGTCATTTTTATGATGGACTAACATTAGTGTTATAACGTTGTGGATGTAAGGAGTATAAAGGAAAAGTGCAGAAAACAGCAAAGATTCAATCTTCCACAGTTAGCAGTTCACGTACTTTTCCATTATGGTTACGTATCTCCTTCTACTCCAACATTTGACATGCATGAACCATAACAGAAAAAGCAAGTTGTTTCTAGTTCACAATTGACAAAGAAATTTCGGAGATCGGAGATTTCTGGCTCTTTTACTCAGATCTCTTTGATTTCTGTTCCTTGAAAGTTCTCGAGAAAACTTTAATTGTATATATATCTTCCATAATTGATGAGAATTTGCAAAGGCTCACAAGATGAACCTCCCTTCTTTTCCTTTAGGCTCAGTTGTGGCATAGCCATCCCGTGAAAAAGCGAATGCCAAAAAATGTATCCTAGAACTATATGCCAACTCATCGGTTATTCTGGAAAAATTATTTGAAATACGATGGGTTCTTGCTTGTCAATGGTCTTTGAACCAAACATTACTGCTAGTGGGAAGAACGATTTCACAACTTCATTCGTACTTACTACCAATCACGTAATAGGAAAGTCAGTCGAAAGCAAGAATTGCTCTTCTTTCGCTCGTTATGGATCGGATCACCGTCTCAACAACCTCCAAATCCCAACCCATCGAAATTTTCTGCAACGTTCAACAAAACATATCCGTTGACGGGTCATTTCATCATGAAATATGCGCCAGAATAATTTACTCTGCAGCAACACCCTGATATCAAATATCGCAAAGTAGACCTAACCCGACACTCTCGTATTCAATATCCCTCTTCCCTCCCCCAAAAGAAACCTGATCGCATCCCAGCTCTCCAATATCAAAAGTCAAAACATCGACTCAAACGTTAGGAACGCAAAATTCGCATCACCAACGACCTTCTACGGTTGAATGAATCCCCTCAGAGATCGCACTGTTATGTTTACTTGCAGCCAAGAGAATAATAGCGGAACATTTCGATGAAGATAGCCTAAGACAACAATTGAATAAAAAGGCATAACAGACGAATGGACTGCAGCAGGCGCTACAAAAACGTTGTCAACAACACTCGTTTCACTTTAATAATCAACAAGCACCACGAACACTGTAAGAAACGAAATGAAGACATCCTGTCCCGCAAGACCTACTTACTAGATTCTTTGTGGATTACATGTTGAAGATATAGAATAACAGGTTTATGGACATGCCGTTGCAAAAAACTTTGGTAAATTATATAAAAGCAAATAGAAAGGAACGAAATCGGGACCTCTGAGCTCGATACGCAGTTGAGCTTCCTCCTTATATGCTGCGATAAAGCGAGCACGAATTTTCATGAATTCATCCATAATCTTCCTCCTCTTCGCAATAACCTCCTGGAAGCAATCTTTCGTTTAGCAAATCGAAAATGAATGATGGCGACACTCCTCACAATTATGGACGTTTCAAAGTGTATATTGTTTTGCCGCAACAGTCTTCTAACAGAATAACTCTGTACACCAGCAGAAGAAGTCAATGTCTTATGGATGCAAGTTATACAGGACAAAAGGAAAAATGACAGTGTCCTGCATGAGTTCGATCATGAAAAAATACGACGAAAATTCTGAAGTACGGGAATAATGAAATACAATGGAATATGACAGTTAGGAACCTTTCGCAAGTGCCATATGAATATCCAACTGTTGACGGCATTACTGGCCCATCATGAACCGACCTCTCTACCATCCTCGCCTTTCATTCTGGTCTTATACCGCGGGTGCCAATTTCATGTGATGAACTCGATACCTCTATGAGCCTAATCAGAGCTTAGCGTAGAATGTTCTTGAAGAAACCTAAAATAGGAGGCTATCTCCTAATCCGTTGAATGCCTATTAATCTAGCTGGGAGTGTTTTATACCTTTATCTCAAACACCCTAGGTGATCAGTTCAAACTAAGAACTAGGATATAAGAGCATTTTATTAAATGTGAATGTGAAAGATTTTTTACTCTGTATAACAAAAAGCCGCTCAAATATGGCAAGAAGAATGCACTATGCAGATGAATTTTGCCGAAATAAAGTGTGTTAGAAATAGAGAGGCCTGTATAGCAAATACTATAAACCTGTGATGCTCTTCCACGTTTACGTTTATCTTCCTCTTCGAATTTCGCAAAACTCGTCTTGAAATTTCTTCGGATGAGCTGCAATACAATCACAAATCCTTATTAAAAATTTTGCGCTATAACCACAAAGGAATCGAGTATCAGACTTGAAGATGAAATTCGTTCACTAAATCACCGGAAATAGAAGGGAAAACATTTCGAACTATGAAGGACAAGATGAAATTGCCTTCGAATAAAGGAAGTATACCGTAAGATCGCAAACGTTTGAATAGTAATGCCTCAGATGGTTTTGCTGTCTGGAAATACTTGATATATAGAGATCAAAAAGGTGGGTACCTTGATCTTTTCGTCTGATAACTTGACGGGTAGTCTTGGTCGCCATTTGAATTGTATCAGACGATCAAGATTTTTTCGAAACAGCTCTTTTCCCTGGAATGTGAAAATACGGTATCCTGTATCGCCGCCTTTACCACCACCAACTGTATAAACCGCCGCGAAATAACGTCCAGTTGGATCCCAATATCCCTGTAAATTTTGTGTTTTAAGATCGCGGAAATTTACAAAAGTCGTTTTACTGTTGTGCAACTCGATCGATGACTGTAATGTTACGGAACATTAGTAAAACTTTTTTTTGCTGAGGAAGGCACATGCTAAAATCATTCTTTGATTCCATTCAATGACAATTTTTCTGCATCCAACATCTTCAAATCATAATCATCGGATTTGATTAAAATCAGCCTCGTAAAAATCAATACTTCCAGTGAGAATTATGAGAACTGATTTGGGCCCAGTTGGCAATAGCTGCCATGTTTATTCTTAGGAATCAACGGCAGCAACAATGCCGGGAACGTGCTTTTCGAATAATTCAACGTGTTATCCTCATCGACCGAATCGATGTATTTATTGCCTCAGAAATAGTGTTTCGATTATTCTCAAGAACGCGTCTTCTGTGATGTGACAATTTCGCAGCCGTCAATCTAAGGGGGCAAGACAGTGGTCTGAAACTTTTCTTGAGCGCAACCTTCCAATTTTTCGCCTTAAACCGCTCAATGCTAACAGTGGAATTATTTTAAACTGAAAAACCAACCGAATATAACCGACCGCCCGGGAGCAATTTCAAAATAACCTCAGATATCATCTAGCATTTTCTATCAAAACGCAAACGGACAGAGTTTCATGTAAGTTTGAAAGGCATCACTCTCTAAACATGGGTTCTCGCGCCAGATCCTTTAAATTTAAGATTGAACAGCGGAGGACCCACGAATATGACTCATCGCCGCATAATCATTTCCAGTAGTGAGCTTCATCATTGTAGGACCCTCTAAATATGAAAGACATGATCAACGCACTCTCCAAACATGAGGCTCAGCAGGAAAGGTTTAAACAGACTTATCAATAGAGATCCTTTCGAATATGGCATCGCCAAGACGCCTTCTAATTGCGGATCTTATCGCCATATGATCCTCTCAATATGAAAGAATTATTACCAATGCACTCTCTAAACATGAGGCATAGAACCAATCCTTCTGCGCAGACTTACCAGCAGTCATCATCAACGCATTGTGATAACGGCGACACTCTGTCACCGAGCATTCTATTTATGGGCACTTTATCACCAAGGTGGTTTCTAAATCCGGAGGATTACCACCAGTGAGCCTTTTGAATATGAATGACTGTGTGGATTTTGGATCTAAATACGTCATAATTGCGATACAACTGCACTGGTCGTGCTTTGTACACGAGTGAAACCCGAGAGGGTCTAAAGAATATGGCCATCATCAAGGGGAACTTCTTTAAAGAAGTGACAAGCAAAGCGTTCATAATGCTGTTTTCGCATAAGCGAAATGAGATTTGTCCTCAGAATATTCACATAAGCGTCATGCGGCAACGAAGTAAGCATCATATACATCAAAGGCATACTCCAGCTTGTTTGTACCTTACTGAATCCTGGGTACTCGACAAGCGCCATCTGCGTTGGCTGGGTGCCGTTACTGTCGATGAACATGATCGCTCCCGAGGCATTGGCCGAATAAACGGTCAGCCAACCTCCATTTGGCGCCCAAGCGACGGTTGTGAAGCGCTCGCTTGGTTCGAACTTCGATATTAACTGCGGGATGTGTTTCGATGAATCCAACGCATAAATCAGTGGAGTCACTTTGTGTTGCGTAGACACCAATACACAAAATTTGTCACCTTAAAAACCGACTGGATTTTATCACTTGGTAGCATCGGAGAGGATTGAGAGGAAAAAAAGTTCCAAGAGTTCCATGCAAGATACAGCAGGAATGGGGTTCCCTCGCTCCGCCACTCCCGTCATCAAAATAGGCGCAATTTTTGAGATAGACGGTCAACTTGCAGCGCGTCTCCTATGTGTTTTCCTTTTATGAATTTTCGAAATTGATTAGAACTGTCTAATACAGAGATTATGCTGAAATGCTCAAATTTGCTTTTAACTGCTCCCTACATAAACTTCACTTCCAACATCCGTTTTAAAATGCACTTTTTGAAAGGAAATCTTGCAATCCATGTACTAAAAAATTTATCGCCGAAAGCCAGCCAACTGCATGATCGCATGAGGACACATTCGTAATAACAGTCGTAAATCTACTGGCATACGAACCGAGATTTCGCACTCGTACATGGGCATACTGGATTTTTCAACCTTTCTAAAATGTCTCTCGCACTCCTAGTTCCACATCTCGAAAAGTAGTTATAAACCCAAATTCCTACCCCCCTTTCCATTCCTCCTTTTCACCCAGTTTGGACGTTCAGCTGGAGATTGCAATTTTCGAGAAATCGGTTCTGAGAGGTACATGAGTGGAACAGCACTTCTAGTCACATGACCAAAAGCCGCCCTATAAAACTGTCGAGGTTTTTCAATGAAGCTGAACGATGAATTCCATCAATCAGACCACCATGAAAACTCTTCGAGACAATGACATCACGATTAATTAGATGCTTCTTTATAGAATCGACCGTTCGCATCAAAATACTAAAAATTTGTTTTTCATCCATATTCAAGTGGGAAAAGGATAAAATTGAACTGCAAACGTTGCGGTGCATCCAAATTGACTGCGCAAAAGTAGCCTACATTGCAGAAAAATGAAGAAACATTTGCACTGAATTATATGGAAAAGGGATGACCAATCGATATGAAGCCGGACCGATAAAGGATCACCCTGAAGTGTAAAACAGCACATCAAATTAAACTGTTGTGAACTTCTTGACTGGGAAACAGCAATGGCTGCAGAGGTCAACAAGCGCACATCATAAATAAATGCTGGCGGAAAGATAGTCATAAAGTGCCATTGCAAATTTTTGGTATGAGAACAGGTAATCATAGTGCATGCAAACATCTATGTCACTTCAAGTTGGTCTTTTGTTGAAAATTCTTATCTGAATGGTAGTGAGCAGCGGTTTCTGAAATGTCTGATACATTCGGCTAAACTACCAACCTTCCTTCGGCTCCCAACCAAAAGAAACATATTGCTCGGTTAGTGCAAGTGACAGCACCGAGACTTCCTTCTCGCGAGCATCGAAGATCTCGATATGAGATGTAAGTTTCTGCAAACAAATAACATATCACTTTCCACCTCCGATCAGTCCAAAAAATTGCACCACCATAAAATTGAACGACTAAAGCGCTGTCTATGCGCATGCGAAAAAACAATCCCCAAGATGAAAAAACAACAATAAGGGAAACGTAAATGAGTGCAAGCCTGCTGGCTCTGCTTACCTGCCCAGCTCAAAAATTCCCAATGATCATAGGCAAATGCAAGTAAAATCTACATTTCTGTTGAAATTAAGCACTAAGTACAAAGAGATAAGCACTGAAGTCTGGTTACCAAGTATATGGAGACATCACAAAAAAAGGAATAAATAGGGACATAAATTTATAGGAAATAATTCTTGAACAAAGCTGCCTAATTATATGACAGTCAATGAGAATTCCACAGTGAACGAATGAAACTTAATGCAATATGCGCCTATGAGCTTTGTAACGAATCCACTCTATAGAACTTATGTGCTGATAATACCTCAAAGCGCAATAATTCAACTTGCTTCTCGATAAATCGCCATTTTGGTGCGTTTTTAATCGTTACTATGTTAAAAGCATTCACATTAAGTAAATTACACCACTAGTATATGACTGCAATAAAATTCTTAAAGATCCTACCGAATACTTCACATCCTCGACACCACCACTACTTTTCACGTTCTTCTTTTGATATCGCTCCGTATGTACAGCTAAGCGATCACCATTCTTGTTCCAGAACATTTCAGCGTCTGATACCGAAAAAATCGCTGTGCACGAATCTTTACCTTCGAAGGAATTTCCATGAGACCGAATTCTGCAGGCGCATTATTTGCCACCTAAATAACAACATCAAGAAAGAGAAAACGAAGAAATGAATTCATGTGAAACGGACCTCATCTGGCTAACAACAAAAGCCTGCATAGAGCAAACCGAAATTGAAAAGACCTAGAGATCCATGAAGAGTCCGCTCATCTCAAATCTTTGCAAACGTCCGCATCACTTAATACAACTACTGAAGTGATCGCGAGAAATTTCTTGCTATGAGCATTAACCAACGAAACGAGCTCCATATTCAATTTCTATGATATCTTCGAAAACCTCTCAGTTGGAACTTTCCAAACATAGGACGAATGAAAAGCATAAATGTCCAGTCGTTAAAGTAAGTTCAAACCAAATTATGGCAAAAATCTACTAGGTTATAAACCAAAAGATGAGAGTTAACTGAGCGACTTTGCATTTGCAGTGAACTTGACAGTTCTCGTGGAAGTCACGGATATCGCAAAATAACAACAGGCAGTTTAGTCGACGATTGAATAATTAAGTTCAAATGCAATCAGCCGTAGCCGTGGTGATCAGAATTAAAATGCACAACAATTTTGTGTGAACGCTATAAATACGTATAACGTAACCCACCTTTTCCTCACAGTAGTATGCAATCAACGATCGGGTAGGTGACCACTGGAAGGTGCGAATATTATCGATTACGATGTGTTTCTTGTTGAGCAAAGTGAAGTGTTCACTCTCATATATGCTAATACCGTTATTTCCAGGTTTCGGACATGCAGCATATCTGTCGTCAAATGACCACCTAAATTCTTAAATAATTAGATTACTCTGTCCACTGAGTAAAGAGAATGAGTCAGAGTGAGAGCACACAACACAACTACATGAACAACGAAGGTTCTTTCAACTTACTGCGTCGAAATGGAGAGCGGAGGAAAAACAGTTCAAAAAATTTAAATGTAAAGCACAGCGCTATAAGTTACACATGAATTTGGTCTAGGACCGAAGTAAAACGAGGCACACGCTGCCCTGAGGGAGCTCAAAATAGTGCTCGAAGTAAGACTTTTCCTGCACTCCTAACAAATATTGTCTAGCAGAAGCGTAAAGGAAGACAATAGATAAACCAACTGGAAGTACGGCCAATGTGGGAGCATATTGTTGTCTCGTTGATATTGCATGAGTGAGAAGCCCTTGCGCATCTCTCCTGTTTGAACGTCGAATATGCGCAACGAGTCTGTATCTTCCTTCCAGCGATTATCCGGCATAGCATAGGTGACAACAAATCTTTAAGTTTGCTGACAAAATGCTTGAGTGCAAATTTGTAGGAACACCAATCAATCATGCACGGAACGGCTTACCTCAACCATTTGTTCAAAAAAAATGACCTAGGGACCAAAAAACACCATAGGTCGTTCAGATAAGCCTTTATATTTTTTTGTTCAGAACACAAGGATAAGCTCTCGTTCACAAATCCGGAGTTATTCCCGCTGCCAAAAACCCTATATATTCGATTGTCGGGAACCTTAATAAAGCACCCTGCTTTTATATCAGTAGGAAATGAGGCATACTTTTCAAGGGGTGAAAAGTCGAGCATCGCGACATTTTCGTGTTGGAAACGTGCGAATCGATCGAAATTTCTTCCAGCCCACAAAGCGACTCCCATGTGGTGAATACTCGCTAAAAACGTTCCAAGCGGAGACCACTGAAAAACACTCGCGGTCCAATTCTGAAAAGAACGTCTTTACCATCTCTGCATGATTAAGGATTTCCTCGCCAAAACATCGTTTATTAGTTTTCGTCATTCGGCTGCAACAAACAGCGCAGTATATGGGATTTCCCTTCTTCGCCCACCATATATTACCCATGCGATGCGCTGCCAGCCATATGCACCTACGCGCATTTACGATGAACACATTCATGTTTCTGCATATGAAAGTGTTGCTCTTCCCTTCCTGCAGTGAAAAAATCGCTCAACGGCACCGACATCAGATTTCCCTTGAAGTTTAGAGGTCCCGAAAGTGGTTCGTAAGATCTTCGATGATAAACAAGGAAAAGAATAGAGGTTACTTTGCCTGCTTAAGAAGAGTTGCAAGTTTTAAGAGGAAGAAAAATATGTTCTGAATCAACAATGACCATCAAATCTTCAATCACGTGATTTCTGTCATGTATTTTCCTCTTCTTGCCTTTCCCGACGTGATTCAAGCAGCGTGCATGCGAAAGGCGCGATTGGCAAGAGGGTCACTCAAGAAGAAACCTAAAAACCACAGCCTTAAAAAAAATTGGAGACAAAAAGAAATGGGTTAGATATTCTAATGGCTATAAGCAAGATAGACGCCACTTTTTGTTGATCCATTCCCTTCCTTATCAAGATGTCGTTTGCCTAGTGTAAATTAAAGAGTGCAAGAAGTTATACAAACTGCATGGACGGAAAAGTCGTCAAAAATGCAAACGAGGCAAAATTTGCTCAAAAATATGAAAAGCGCTCATAATCAGCTCGTGCTCGTTCTTCCCCAGAAAGTGCGCGCTGATAGTAATCGCTGTTTAGAATAGAGCTGATTGTCAAAGGCACAAAGATCCCTAAGAAGTTTGTTCAAACCTTGCAGAACGAACGTGCAAAAAAAGACTAAAAGTTGCATATTCTCTTGTGTCCGGATACCTAATTAAGGAAGTTTATTGAAATTGCCAAACATCGGGTGCAACTTCGCGAATACAGAACAAAATGCCAAAGCGCATTTGCAAAATACAATAAGGCAATAATTTAGACTTGTGCGCATCGTGCAAGCTTCTCAAAGCGTATACACTTCAAGCAAGCGGTAAAAGTTGGAAGGAAGATTTAGCAAACGACCTGGAAAGGCAAAGAAATCGTATGCGCAAGTTATCCTTCTGCTTATGGATCAGTCACAAAGCTTCTAGCTTTTAAGAACACGTGGAGGATTAATTACGGTAAAGAAAGCAGCAGACAGTACTGCTGAAATCACATGTCAGCAACCTCTCACATTAAATAAAGAGAAAGGTTGACAGCGGCTTTGTTTTCAAGCCAATTTCCGGCAAGCACTTGCAAATGCCTCAAAGAAAACGATGAAATTGGATTTCCCCCGATAGCTGAAGGATTCTCGCTTCCGTATTGCATTCATCCTGTCAACTTTTGAAGACGAGACGCTTAAAACATTTTTGCAGTGGCCTTTGGCATCTCACGTCGACTTCTTGCATATACTTGCAACCTTGGGCAACAAAAGGGTGCAGTAACTGCAGCCAAGCTTGTGAGAGGAATCCAAGTGGAAGCTGTGAAATGCCGAAAACTAAAGATTCCGATGGCGATTCACTAGGCGGAATGCCTAAGGAAAACCCACGCCGCATATCACGAAGTAGTGCTTTAAATGTTAGCGCACGAATTTTCCATCGGCACAAGCTGCACAACGAAGAATTTCAGCATGCTTCTTTGGCAATATTCGAAAATTTTCGCCGACTTCTCCTGCTTTACATTTATAAGGTTTTGACTGTCGCCACTGAAATGCTGTCTGTATGGCCACTTTTGCTGCGAAATCTTCTCACGTTAGGATGTGGTGTATATAGCCTTTGTCCCAAGGAGAAACAGGAAGGGACCGGAGAATATATTTGAGAAATGCGGCAAATGCTTCAAAAATTTTTCGATTCTCGTCGCAAACAAAAGCTCATTGGATGCGGCCTGCATTAAGAGGCCTAAATATGCTGCTAATTTTTCTCTTTCAACGATCCTTGTTTCGCTAGTTACGACATTCTAAACTTTTCGATGTCCATCAGTAGTTCACTTCTCATGGGCATTCGAACATTTATTGGAAGTAGGGAAGAGAGTTCGTCCTTATACGAATCAGTGCAAAAGTAATGCCGTCGTAACAGCAGTTATTACATTATGGCTGATGGATGCTGGGATTTGATATGGAGAAATGTGTGGGGAATAATGCAAATGCTACTGGAGTGGGACAGCCGCTTTGACGCTTTTGCGTTATGCTGTATCTAGGTGAACGTAAACATGCGTGATTTAAGCCAATTTAGCATAAGCATTCTTTGGTGACGAACAAAAAATCTGCCTGCAAGTGAGATTCCCACACTAATGTTTTCCTCGCTCTCTGGTTTCATGCTTTGACCATATGAGCTGCTGCGGGCAGCATCCTTGCGAATTATTTGCTAAAACAGTACCTTGAAAAGATTCACACTAAAACGTTCGCTGCAACGGGAAATTCTGCTAGCCAATATCTGCTCAACTCAAAACTCATCTAAATGCAGATCGATAACAAGAGCATATACGAAATCGTCATGAAAAGATGAATCATGCACATAAAGTAAACTATAGATGAATCTCTGAGTAGCATTGTCCTTCTCGTATGAAATGTTATTGAGCAGCATAACAAAGGGATCGCACAGTGCATACCTGACGTTCAGAATTAGGACTGGCAAGTTGTGGTTCCTTTCCCTTGCTGAATTCATAGACAGCAACAAACGGGTTCGCGCCGCCACATCCCTTCGAAGCTTCCCGTTCATAGTGCACGGCGAACTGGTCGCAGCATTTATCGTTTTGAAGCCACCACCATAGATCGCCCTCAAATGCTGATGGCATCAATTATCCGCTCAAAGGTGTGTGACGCACACAAATCGGCACTACGGTATAAACGGATGAACGGTTCATCATAAAGGTCACAAACAACGAATACTAAATCAAGGAACACTATGTTAAGCAGTCATTGCAAGTCGAAGAAATGGTGTCATATCATTAACAACAGATGCAATTAGTTGAAATTTTTCAAACGAAGCGATGAAGAGATGAACGCCTTGCCATCACCAGCACACCTCTCACAAGCACTTCTCTAAACGAGTTGACACCCCTACTTCTGACGCTGATCTTGATTCTCAACTGATAAAAAGGCGATATTCGGCGCCCAAAAGGATTCCCTCATGAAGCTGTCCGCTACCACATCATCACACAGTGAACAACAACATAGTGGAAAAAGTAAATAGTTATTACTGCGTCAAAACTTGCCAACTTCAACAAATATTGCAGTACCGTTTTGATGTATTTTCATCTTAACGTGTTGAGATTATCATGCATAGAGAAATTGATGGATGGCAAAAGAACTTCTCTTCCTTTCTGCAAAACATGAGTGCAGAAGAGAAAATTTAAAGCTGACAGCCATACGGTTTTTCATGCACCATCACATATACTCGTCACGTCCTACAAGATATCGATGTGCTCACACTTCTGCTGACACATTTCAACAAAACAAACACATGACAAGTTCAAGGTAAGGAACTCCTAAAGTCAAAGGAAGAAGGAAAAGATGGTCTTACGAAATCTGTGTAAGGGCGTGGGACGGGTGGTTTCCACTGAGGATCTGGGTCGAAGAACTTATGCAAATCGGCAAAAGTATTCGTCGAAAATACATGATTCTTGTCGAGGATATATCCGTCAAGAACAGCCATTGCTGTGGCTGCTATCTCACTGGTCGGATACTCCAAGAAACAGTAACCCTTAAAGAGCATCAACTGTTGCGTCATGCAGATCAACATCAGTTCGAAATTGCGAAGAGTGAGAAGAGTGAAACGTTTAAGACGTGCCTGGCAAAAATAAAGCTTCATAATACCATACTTCGCGTTTGTCACAGATTTCTTTTGCTTCCAGCAGGAACGGCGAGGCCGGAAAGGAAAGGAGTTATGGACCCGAAGCACTTTGGAATAGCATAATCGAGCTATGGAAATCACACCATTATAAATTGCAAATATTGTGCAAATATGCGTAAAATTGCCAAAATTGCCTTACAAGCGCTTTTACTAGAAGATGCATAAATCGCGCCTAATGCGTTCCAAATAGGACTGCTTTTGAAATGAGGCTAATCCTGAGTATCCGCCTGGATATTCTAGAGGTGAGCTACTTCCAAATGTCTTTAATCGATCAATTTATTCATGCTTTAAATTTCGATAGCATTCATGCTTTCTTGCACTCGTTCGCTCTTAAAAGATAAGGCATGGTGAAAATCTGAAACCGTTCTGCCACACCCTCTTAGCGACATATCTATATACCATTGCCGACATGTTATTCGCTTGAATGGATGCGTTTTATCCTTGTTTGGTGAATCCTTTCGTTATCAACCTATAAAAGACGCAATGGGTGTTAAGCAGGATCTCAAAATCGAGGTGAACGTATCATTCACAGTCAGCAATGCAGAAAATACCTTTGTTTTGCCATCGCTCTCAAGCGGATAATTATCCTTATATTGTGCATGAATTCGTGCAAACAATCTTCCAAGGACGGCTTTCAGTTTCGGCAGCCGATCCTCTCCGACAACAGGTATTCCGCAAACGATCACACAGCAAAGCTCGTACACACTTTCTTGTGGCTTTTTGCGCAGAACGTCACCGACCAGTTCTGCAACTTTCCACGTTGCCAGGTCACATTGTCTGCAGCACTAATGACGGCTCAAGAGTAAAGTCGAGTAATTTGGTTGTGCGAGAACGAAGTGGAGTGTTTTTTGGAATACTAAACCTTCACCTTGATGTCAAATAACCTTCGCCCTCTCCCCCTTCCCGATCTTCTCTCTCAATAACATATTCGGCGCACGACGTTAGCCACAACATCCGTGAATTTTCACCCATACCCAAGCGTAAAGCTCATATTCCGGAAAGACAAATTTCAAGAATCCACATATCATGGCTGAGAATGCCGCTACATGAAAGAGACGACTGTCAAAACTAGTATATTTTTTACACACTGTCAGTCGTGCAGCGCTTCTGCCGCTCTTTTAAGGGAGCATATTCTTTCATTTTAGAGGAGTGATGTTTGAATGCGGGATTCAGCACTGAGTGCTCTCCTTATTTAAACTATTTCCGGTGGCCCCTACAGCAGTCCTATACAGACTGTGTAAAGACTGCGCGAAGGCTTTTGCAGCTTGCTTAACAATGAACGTTGATGCATAAACCATCAACCGCAACGTCTAATATAGACGATGCAAACTAAAGGCGTAAAACGTTTCCATGGTTTGATAAATGCAAAAAAAATATTTCTGAGGATTCAGTGCTCGCTTGGTTGTTCGCAAAATCTTATACTGCAAATTTCGGTGTTCAGCCACCCTTTGGCATTTTGTCAAGGGTGAATAAAAGGAGAGAAAATTCCCCAACACCGATACAACAGCATGGCTTCTAATGCGTCTGCTCTCAGACACGTACAGAAAAACCAGTCCCTTTATGTGCAACGTATATGGGTGAATACTCCACCCAAGCAGAGAGGAAGTGAGGCAGTATATATAGAAGCAGACATCCTCTACACGGTAACTGTTTTATATCACTTCGCTTGTAAGCCATACTGGGCACCGGCATATTTGCACACCTTTTGCGCGAAAATTCAAAACTAACCTTCGTCGGAAATAGAGTCTGTATAGTCATATTCGTGATCAGAGAAGCTCGGTTCCGCATCGTCGTTTTCAGCATTATTTAAGTCGACAGCGTGCATCTCACTTCACTTCTTGCTTCATACACGGCTCCCCTGCCAGTATTAGATATTAATCAAAGATGCTAAAGGCTAGGAATTATTATCAAATCCTTGAAATTTAAACAAAATTACATGTTATCCATCATCTTGAGACGTCTTCTTTCAAGATAAGGCCAAAGATCATTCCTCAGGGCGATTTTTTCCCTGCTCAGGTTCATAGATTCTTCCGCGCTGAGGATCAAAACTGGGTGTCTCCGGCATCCGATGCAGTCGAAAAAGCGGGCCGCTGACTGACACTTCAAAAGACATGCATTTTAAAGCAGACTCATAAGCAGACAGTGCCAGCCGAAATGCCGCAGTATCGTAATACCCCAAGGCAAAACCCAGTGGAACGAAAAGAGAACAGCGGTGCGGCATCATATGCGAATTTCCTGTGGACACTGTAACGAAAGTAACAAATCGAAAGCGTTTGTCGATATCATTTCAGGTTCACGTAGCAATGCACAAAGGACAATGAAACTCCTTAAGAAACTCGAAACGACGCACATAGCTTGACTAATGTTTACAAGGCAGCGGTATGCAGCAATGCAACTATGAAGAGGAATAATCGAGATGCGCGATCTATTTCTCTTTGCACGAAATCTCCATTGTTGTGAAAATGCTAGAAATGTCTTCCATCTCGTCGTCATAACGCCCCTTTTCTATTTGTTTGAATCCTCGTTGTCCAATTCGAGTATTTTAGCGGTTTTTTTTTGTATTTCGAAAACTTCTTAATGCAACTTTCTCCTCCATCCTTCTGCCTCCAACTAATTCACTACTCCAAGCTTTTCGCTTGTGAAGGTGTCGGGAATTGGCCCGCCGTTCAAGGATATGTTGCAGCCGGCATAGCGATTTTAATTAGTTGATACTGAACAGTTTGTTTGCTGCATGCGAACTGGAGTCCTGTGATTTCCAAGTATTTGTTAAATAGATAAGGCCATGATGTCGATAGGACAAGGAAATGCATTGTTTTTATCGAGCAGAGGCCCTAGCCTCAACTTGGCCTTTCGTGAGGTGTGGCTGGATCAGCCTTGAGAAAGAAGCGCAGCTCCGGCCATGCACAGGAAACGCATCCAAGCCGATCTGTAGGGGTGTTGCGCCGCATGACTGCTGACTTGATTCCTCCCATCTGTCCGTCCTCGATTGAATGGTCACCTCGCTTTTATAGAGGTCGCTCAAATTCGTCGTTCCCATCCACACTTGCTTTTAATTTTGATGGGGATGTTGTTGGTTAGCTCTTTGCAAAGTGTGTGTTATCACATTGTTTTGACTCGCGGCTTTCGTGAAATTGTGCATCGAAGATTGCTTCGATAAGGGGGAAAATTTAATGGCTTGTCGCCGAGGAGATGCGACGATTACACGCGCTACACCATTCACCCACTTGATTCCCTTTCTTCTTCGACACTGGTCAAGATTTCCCGTGTACGACCGATGCAACACTTATTGAAACGTCGGCCAGCCATGTTTTTCCAGTAATAGTCGCGTTGGAGTGAAAATAGTCTGCTAAGCTTCGAGCAGAATTTTTTGCGCATTTTCATCATCAGGAGCAACTTCATTCAGAAAGCGGTCCACTCATCTTTTCACCATAACTGCTCAAACGGCGCTATTTCGACCATATTTATACTTGAAAGCCCTTAAATGCCAAAACTGGTCTTTGCCTGAGCATTTCTCCGGATGATCGCCACATGACGATGAAAAAACACTTTTCGCAGAATCTGACAGCGCAAGGAATCGGCACAACAAGGCCATTTCTTGCCAGAGATGCGTTATGTTCAATAAAAGTTTATTCGCGGAGAGATGATAAGTCCACTATACACGGGCGGTGTGGGGATCTCAGATAGAAATACATGAGAAGGCAAACTGCAACAAGGAATAAAGATGAAACCTAGGAGTCACAGATCAAAGCAGCACCTGACTGGTACTTGCAACCTTGGACCTAAGGGGATCTGGGTGCCTAACCTGCCAGATTTCGTTTAATTAGCCCAGGGTAAGCACAGTGGCTCGTAGATTAAAATATGCGAAAAGACAGGTTCGAAGCACAAAGAAGCATTTGACGATCGAACAGATGAAGCGTTACAGGTCCGGATAGTAGATGAAGGGCGAATTATAATGCAGCTTACCTTCTGAGGACCTTTGCCAGAGAGTGAAAAGAAAGCCACCGCTCGTGGAAGCTGGACCGAAATCAATGTTGGCAAAGCCATCCTAAGGGGCAATAGCTCTGTGAGTAACCACATGATAGTTGTTATGCACCTTTGCAAATTAATGTTTACGCTTGCGAAGTGCGTTAGAGATCGTGATTGTACATGCATATATATGTTTGTGTGCGTGTGCGTGCGTATGTATGTGTGCCTCTGTGGGATGTTTGCTGGGGAACCTCTGGAGCTAAGTTTAAAAAATTCGGCTAATATAATTAAGAAGGTATAATAAGGTGCAGTCAGCGAAGAAAGGGCACCCTCTAGAAGCAAAGTGGGTCTTCCTTGCTCAAAAACGTTTAGTTTTATTTGGGGATCACTTTTTCCTGATCCGCGTCATGTGCTGTGTCGAGCCCACATAACAGTGCAACAGATAAGCAGTTCTTGATAAGGTGCGGTCTCTTGGTGCCCGGTAGCGTTGGGACGCAGTTTCTTCGATAAAGCATTTGCGGTTAAACTTCAAAACGTGTCGTCCAGACATGCTGACATGTATTCCTAAGCGGGCTCCTGTGATTTTTACAAACTGGAGATGATATAAGAGGTGACTGCAGTAATGTCGCATTGTTTTCGAGTAATTAAGCTGCAGTGATGTAGAACAGATGTGCGGAAAGTGCGGGTACTTGCGGAACTCAGTTTTATGCAACGAAAATGATATAAGTTTAAATAGGAACGGATTGGAGACTGCGGACGAAATACATTCTCCTTATCTGTGCAGAGGAAATCGATGCAAAAATATCCGCAACATTTTTGAATATGGAGTGGAAAAATCTGAGCTATTCAGCTGTAAGGGTCAGCTCCCCTTGGCTTCTGTAGTCGTCCAGGTCTCTTTGACGATCCGCACTCTCCGTCGAGATGCGGTCGAGTAAACTGCGAGATGGCATAGCTATATGTGGGAACAGTTTATCACACTTATGCAGCAAATGATAAAAATTAAGGACTCGTCCAGAAGGATAGCTTCGATCGTCCGCACGATCTCGTAGCCCATCCAGTGAACTCCTCGCTATCGCCGATCTCCAAACGTGCTCCCATAGCTAAACATAGGTCCAGTGGGCCGCAGGAACAATCTAGCAGCTGGAATGGATACATGAGCACACCAACACCTTTTACTTCCTCCCAATTCTGGCTCAGGCTACCCTCAGGATACATGCTGGGCAGTCGTTCGACCTACGTGCATGCTCTTGTCTTTCTATGACATACCTCGCATGGCGCACTATTCCCGCTTGATCTACAGCCAATTGGTCAAACTTACACAGCTGTGCCATGAAATGCAGGTCAACATTTCACTGAGCTCTCGCCACCTTTCACTGATTCCAGCTGCATATTCGTCTACTCTTCGTTGTACAAAGAAAATCTTCCATAGGCTGTGATCTACGTGCAGACGGGATACACTACGTGCAGGAACTGAACGGGTTGACTTTCTAGTGCCAACTTTGTACGGTGCTGACGGTGGTCGTGCAATACTTGCTGGCAAACAATTTCTTTCGGTTTAGAGGGGAATTGACTAAAGTTTGCAGCGGCAATGAATGAAGTGGGATTAACCGTGTTTGAATAAGGCCAGGCGATAAGAGCTTTTGCATTTTGAGCGTGTCGATATGGACATTCGTTAATGTTTGTTTATGATGTCTGTGCTGCAGATACGTGATGATGGACTTATGAAACGTTGCGATTAGTGAATCAACAATTCGCAGTATTCTTTGAAAGATTACTGCTCGAATTTTACCTTCAAATCGAATAGATATGTTTCTTGACTGTTCTCAATTCCCTCTTCATTCTAGCATCTCTTAATAATTTAGACTGATCATTGGAATGTTTTTTCTATTCCGTTATTTTTAATGTTGTACTATTTGACTCGTCCCAAGTTGAACTTCTTTATTAAAATTACTGGAATGTTGCAGTTACATTTGCCTGGGCTGCTTACCTATAGCGCATGACTTTAATACGACGGTTACAAACACTACGATTAGATATCGCAGAAGCTTGCGACAAATTAATAGCCACTACTTCATTGCACTAACTTTGTTCGCAGAGTAAAGCGGGAGAACGATGCAGAGTCTGAAGAGATTAAGTGGTCAGAGTCTCGCGCAAAGAGGAATAGATCATGCGAGCTTCTCACGTTATACGCTGTCGGCTTAGTAGGATCACTGCTTAGGATCGTTCTTTTTTATAGCAAGGAACCTTTATCCTTCATTCGTAGAAGAACAAAGAAGACTGCGCAGTGCGGTAGAAGAATAACAGAAATGCGCATGGTCTAAAAATTCTTGTTTGAAATACCAGTCTTTGTGCTGCGTGGTAAAATATGGGGTGAGATCCTTCCGTTTGTGAGGTGGGTGCAAGGTCATGCGAAGTAGCGCTTTATCATACAACCTTAGCAGATGATACATTGTTTGAGAGCCGTATTCGTTGATTTTTTTATACCTGCCGATGAAATGCAGAGTCCGTGATACACCATCCTCTGGATTAGGTCATCTATTATGATTAGAACTCTGAGACTTGTTTATATTTGCTGTTTCAATTTATTCATCTCTTTGATCCGTGTTCCCTATTTGAGCGTGTGTTCTTACAGGAGATCGGAGATTCGTAAACTTTCAACTGAAGCTCCGCTCGTTGACTGTGTCACCTGAAACCATCGTGTGAGTCGGTTTCCTGTCGAAACGTCGATGAATGCTATGCGTGCTCGATACGTAGTTATTGAATTCCTAGTGCTATCAACCGTTACTGATTATGTCATCTGTAACGCCCTCCTCCGAACAGGTATGAATTCGAATTTCCGGTGGATGTCTTGTTGCGTCCCATAAACTTTGTGTTCTTGAGATCTCGTTTCTGGACTTTTGGAAGGAAAGCACCGTTATGAACTGCGGTACTCATCAGTTCTAGCTATTCATTCGAAATTGTCTGACCTCCCAATAACTTCATTGCTATAAATTATTGTTGATACCGAAAGTACTTTTTGATGACAAATGACCGACCCTCTAATTTTCCTTCTAAATTTAAGCTATATGTTTTAGGCTGTCACTTTGAAGAGTACTGCGATCAATTTTATTGCAGAGAATACTGCCAAAATTGTCGCAGCATTCATCAGTAAGAGTACATTATAGAGAACAAGCAAGCAAGAGGCGTAACCCAACCAACGCAAGAGGAAGAAGTCAGTCGTGGAACGGACAACTCCTGGCTGCTGGAGTTCCTCTGGTTGTTATTGGTAAATAAAGAGAAGGAGTCTGAAAATTACGCCAAAGATGAGGAGCATTATGATGTTGATTCACTTATTTACTAATTGCCACATTCTCATTGTTGTTATTGTTGCCGCACTTAATCAGCTGCTGACGTGTGAGGTTTAGCTCAGCTGGAAGGATCACTGATTGTCTCTATGACCTATTTATTCCTCTTTCATTGATGCCGACCAATGTTTGGATCTCTAAATTACGTCGCTGTATGGAGACGATCAAGAGGCTATTTTTACCAATGAAGTTCAGGTCTGAGAGTCATCATGTAAGCAGAAAGCTGAACGATAGAGTATTAAATCAGCCTATGCCAAACACAATTATTGTCTTTGATCAGTTGGAAGCCCGGAACGCTTCATGTCGATTTGACAGCTGGTGCTCTCATCATACAACTATGAACCTCCCTGTATTCTTCGATCGCTTTCTTTGTATATGTGCTATGTTCCCATCGAAATGTTCCACAGTTGCTTCACTGACCCATGAAGGATGGAAGTGCTACGACAACAATGTTTTCGATATCTAGACGAGCTTTTTTTTCGGCATATTTGATCGCTAGTGCAGAACGGGGACTCAGTCTATGGGCGAGAGGACGGCAAGATGTTTTTGAAGTTGACTGTCTAAGCAAAGTTGGATTGTTTAAAGAATGTGAAGTGATTATTGCAGCACTCCCATCCAACCTTGTGTACCTTACAAGGGGCATACAGTGCTTATTGCCAATTGCTGTTGAAGATGACCACTGCAACGTCGTCCTGTGACCGCATATGAACTTACAGCAACAATTCATGAACCAATTTCGGAGTGAAACATATAGGATTGCGTTGGAGGAACCTCACTTTCAAAACTTGAACCTCAACTTCAAAAGAATTTAAGCGCATACTATTCGAGGTTCCGAGCCCAAAGGTCCACAGAATTGAGAAGGTCTGTTGGAGATTTTGGGAGAAAGGATTTGAAGCAGGAGAAAGCACAAGCATCACATGTGTCGTGGGAACAGCAGCAACGTCTCTTTCCCCTCCTCTCTTCCTGATGCATCCCGTCTAGATTAGTAAATCACTGCTGTCGTAGAAAAAGTGGTTGGCGGCGCATTTTAATCAGAAGTGATAGCTCCGTCTGGATATATTGCGGGTAAGGAATATTGACGAGTCGCCTCATTCATTTGGCAAGTTACCTCAATTTTCAGACGTTTTTCCCTAGCAAGTTTCTGGAGTTGCTTTGGTCTGAGGGAGTTATTTTGGATCGGTGGACTATAAATATCAGGTCTTGGGCCACTGATAAGTGCCAGGCAGGTAAAATCTCAAAATTGGCATACATAACACCGGCTGTTATGTTTCCAGAATCATTTTGCAAAAATTTTCAGCTTGTGCAAGCCCATTCCGTACATATTCCCACATGTTTTAACTCATCTAATCTGATCTATCACGAGGGCACAAAGCGATAACGATCCGGTCGACAAGATCTTTCTTTTCTTCACATAATTTATCTCATGTAAAGGAGCCGTCAAAAACAAAGCTGCCTGGACTGAAAGATTTTTGAGGGATGAGACGACTCAAACTGCAAACGCGAACATTTAGAATATTGGGGAAAAAGAAGTGCAAGAGACATTCAAACTCAAGATATAGTGTACAGCGCAATCGAATGTTGGAATATCAGCAGTCTTGAAATGAAAAGTAAAGAGATACCTACTTATTACGAAGACAATAATTCGGGAAATGTTCACAGTCAGCTCTGTTTCATTTTTCTGATCTTCTGCTTCAATTTCTCGCCATGTTAATATTCGTTTCGCACAAGTGACATTCTGTGAAATACTTGAAAATATTATATCTGTTCTCTGTTTGCCCACATAGAGGAATGTATATGCTGAAGCAAAATTTCGATACTGTAAAGTAATTTCCTATCAGTGATGAAACCATCAGAAACTATATATATATATATATATATATATATATATATATATATATATATATATATATATATATATATATATATATATATATATATATATATATATAGGAACTTCGTATAAACTAGGCATACATATAGCTAATCCATGAAAAACTTCGTTATAATAAAGGACGACTCTCCAAGCGACGACGCATTCATGGAGCATACAATAGAAGAGAATCTTTCGAACGAAACGCCATAGATTGCATCAAGGCCATGCATATTTGGAACCATGAGCGAAAAGCTGCAAATTGGAGGCAGATAGAATATGGGACGGAAGCATACTCCAAATACGAATGGCTTGATGTAAAATGTATGCTAAATTCTTTTGCAAAAACTGACCACGTCTATCAAACTGCTTGAATGTAGAGCGAAGGGAGTTTTATTGCGGCGTTGCAAAACAAATGAAAGCGAGATGCTGAAATGACAAAAAAAACGCTCCTCGGGAAGGTAATCAACGTTGAAATGTGGCTGGAGGCGTTTTTTTGAGCGACTTCGTTGCAGACAACAAGGGAAAGGATGGGACGACCATCCGAATTCTCGTCACGTACACCAACCGGCTCACAATCCATATGTAAAAGCGCAACCCAGCATGAGCCGCCGATATCAATTAAATTTCCGTGTGCGTAGATGACTCATACCTGACTATATGCATCAGGCAAAATTATCGCGTTCTACCCGGAAACTACTTTAGAAAAATCCTCCTTGGGGTCATAAAATCGAAATGGCCGCTTCAGGCTAACTTTCTGTTGAACACGCCCCGGTGCGAATGCAGTGCTTCAGTGGCTCGCCTGGTCAACATATGAAGTGCTTTCGCTAGATGAACTGTCGAGATTATTATACGACCACAAGAAATTGAATTGACCACGGAAACGAATTTGGAAATTCTGGTTCGGAAATCGTCCATCGGTGGCGCCGAATCGCAAAAATGCCGATTATTTATTCATAAATAGTCCTCCGTTAAAATAAGATAATTGCCTATAACTGAAACGTCACAAAAAGATTTCAGTTTCTTCCGCAACGCACCGGGCCATAACGATTGACGTCTACTGCATTCAAACGAAAGCATCGTCCTAAAACTGTGTGAAATTGTTTTGTGCAATACGTTCTGCCTGATGCTATAAGGGCATCCCTACTGTCTCAGTAGACTGCTTCCCACTTCTGAAGTTTGATATGATGACATTGCAGCAAATATAAGGCGAAGAAGCATCTGAAATCTGCATTGGGCACGCTCCACTTTCGGCTTTTACTGCCGCTGCAAAGCATGTATCGATCACAATGCTCCGTGAAAGAATTGTCAAATCGCCTCCTTTGGCTAAAAACTCCATCAAACTTCACGTGAGCGAAAGAGAAGAAGGAAATAGAGCTGAAATGGTTGCTGTTTCTATAGTTTCAACGTCATTTTAAATTAAGGTCTTCCTAGACTTTCCCTTCTTTCCCATCCATCGGTGATGAAAAAAATTTTTTAAAGACGGCTACTCTCCGCTGTCACTCCACAACGACAGTATTAACGACCCAAACATCCATTCGCTTCCATGATTGAATGCGCCGACCCTTATTCACCGCATTTGTAAGGATACTGGCACCTCAGCTCAACACTTCGTCTGGCATAGCGAATAAAATGTAGTATTAGAAGAACGGTAGTCGTCAAAATGAGTTAATTGCGCCTAGCGGAGTTTCTGTTTCAGCAGGAGACGAATCCTTCTTCGGTGACTGCAAGGCTTTTCGTCAATTATCGCATGCCACATGATGGGATATGAATTCCTGATGACTGCAACCCGTGCTCTTCGTTTGTTTAGAGACTGACTGTGAAACGCTCCACGCGTAGCCACAACCCCTGCCTCCTTTTTCTGTTTCTCCTCTCTGCGGATTCGCTTTCGTGCCACAAATTCACGCGAACTTGATGTGAATTCATCTGAAAAAAAAGCCGTATTTCATTAGTAAAGCGAATCTATCACGGCATATGGAAAGTTGGGATAGCGAGCAAGTTAAGCAGAAGATGAGACATTAGGAAATGAGGCAATAGACAGAGTAAAATATGCGAGCATATTAGTGCATGCGTATGAGCCCTTTTAGAGCTCCATGATAACAAATGACCTTTATGTGACCACTTCTCAGATGCCCGTGAAGTGCTTAGAAGGTTTTAGATGTGACTTTTCACTTTTCGTCAATGTTCATCAGTGGGTTGCCTGGGATAGTACTGGCATCTCGTCACGCCTTATGATGGCATATCGCCGCATCACATGTTCAATGCTAGATGAACGGATGAAGGCCCGAGAGCAATTTATACGAGTCAGGTTGGATGCATGTGAGAGCAGCAGAAAAGAGTGAACTGTTTAGGTCAGTATGCCAAAAAAAGTCAGGCCTCCGTGTGGTTTGGAAGGTTTTGAAGAAAGCTTAAAGCTTGATTCTAAGTTAGAATTGCTTTGTATTCCGATTGTCGGTCGAAAATATGAGAATATACTTCCGGAGTATTCTGTGTTAAATGAGGTAGAAGTTTCATCGGTGATTGAGGCAGCATCCAGTAGCGCAACCGCCTAAAAAACTGAAGAAATAGCGTTTAATAGTGAATAAGCCATGCCTCAGGGATCCTTTTTGTGAGTCGTACCACAAAACAAGTGGAACAACGGAGCACGGAAGCTGTCAACATATTCGTTTTTAGCAACGCGGCCCACTGGCCCGGTCATTTGGATAAATGTTTGAGCTTAAGTGATTAGTTGTACATTACACTCGTCACTGACCTTTACCAAAAATTCTACTTTAGGTAAAGGCTTACATGGTCTTAGACTGTTTTTCAGTGTCCACAATCAGAGTTATGTAATGAAATTTAGCATGCATAACTACTGAGAAAAACCCCACATGAATCCTATTCGTTAACTGAGAAGTTATATTCAGAAGTCAACAAATGAAAATAAGCGGAAACTCCTACCCTCTGTACCTCAGCCAGCAGTGGTCGTTCAAAAACTGTTCCAAGCTTAATGAGTTTTCGCATCAACACAGTGGTAAAGACTACTGATTTCGCAAGATAGCAAGTGTATGTAATTTTATCATATCATTTATTGCTTGAACCCGTCAAATATCTTTATCTTTTATACTGAATTGAAAACGATATAAATTTCTTCCTCAAATTCACTCGATAAAACTGGAGAAAAGTAATGCAAATAGGGATGAAAATTCTAAAATTTATGAATGTTGCTTTGCATCGCATCAAAATTACAGATGTGAAATATGTTCGACGAGTCGAATTGTGGAGAGGCTCTAAGAATGCTTCCTAGCCAACACCCCTCTGGTATCAGAAACACATTTGGTCACCGCACACGTCCCACTGATCGTTCATTCTTGATCAGTAATATGTCGACAGCAGCGAATGCGGCGATGTATCGTGCACTCTTCCCTGTTCGTTTATCCTCTTGCTCTGCTAGGAACAACTGATTATGTAGTGTTCTGCCCACAGAATAAATGTGCAAGACCGATTATGCAAATCACAGGGAGTGCGTATAACACAGACAGCATAGTCGCATAATGCACATCCGCAGTGCTAAACTGCAACACGAGCAGACAATGTTTATAATGATAGGAGCAGAACAATACGCAGTAGGCTCATAAGGGATGAGACAGGAAAAACCAATCGATAATGCATGCCTTTCAACGTTTGGTCATCGAGCATAACCCCGCAGCCTATGCTCAGGCATTCAGCAATGGATAACATCAGAAAGCTTCAAATAACCATTCTACTGTAACCATGCATTTCCTTATGTTGATGACGTGCAAGTTGCCATGAATCAAGCTGTTGTCGACTTCAGCTTCCTCCTCAAAGACAGCAAATCCATATCCCCGGCGACTGTTCAGAATCTCGATCTGTTGCACAACTCCAAACGATCCAAAATATTGCCTCAACTCATCGATGGTGTGATAGTAGCAGAGTATACCCGAATACTGCCAGTATGTCCCTGATTAACGCATTCAACCAATCCACCAGAAATAATTATGTTACTCCAGTTTAGCAGAGAACTTTAAGAAGTGCTAGCAGAGAACTTTAAGAAGTGCTTGAAAAAAAAAACGGATAATCTGCTAGCCTCCTTATCGTCCCAACGAGATAACTTTTGCAGTTTTCTTCACGCGATCGACATAAATGAAACGCTTCCATTTTCAGAACGCCATAATGAGTAGAAAAAAATGTGACCATTGTTTCCCTTAAGCCATACTGCCGTTATTCAAAACGTTAATCGCTTTTCACTCTCTCTTATGTAAATTCAAAAACGCAAATACAGGAACCACTTTAACGGTTCAGTGCATTGAAAACCTATCTACATTTTGACAGGTAATTGCTTATTTCTGTTTACAATAAGTCCCGTCTACAACATAAAGAGTGCACGGAAGTTGAAACCCAGTCGAAATGTAAGTGATTAAATCCAACAGAGACGAAGTCAGTTGAAATCCATCGCTAAAAGTGGAAAGGTCCATTTGGAAAATGGTTGTACACTATCGCTCTACATGCCATATGGAGGGAAAGAAAATAAAAAGGTTAAACCGATTTAGAACATATAATATTGAGAACATGCATATAATGACTAAAGTTTCAGCCTCCCATATGTTTTGGAAGACTTCCTGAATCTGCCCCGTCTACGTACGCTGCACATCAGAGAGCATGGAATACCAAAGGAGATGCCTCTTCTGGACCGTATTCGCGCTCCGATCGAAGATTTGCGTCTGTGCTCACAGCGCATTCATGCTCGTCTTCTTCTGCAGCTCTGTGAGGCACTGTCGAAGACTTTGCGACGTCTCGAATTGCTCTTTGTGGCAATTATTCCAGAAGGCACTCCAACTCCAAATGTAATTCATAACTGCCCAGACTTTTTGCATCGGACTTCCTCAGTGTAAAAATTAACGTGGATGCAAGTGAGGCTGATCTTCCGCGCAAACACACAGTGCATATTTCTACCAGCGAAGGAACATTCCCATTATGAAAGCGCACACCATAATGTCCTGAGAATGACCTTTCGGTCCTCCGTCTTGCCACGCTTGAGGAAAGCGGACCGCTTTCTTTGAAAATCTCGCGTACTGTTAGGGGGAGTTAACGTCTAAAGCGGAAGGAAACAGCATTTTTCCCGAACGCATATAATGGTGTCACGCATTTTTGCCTGCTTACTTCTTTCTTCTTCTTCTTCTTTTTTTTTCTTCAAGAGAGCATTGCTAAATATGGAAGGATGTCATGTGCTGTTGAGCGGCAAGCGGTTTTACGATGAAGGCCTACATGTCAGCCTCCTAAATTGCAGTGGTTTACAGCATATTTCTTTGCCTAAGTTTCTAAGAAGGATTCTGAGCAATTGCAGCATAGAGACGAATGCATTTTGCGAATAATATCAGCGATTGCAAAGATGGAGAACCTGTCTCATGTCACACTTTCGAGGGCGCTGCTTGCGGTAAGACCGAAATTCATTCCATTGTATCAGCTTAGCTTGATTGTGAATTTTATGAAGAACAGGATGGGAAGTGGGCGACTTCATAAAAACTTCAGTAGTTTGCTGATTTAGCCAGCACTCATGATCTAACTTGACTAGAATCTGAATGAGACATTACGATATAGGTAAAAGAATAGTTCAATTACTGTAGAAGCATATGCTCATAATGTGGATTATTCATAAAATTACTAGTGGCATATCTTTTTATGAATCCTTTCTTCATCCCGAAGGAGGTTTTATTCTATCGACTGACCACGACAGACTGAACTCGACTTCATTTTCTTATTATGCAGTCACTAATGAATGAACTTCATTGAACGCTTACCTAATGTTGAGGTAGTATAGCCGAATAACATGCTGTCGAAGGTTTTGGATCACAACGCCATGCTCACAAAATGAGTATGGATAAGAATGCCGTTAATCCTTGAATAATTGCATTAAATCATTTTCAGCCCTCTATAGCGGATGATGTCTGTAGCAGGCTAGGGCTGTTAACGTCTCTGGAAGAAATTGTTTTCGAAGCGTTCGATTTGAATGACCTGTCGAGACTCGTCAACGTCCATCTTCCGCTTCATGTAAGCGTTCAGGATACGTCGGCGAGATGCCGGGTCACTTTTTCTTTCCTTTTCCTTCACGCTGCTACAGCCTTTCTACCAAATAAATACGACATTTTGGATCGCGTTCTAAACACGGTACTTAAATTACACATGCGGCTCAATTCAGAGGAAGAAGAAATTTTTCGCTTATTACATTCTTGCTGAGCTCACATTACAACTCTGCTCTTGTCTGATATAATCCAAAATTTTCGTTTTCCTCGAAGCGTTTTTCTTCGAAGACATTTGAGAAACTCTGTAAAAATGGCCGAGCAGCCGGGCATGATGGGGACGGAGTGTGAGTTGTTTGTGTTGGAATGAAAAAAATGAATGCAAGTAGAACACACCCTGAAGAACAAAAAATTCGGGGTCGTGCAGCTTAGAGCATTTTTTGCGAAAGCGACCCACCCTTTGAAGATGTGGAGTATTGTATTTGAAAGATTGACAAGGATGCTGCATTTTCAGTGGCCAAATAAATTGTCGAAGGACAATTTCAGGCAGTGCAAGTTACAATAACGGATATGGTGAAAGTTGGAACACGGTGGTATCCGATTTCCAGGAAAGGATCTGAACTGTTTGATATATTCAATGATGAAAGAATTCCAGTGAGTTGATTCATCAGCGCAAACAGTATCATCGTTTTGCAAGACTTTCTCAGTTTCCAAGAAATTCCTCCTCAAAGAATTGCCGTGGCCGTACTGAACAGAAAAGGTAAGCGAGACACCCCGGATGCACGTGACTTCTACTGCAGAAGAGACAACATCAAAACGATAGTATCTAGAAAAACGTTCTGTTGTCAATTTCAATATCTTTAAACTCTCCGTCGAAATTTTTTATGGAACCAAACATCAAAAGTCTTCATAATACTTGCTTGGCCTGTTCCAAGTTCATAAGCGTAAACGAATGCAGTTTCTACAGGTTCTACAGGAGGAATGCCAAAGAGTGGAACGCACAATTACATTGCAGTTTGGTCGCTTAAGAGGCCTCGCATCCCCAAAGTTATGCATGAAGATAGGACACGTCACGGTGTTCGGTCATAAAGGTGTCATTCCCATGGAGAAAAATCCAGCTGGTGATTGTCGCGTTTTCATTTGGAATGGTCATATTTTATCTCGTAGTGAATACCTCAAAATGCATGGTATTACTATCATTTAGCCGAATAAACGTTTTGCTCCGAATGCAGAAATCAGTGAGATTGAAATCGAGAAAAAATTGGAGTGAATAGCTGGAGAATGCAAACGTCGTCACACTCTTCACTACAACTTTGAGATCGCTGCATTTAGTTATCCGTTTCATATGGATACTGATACTTCGCAAAATATACTTTATCCATAGTTTTGCCAGCCAAACTCAGTATCAGCAATCATCTCTTGAACCATACTGTACCCCACAACAGTTCACTGAAGCATACCATATTTTTCTGGCAGGTTTATAGTTTAAGCCGGCGGAGTATAGTACATGGGAAATATGATATAGTGCGGTGTACTATAGAACTGCTTGAAATTGTAATTAAAGTGCGAGTGACTTTGGAGATCGCTAGGGAAGGAATTTTATTGAACGGTTAAGTAAAGGCAATAATTTCTTGCAGTACACCATCAATTAATACAGATACAGTTGCATCGCATTTTATGCGCTAAAATACTCTCGAAATCGCGACCAGTGTAACAAGTGGGTCATATCTCCTGAGAAACGTTTAACGTGTCATGGATATTAGGAAACAGAAAACATGAAAGTCCACGCACCGCACTATTACAGCATTTAAATACCTTACAGTGGAAGATTACGGTACAAGACATGCGAATTTTTAAGCTCTTTTTTTTTCTGAGATCTGAGAAAAGATCTCTCAAACGATGGGATTCTGCACATTTTCTCCGCCAGCACAGGTTGCCATCTGCATTTAATTACGACTGACATGAGATCATGAAGAATGCATTTCATAAAATGCCTAACAAATAACGTTAACGGCGGGTTTAAAAGTTCCTATTTAATGGAGAAGTACCGACACAAAGGAATGTGAAATGACTTAAGTCATATGGTTTCCGAAGTTCTGCAACCTGTGCGCAAGGTCGGTGAAGTTGCACATACAACGTCGCTTCGAAAGAAACCTCCTTTTCATATTCTTTCGAATTGCCGCCCCAGTGATCTTCTGCTGTTTGCAACGTGTTGAAAATTATTTTCTGCTTAATCACAGCTGATCTTATAATGTTGTTAACCAACCTCTACTTCCGATCGGCAACCGATATTGCGATCATTTCTTGCCTTTCGGGATTTGATTTTCGCTTTTGCTTTGATTCTGCAACAGAAATTGAGTTTTTACCGCATCCCCTCTGTGAGATCCCTTATGCGGCAAGGGAGTTCGGGTGTTACCAAACGCCTTCGCTTTGCCACGCGACAAAATTTCTTGGCGTTACTCAGCCTCAAGCACAATTTTGTTTACAATGGGATGCTTTTGGATGCTCACAGACTGCCATCCTACCACCGGAATAGGATTTCTCAGTGAAACACGGACTTCTAAACGATCGTCTTGGAGCTAAATTTTATCCCCTCAGTGGAGAAGTCGGTGCAGGATGCACTGTGCTGTAGCATGAAAATTTCGGAAAAGCGATTGCAAAGTAATTGTTACATAGGCGGTAATTAAGATTGTTTGCAAAAGTACAGAGAATTTTGTGTAGGGAAGATTTAGATAGAAAAATAAAACTATCAGAAGGAGAGGGACTGGTGAAAGAAGTATCCTCACAATACATGCCAAATCACCGCATCACCCCACCGACCCTGCACAATTTTAACTTATGCGATCGTTGGGATATCTTTGAATGTGGTTGCACCAACAATCAACTTCTCATACATCTATCTAGTGACGAAAGTATTTTGCATCTTTGTTCATATTTTCAAAACTTGAAACAGAGTACCTCTATTCGTTCTAATGACCTCAAGAGATTGCAACTGTACTTATAATGCATCAGATGCATTCTTTTCAAAAGATAAGTGATTGCAAAGATTGCTTGATGCTTTTGCAACCGTTCAAAGAATTTAAAAACTGCTCGTTATGGGTCAATAGAACGGATCGCATAAGACCAAAATTGCATAACATACATACCTTTTATTAGATTAAAAATCGAAAAGAATGTTCACTGTGAAGTGCTCATAACGGATCATCTTGGTGGGATAATATAACGCCATAAATGCGTAAGTTCGTGCCCTTTTAGCAGTTAAAAGATTGCAAATGATTGCTTAAATCAGGCTTTTTCAACTGTTCAAACAATTGAAATATTTGCGCTCGTAACTCATCATTCTCAATGGACCAAATAACATTAAAATGCAGAAATTCCATCCTGTTTAATGGCTCAAGATTGAAAAGATTGCTTTAATAACGCTTCACAATTGCTTCAAATAATTTGAAAACAGCTCGCAATACATCAAACTTCAAACGACGCAATGCAACAATTAGAAAGCTCATATCATATTATAGTCATAAAGCACCAACTGTGTTCTCTTCAAAGGACAAGTGATTGGGCAGATTGCTAAAGAGCGTCCCTTTCAAGCATTCAAAGAATGAAAAAACACCCCACGATGCATCAATGTGAACGGATCACATGATACCAAGAATGCATAAATTGCATCCATTTTGCAGCTAAGCAAATAAAAAGCACAAGTGGCGCTTTTTCAATCGTTCAAACAGTCCACAAACTTCCTCTCATAAAGGATGGCTTTCAACAGAACATATAATGCCAAACGTGCACAAGGTGATAACTAAAAGATCGAAAGGACTGCTTGAGTAAACTCTTTTAGTCGCGCGAACAGACCATAACACATCAGCTTGAATGAATCACATAACGCCGGAAAACAAGCTGTATCCTTTTAAATGATGCGAAATTTAAGAGTTTGCTTAAACAAGGACCTTCTAATCGAACGGACAATGTAAAAGCTGCTCTTAATGCACCGTTTCAAAAAGCCGAAAATATACAAATTGAAACCTCTCAAAAGGTGAGATTATTCAGAAGATTGCTTGAACCGAGCAGCTTTCTCAACCGTTCATGCAATCTGAAAATTCTTGATAACGCAGCGTTTTGAACCGATCATATGAGCTGGAAATGTACCAACTACCAACTGAATCGTTTTTAACAGTCGAGTAATTTACGATAATGCTTAAGCAGCGCTTTTTTAAATCATTCGAACAATGGAAAAAAGTTCATAACGCATCGCTCTGAACGGACGATAATGCGTCAAAAATTCACAAGTTGCGTCCTTTCAACTATTGACAAATTCGTAGAAGACTGCTTAAATGGGCCTCTTTAAACCATTCAAAAAAAGAAGAAACAGGTCATAATGTATGGTTCTGAACGGATCATGTAACGCCAAAAATGCACGAACGGCATCTTTTCTAAATATGACGCAAATTGAAAAACTTCCACAAATATCCTTTATTAACCGTTCGAGCGACATAAAAACTACTCATAATGCGTTGTCTTAAACTGTCATGCAAAAACGGAAATGCACAAATTGCGTCCTTTTTAGCAAATAAGGAATTGAAAGAATTGCTCGAATGGCTCCTTTTTAACCGTCTGAAGAGTGAAAAACAACTCATAATGTACCGCTCTGATCGGATCATACAAGGCCAATAGTGCAGAAGCCGAATCTTTTTGAAGAGCTGAGTGAGTTAAATTTTGCTGAAATAAGCAATCTTTGCATTTTCTTAAATAACACCTTTTCAACTGATCAAACAACAAAAAGCCGTCCAGAATGCAACGTTTTATATGGAAGACATGAAACCGAAAATGCCCGAAGTTTGTTCCCCTCAGCACTTAGGTAGTTGAAAAGCTTGCTTAAATAACACCTTTTCAGACGTTCAAACAATGTGATGATAACTCAAAATGTGTCGTCCTGAAGGGATTAAAAACAGTCGGAAATGCACAAACGCATGCTTTAGAGCACTCAAGCAGTTGAAAGGATTGCGCAACTGACGCTTTTTTTTAAAACCGTTCAAACAATGAAAAAAACAGCCCATAATGCGTCATCCCGTACTGATAGTATAACGCCAAAGAAACACTTACTGGAGCTTTCTTTCAATGACATGACCGTTTTGAAAGCGTTATTCAATGAATCTTTCTACTCAGCTTTTAACGGTCGACGCAATTGGGCATTTTTACTGTTGTGTGATCCGCTTAGGATGCTGTATCATGGGCAGTTTTTTGATTGTTCGAACGGTTAAACAAAGGTTAATGATGCCTTTTCAAACACCCTTCTGTTGAAAAGAATGCAATTTCCGCATCCCTACCATTATGTGATATATTGCACTGTGAGAAATTTTTCTTTCTTTTGAACGATAAAAGGGCGTCATCTGATCAATCTTTTCAATCCTTCATGTGTTAAAATCGATGCAGTTTCTGCATTTCCGGTTGACTGGTGCGTCAAGAATACTGCACTGGAGTAGTTTTGATTTTGTCTGAACGCATGAGGAAAGCGCCATTTAAGCAGCCTTTTCATTTATGCGATATGATCCATTATGGGCTTTTTTCGTTGTTCGAACGGTTAAAAAAGCTTTACTTAAGCAAACACTTCCAGCTGCTCATCTGTTAAAACGGATGTAGCTGGTGCGTTTTTGAGGTTACAGGAGTCGTCGGAGAAGAAAGAAGAAAAAAAATTAAAGGACAAAAGTAGTAGGATATATCTACGGTAATAAGTAGGGAATGATTGAGAAATACGTAATGTACCAGCCACTGCAGTTCAAGGACAGCGCAAAGGTGAAATAATGCAAACTATCTGTTATACACAAATAACCATAATAAGAAGAGGCGAGTAAAATGAAGTGAACTGTAAAGAAATTATAAGACAGAATGAAAGCGAAAATGACGAACGAGATCGAACCATAAGAATGAGGTGGTCAGTAAACTAAATAAGCAATGCTTCTCAGATCAAGTGATTTGTGGCGACTCCTGAATACAAAGAGGTTCTGTGCTCCAGCGATTTCGAGAGGAATTTCATTTCAAATACGAAAAATTCTGAAGTGAAAGCTGCGAAGGACGCCATCCACATAGCACGCCCTCCACGCTGGCTGAAGGTGATGGTGCCGACGTTCTCGAAGTGTGAGCATGTTTTCCTGGGTACATCAGAAAAACCCATGATAAATTTGAAACACAGGGCTGCGTCGAACTTGGTCGACAATAATCCAAGGTTTCGAGGTCGAAAACCCGCAACTTAGTCTCATAAACAGTTGTATACGGACCAACGAACACTTCACGGAACGCCATATGAGGCATAATATCCTTGAACGTCTTTAACAATTTTTACATTTCTCCTAAGGCGACGCGACCATACTCGTACACAATCCTCCACAATGGGACGGCAATACACAACGTGTGCTTTACGACAATGTTCAATGCATTCGTGCCGTGAAGAACGTTGTATGTAGTCGGTTACCTTCCCTGCTTTGTAGCAACTTCTGCTAACTGTAAGTTCCAGTGCAGATTAAGAAAGTTGTGGACTCCGAGATCCTGAATCCCACCATCGCAGACGTCAAAACTTTGTCGTGCAATCGCAGAAAGCACTCATGGACGTAATTAATGTGAAGAGCGTGGTATTTCTCGCGCGAAACGCCTACTTGCCAAGATTTTGATGACTCGCTTGAGATGTTAAGGTGTTAAGGTGTAAAATACGAAAATCATTAGTGGGGTCATGCAAACGACGATATATTTTTAAATCATCTGCGAAAAATTTGCACAAACCTGATAAATAAACAGATGCATCACTTATCTGCAATATGAGTTGCAGTGGGCCAAGCAAACTTCACTGAGGAACATCACTGATTACATGACAATAACTGGAGAAAAAGCTATCCACCTATACAGTGAAGGACCAATTCAAAAGGAAGAACATCAGCCGCTTTTTCAGCGAGCCCCAAACGCCATAAGCTTCTGATTTGTGCGGCAGTATACTATGGCTAACAAGGCTAACAACGTCAAAATTTGGGCTTGCTGATTACCGCATTAATCGAGTAAACCGTCGAAGAAATAAACGGTTGATCGAGCAAGAAAAAAAGCCGCACTGTGCTAATAAACTTGTTGCTTCCTGCCAGATGCGTTTCAGCTAATGACCCATTTCTTCGAACCTGTCCTCAAGTCCGACTCTGATCGCTTGCAAACTGCTGAGCAGAAAACCTCTTGTCCTTTCCGATCCCTTACAGATGCAGTGCACGGGCTGCAAAACAGGTTCATCTCCATTCCACAATTTGCAAACGGTAGTTCCATCGCGGTTGACACAGAAGCAGAAAAACGCGACGTTTGTTGGTGTTCCTTGGTATCAGGAATCGTGCGCTCCAATCATGGCAAACGGGTAGGCTTACATACAGTACTTCCGCCGCCGTGACGATTGTTTCCTGCTTCACTATTTGGAAGAAGCGCCTAACTTGTTGACTCTGCGTTTTCCTTACCTCCAGCTGATTACCCGCAAGTTCCGACGAGGCTGATTCATGTTTAGGGCACCAAAATTTCAGTTCATCTTGGCCAGAGAACAAAGCTTTCCGACCCAAAGGGGTTCTTCACCTACACTTAATGTGTTCCTAAACTCACCAATAAGCAGCATCCCGCCATCCAGATGAACGAGTCTCACAGTGACATACCACTGCTCATAGAACCTGCACTGAAAATAAAGCGGTGGAATAATCCATTCAACATCTCAACGCATTTCCCTCAATGTCCCAATTATTCTCCAAAGAAAAGATCCTAATTTCACCATAGCCTCCAAATGAAACATGAACCGTCTCTCCTTATTTGAATGAAGTCAAGTTACTAAACACTACGAAAGGTTCGTCCAGTGTGCAATAATTCTCAGTGCCCCCACTTAATAACAAACTCTGCAGGTTCTGTTAATTCCACTTTGAAACAAAACTAGTTGCTCTGAAACGACACTTTTGGAGCCAATCCTCATGAAGGAAAACACAAAATTGGCAGTTAATGTCATTTTTTCTCAAATAAGCAATTCATGTTCACATGCGTATTGTCCAAAAACCTGTAAGATGATCCACGTTATGGAAAAATTCATGAGTAAGCCGTCTAACTGTTCGTGAAGGAAACGAGATTTCTCATGCTTTGGTCCTTCCCCTTTTCTACCAAACGAGATTTTACGATTTATTTTCCTTTATTAGTAAACGAAAAACAATAACAAAGCATAATGGCGAAGGCACCTCGAAGGGAGAGGAAGAGGACTGGACGATAGCAGAGAGCAGGCAAGGATCACCACGGTGTATTTTGAATGAAGCCATAATCCAAATCATGATGTCAATCCCATAACTGTTGCAGCAGTACGTTTGTGCTCGCTCTAAAATGTGTAGCATCGATACCACCCACACTCGAAAGCAGTATTTTCTTACAACATCAAATGGCATCTACAATCCCTCTCACAGGTGCATTCTGCAACCGAATAGAAAAGAATAAACAGATCAAACGAAGCAAAAGCAAAATCAAAACTTGCCGCTGCATTAAAAATAGACAGCACGGGAAGGCGGAACACCTCATTAGCACCATCTGGCAACGAGAATTTCCTTAACAGTTCAGATATGGAGTGAAGGTAAGAAGCTCCTCTTCCTTCACATGTATCCCTTAACGTACTTTGTCACACAAGGAAAAACGATGCCCAGGAAATCAATCTTCTTGTCAACCCACGTTCATTAGATCGATGACGTGCCCTTAATGTGATGGTCCGTCCTTGCGAAAAATTTGTGCGACATAAGAAACAAAGAGGACATAAAGAAAAGAAAAGAAAAGCATAACTGAACAAAATGAGAATAAACGCACGGTAAAAGAGAATAATTTGATGCGATATAGTTAGCAAAAGAACCTGAAATTTACAATGAAACATCTTAAAATTACATTACAAGGGGCATAGCGGCGATCTTCGGTAAGCTACATCCACTACGGGTTGAGTCAATGGCCATAGTACTGAACACTATTCTCCAACGACAAGTCTTACTTAACAGCAAGTAAACTGGTGCGAAAATATGGCAGCCGATTAATCAGCAAACTAATAATGAGTTCGAGGATCACGATATTCTCACATACCGACAGCCATAAATGGGCTTATCAAAAGAACACCGAAGATCACACGAATCCAAATCAGGAGTTGCAACCCACAACGAAGCAATGAAAGAGCCAAAAAATGATTTCGATCAAGCAGCAACTACAGGCAAAATGTGGAACAGCATCACAGTCACTGTTCGCGGAGAAGGCAATCAACACGGGTAATAGGGGCACCAATCAATAGCCACCGAATCAATCAAAAACTGCACACCTCATGCCACGCATCACCATTGAATAAATAGGGAGATCTAGTAATAGGACCACCGCATTCATGTATCTTCTCAGAACAAATCCGGGTCCCCGAAAAAAAAACCAAAATCAACTGGACCCATCCGACCTTTTTATCCCCATTCGGCAAAACAGCTGATAAAGAAAGCCAACTCAAAATTTTCAAGCAGACAGATTTGTTCTGGCTCCTCCACCATCATATTGCTTCGAAGGGTTCTGCAGCCACATGCTCTTTTGTAAACGTCCACCAAGTGCAACTGTCAATATGTACTATTTCATAAAATATCGATTCAAAACCCGGAACTGATGCAAACATCAGGGGATCCCGCAATCACGCTGATCTCATCAACACAACCGCAGATACTATATGAAGAAACCGCTCGAAAGCCGCCTCATGAACATTTTAAAGTGAACTAGAATGCTCATTAGACAGTAGTGGAAACGAGGGTAAGCCATAATTCGACATACTAAGTCTTGGCTAACAATCGATCACCAAATGGAACACTACCGCATTCTTTGCAGTTCTTTAAATGCGACGGGAATATTCGGGCAAGCTGAGTACTAGTCCATCACCACACTAGATGATGCTGTTCGCGCTTTTGCAATGCAAAAAATAACGCTTAGTTCCATAAAGTACTTGAACTTGCGTCGAATTCAAAAAAAAACTAGGAAAAAGAGTAAAAGTGGTAGCCCGCTGCCAGCATCGCAAAGCCTCTTGTATTGACAGCTAGCTAACAAAGTCAGCAACCTGACCCAACTTCCTCCACCCCCCCCCCCTCCCTCCTTTTCGCATTGCAACTGATTTTATCAACTCCCACCAACCAAGGAGCATCCTACCAATAAATTTCATGCAGTGGATAAGCATGAGATGTTGCAAACAGCAAAGCTGCTCCGCAGCAATCCTTGAATGCGGAACCCTACCCTACCTACTAGAGTTTCCTACATCGTTCCACGTATCACATTTTCCACCATCTTATGCGAAGATGATTGGTGAAAACGTTGCATCCGCAACTGAGATAATGGTGTCGGAAAACTCAAGAAGGCGCAAACGCCGCGCGCCCACCTATGTACACTTATCAATCTTCCCTTACCAACATTCAGAACCTCCTCCCTTCCAACCAATCTCAGGTCTAAAAGGAACGGACGTGAGCTACCAGAATGGTACGAAAACCTGCGAATTATATGTAACCTTTGATGGAAGCGAATAGCTTGAGATTCTCGTGCCATTTCTGAATACCAACTGTCAGCTTTCTCCACTGGGCGCTCAATAACCGCCACTCACAAGCCTTTCTGATGCCGTGCTATCACTGAATGCGTTCGCTAAATCAAACGATTAGAACGAAATCAAAACAAGCAAGCAAAGAATGTCGGAGGTGAGAAACAAACAAACGAGCGCATTTAAAAGAATAAAGCAAAAACAAATGTAACAAGCAAATAACACATAGGGTGGGAGGGGATGGGTGGAACCTGAAATGATATTATAAGAGCAACCTGAAAACGAACATACATAAGATTTAAAACGACAATGTACTCAATAAAGAAGTAAATCAAGTTTCACAACTTTCAAACCTTTATCTCGTTCCGCCTTTCGAAGCAGGTATCCTTGAACACTGCGCCTCGTTGTGTGATGGCAGAATAAAATTTATCCATTTACTCGGACATATCTGCAAAGAAAATAAAGGGCAAACGTGAAAATATTTCTGTGCCAGGAATGGGAAAGCGTAACATTAGTATGTGATCTGAAGTTCGCAGAGCCGTAAAATGTGAATAGAAGGCTTACATAAATAAATATCTTTTAAAAAAAATTCCTTCGGATAAAAGCCGAAATACGAAAAAATTCACATAACAATTATTTTTCGGTATTCACCTCAAGCTCTCACATATACCACACTAATGCTCCATGTTTCCAAGTAGAATCTAGTTTGTGATATGAAGTCTGTGAGAAAAAGAGGCAAGCAAGGCTGTACTTGAACATTACTAAAACACTGCACGAACAATTCATCATCCTACAAATAAGACTTTTTTAGCGCATTTTCTGGAAAACAATAAACATATTCAGCAAAGAAAAACACTCATTCGTTCACCACTAGAAAACTCAAAAAATAAATAAATAAATAAATACAGATATGTGATTACTCCACATTTTCCGCATTCGCTGTTTCTCCTGCATGCTGTTTCCAGAAACTTTACACACCACTGCTGCAGTGTGCCAAAACCTTAAGAAAAAAGGCGCCTTCCCCTCAATGAAGCTCAGTTCAACAAAAAAATACCCCTCGTAAATGATGAGAGCTATATAACCCTAGAAGCATTGCTATGAGGTAATAGGGTATATACACAGTACTATTTTCACACCTAGTATCATACTATTAATAATAATAGCCGAACTAGTTTACCTCATAATGAGCTCCACATGCGCAACAAAAGAAAAGACCATGCATGATCTACACGATGCTGGCGTGTGCGAAATATTGAACTGAGCGCGACCGACGGATAGTCATCAAGTAGAGCAGTTGGTAATTCATTGAATTTTATCAGAAATTGTTGCATGCGATCTGCGCGGATCTTGATGCGATGTAAATCTGGCCCGCTTCTGCAATCACCGCATTGCCATAATCGCTGCTGCAACATAATCTTTTAACATACGTTATGGTCCACTAATAATTTACTGACTTGTTCATTAAATGTAAATGAGTGGATACCAATTTTCTTTCCCTGCAACGTTGTATGTTGCTGCTGCATCTCAGGAAAACTTCGGGAACAAAATCTCTCCTTCAATAAATTCTCTTCTGAACAAATTACGGCGTTGCAACTGTGCGATAAGTGCGTTCCTCGTCACATGATTCGTATCTTTGGAGTGCTGTCTTTTGCGCTATTTTTGATCTACGCGTGCAGTGCTGAAGAAACCAAGCGTAATCGAACAGCGTCTGTATATTTTATTTGCAGAAGCAAGTTATCTTCGTCGATTCCAGGATGCCCAGCGTTTTCGACTTTTTGCCAGACGTTTTGCTGGCGATCATGGGCCTTTTAGGCCTTATTAGAATAGGGCGCTTCCTCGACGCCTTTGCGGCCATGGCCGCTTTGCTAGAAGAGGACGTCGAAGAGCTCTACATCCAAGTAGGGCTCTTTATACAGGAGCGCTGGGAGGAGGATTTCGCCGTGCTCGACGTTCACGCGCGCGGCCAACAATATTTTGGTTAGTTTTTTGAACTTATTTTTGTCGAAAGTAGCAAACTTTTAGGAAGTTATTTGAATGCAATAAAGAACTATTGCAATATTCAAATCGGCATCTGTGTTACACTAATTGATTTTTGTGACCGAACTTGCGCTCATCTCCAATTTTTATAGAGAAGTAATGTTTTTGACTGAGTCATTGAAATAGGGATTCTCCAACTTTTTTATGTGGTGTCATCAAAGCCGCAACAATCTTGTCGTAATGTGGGTACTTCTGAAGCTCGTCACATAATTGTGTCATGCTTACATATGGTTATATGTCATACACTATGTCATAAGAATCCCTTATTTACGTCATACTTATATCATGTTGTCGTGTCGTTGCTCATGCAGTCTTTCTGGGCAAAACATAAGATACCAAAAACCTGTTGTCCACTTTCACCGGCTGACCGCTTCATGATGAAACTAGTAGCATTAATATACTATCGAAGTGGATCTGTTATAGTGGGTGAGGCAGCCGCATGTCGTCCCGATCCGCTGTTGCTCGAGGCCGCATGCCGGCTGAAAGGAGCGCAGTTGACCATCTGGGACTTGGAGCGCAACCAGTGCTACCTCTACGGCCACCACGGACGGATGTATAATGCCGCAATTGCGGGAGGGCTGTTCGTGGCTCTAATCGGCCAGCCGCTCGTACCGGTGAGCATATTTTAATTTTGTTGCATATTACGTTAGCAGCATATTACACTATCTCGATTTTGTAGATTCGAGTGTTTGCATTTGCAACAGCATATCTTTATTGAATCTGGAGCCCTAGTCAAGCTGATACTGCATGTCAAGAAGAAGTTGTCGCAAATTTGACCACAGTGTCAATTAGGTAAAGGATTAGGCGGAGCCTATTTGTAAATTGATGAATTTTCCTATTATAGTGGTACGAAACGGTCGCCGGTGAGCTGGAAGCCGGTACCAGCCATGGTGGCGAAGAACAGCCGACAATACACCTGGCGGTACAGAATGGGCCGGAAGAGATGGCGCTCGTGCCGGAGGAGAGGCCGCATCCCGCTGAGAGGAGGCAAGAGCCACTAGAATCGGAAGAGAGCGGATCGGCAGAACATGAAGAGGAGAGAACTGCCTCAGGACAGGACGATAGCGACGAAAGGGCGCAGTGGTATGAAGACCTCGCCGCCCGCTATCGTCAAATGCTGTAAGAGACTATTTTTTCATTCATTTGGTCCTCTGTAATGTGTTAAGTTTGTTCGATGCTCAAGCTTACAGGCCGTTTAGGAAATACCTCATACTCGTTTACTAGGTGATGGTGCATTCAGTTTAATGTTCCCAATAATATCTGTGGGAAAAGCAACCAATTCTGAATTGAACGAGTGGCACAGGTGGACAATCATATGAATGAACAGTAAGCGCTCCCTTTTTGAAGGAAAGTTCCATCTAATCTAGTAGCACAGACGAGGAATATGTGTTGGTTTTAAAACGGCAGGGATCAAACGATCCTCTACAAACTCCTGCTACTGTATTCATTATCGCTGTCAAAATTTGTAGTTCTAACTTCGGCGGTTTCTATGTTAAATTGCCGAACAGCAAATTTAAAGTACCCGTCTGCAAAAGCTCTTTAAAAACAGTTTCTCTGCGGGCTTAGAGGCTGTAGTTTTGTGACTGAATATTCGAACACATGGCTACCTATGTTATAATTGCAGCCGCCCAAGGTCGGCAACAAATGCGCCCGTGGAAGAACGAGCGCCTCGGAGAAGGGCGGCCAGGATACAAAAAGCCTTCAAGCCGGCCGACATCACGATGCTGCCAGCCCACATGAGAGCGGAATTGGTGGCACCAGCAACCCCACCGTACGTTGTTCGTGACAACAAGATATGTAAGCGTTTCTACTTATCTATTTGTATATGGTGCTGTCAGGGTTGTCTATAGCGTATTCTATCTCTTGGAAGGAAGGAGCAATCAGCTAAACCATGCACAGGGTTGAAGGAGGTTTACTCGCGGCAGGTGCTCCTACAGTATCAGCCAAATGACTTTTATCAGCGAAATGAAACATGGAGTTGTAAATGTTATTGTCACTTGACGTATAAATTTATTGCCTGACCTTCCACTCTATTTGAAAGCAGGAAGGACTTGCAAATTTATGAGGGTTTCATCATCAATAGGGATGCTTGCATCATCGTGAAAATGACTTGAATACAGCGAGAAGCAATTTAATCGAACTTTTATGTCCCTGCTTAAAAGCGTATATTCTGACACGCGACCGCAAATTGGTGGGCACTTTGGCTGATGAACATGGTGAGGCGTTCATAGGCATCCAAAAAACTGATGAGTACGCAAGATTATTTTTCAGTGTGCCGTTTGGCACATTGTCGCGTCTCCGAACGGGAGTTCGAAACGGTTGCTGCATGGAAGAAGCATGTCGCGCTCGCCCGATCACACCTGGAGGACGGTAAGCGATGCTTTCTCCTGCCTACCTTGCCTTGTTACGGTGTTCATTGATATTTTTTATTTTCTTAAGCGAGCTGATCTCTGATAAATTTATTCCTGGAACCCTGCGCTATTAATGTACTGATCTTGTGAAGAAGGCGAACTGACGAGTAGCAACTAGATTCCACGTAATCGCTACTGGCAAGCCATGTTTCTAATCTAATGAAACGTTTCATTTGTATGATTTCAGCATTCTGCGGCAACTGTGGGCACCATCTGATCCTGCCACCCGAAATAGAGGCAGCGAACATCAAGGTAGCCTGTGTTAATCAGCTTTCTTCCATTGTGATTTCCCTGTCTGTAAATATTCGCGTGCTTTCAAAGGGAAAGGGTGGAAATAAAATTGGAATAAAACATTCCGATTTGTTCCTGAGCAGTAGCGGATACTTGCTGAGGGAAATATAAAAGGAACTCGACCTCCCATCCAGTAATAGACTAGTTCTTGTGAACAGAATTAGATTTAAACAGTTCCCCAGTCAGTGTTCAGCCCCCAATCCCTGTTCTATGTTCTGTGTCAACTTGGGAACTCGTTGGATTTTTGGTTCGAAATGTTGTTCTCGAGAAATTCTACGGTTTCTTGAGTGAAATGTGTTAACTTCCGGCACTTTGCAACCACTAGAGCTTGCGACGCGTATAAATCACGGTGATTTAATTTTAGGCCTTCATGACAGCGCATAAAAAAGAGCGCTGTGTTGGTGCCTCGAAGACGACCATTCAGCGGAGGCACGCTGAAGTCACTCGGTTGGAAGGCCTCATGAGGACGACGAGCCATATCTTGGTGCCTGGTTAGTTATTTGTTCATCGCCAGTACTTATTTCACCTAACATCTGAGATATTCAACCTGACGAATTCTGGCTGTTGAGGTCTCTCGTTATGGAGTTGTGTGAGCGGGAAAAAATAAAATGACTTGTAATATTTACGCATATTTATTTGTTTGTTTCATATATATACACATATACATATTTCATACATATACACACATATACATACACACACAAAATTTTCTCTATATTCATATATTTGCATACCGCAAGTAAGTATGCGTATGTACGATGTTTAGGTGTGCAGCCACCAGAAACGATATCAGACGTGGAACGGCAGATACCTGCTAATCCAAGGAAGCGGCAATATGATATCGAAGAAGCGCGCAGGGCAGATATTTGCGCCGCTTATCTGAAGCGGTTCAAAAGGACTGAGCCAGAGCTGATGGCAGAAATTGCGAGAGAGCATCAATTGCAACTGCCTTAAGAGGAGGTAACTAAGCTCATTCTATTTCGTTTTTTAGTCCATCTATAATTGTTATTATTAGTAGTAGTTTTTTATGAGTGGCGTATTATTGTTGGTTGTGCAGTTTTTGCTAAACTTCGCGCCTTTTACTTGTTCTGCGGGAACGACAGTGCTGTTACAGATGTGCATGGTTATGCTCCTCGTTGCAATGGTTGTCCTCTGCTTCTGGAAGCCATCATGGTTTTCTTCGGGAAATCCCTCGTTTGCTCACAGCCGTCACGTCAAAGACTGAAGTCTGCGCTCGCAGCATCTGCCCTTCTTCGCCGTTTCCACAGTGGTTACGTTCCGACCGTTTTCTCGTCATCCGCCTACTGCAGGTTTTTGCTGCGTCTGATATGTATCTATTTACGTTATATGCCGCCACAGGCTGCGCACAACGCTCACCATTCCTTTTCTACAATGTTGAATTATCGATCCGCCACAATCGGGTAGAATAGGTTCTGCTGGACTGTAGAATGATGGGGATTTTGCCTCTTGTCTTCCATGACAGTGTGACAGTTTGTATGGCTATCAAGCTTGGTCAGAACATCATAGGAAGTGATCCGAATAATAGCCCTATCTTCTTATGAATGAAATCATAAAGCAGCCACATGCTCTGTGTAAGCCTTTTGGTAGTGGATTGATTACACCTCCATTCTTTCGAACGCTTTCTATTCGAACAAGTTCCATGATTCCGGTTATTCTCCGTTGAAAAATCACAACCGTGCACTGCTGATAGAAGCCGCTGACCCTAGTCTCCTCAAGTCGTCCACGAGAAATATGCAGTTCTTTTTTATTCGAAAAGACAAGAGTGACAACATATCTGAGCCGTTCAATTTTGGAATGACGCAGTTGACTCTTTGAAGCAGCAACGGAACGGTGCTGCGGTGCGATAAATGCTGCTCATCCACAAATAGCGCAAATCCACAATAGATTAGCGATGTTAGTTTACGGTTCAGAGACCATAAATTAGCCAAAGTTGTGCAGTGCAGCTGATTTAGCGCGGCCAATAAAATACTAATATAAAAGATACCCAAAATTTCGCTATTAGAAAGCGCTTCCTCGACACTTCTAATGCTAAAATCTTGATGCTCTTGCGGGATATGCAGAAGCTATTGTTTCGATGGGTGGGCTTTTCAAGTATTTCAGGCTTATGAGGTTCGTGCCCCTAGAGGTTGACACACCTAGGTGATTTTGTATTGTGCTCAGAATATCGATTGACATATCCACCAGAGAAATGTATGAGATTCCCAAAAACTATTTGTTTCAGGAGGAGCATTTTGGTATCAGATTAAATGCACACCTTTCGAGCACATAACTGTTTTACCAGCATGAATGTTGTATGTATGTACGTACATTCAGGAGCTGGTAGATAGAAGATAGGAAAGAAGCCGCTTTGGCACTTTTAGAATTGTTAGTTAGCAAAAGGAATGTGAAAGAAATAGGTTGCTGAATAATAAAGCTAATAGGTATTGCTAGCAGTGTTTCAGTGGTGGATTTCCCAGAACATAATAAAGGAATAAGATTTTAGCCCACTTAAACATAGATGCGTCGTGAAATGTTTTTTGCATATGGCATCAACTATAAACATTTCTTATTATAGATTTACGTGTTAAGGCATTTCCTAAGCTGCACGATACATTGCTGCGATGACTTTTGCGCAAAAAATGGCCAGCCATCGGCACTGCATTTGGGATTTGGAGAAATTTTCTGCTGATCGATGTGGTTGTGTAAACAGGGAGTTGAACGGAATCAACGTCAGGCAGGTTTGTTGGAAGGTGAGGAGTTTACAGACGAGCGCATTTTTGTTTTATCATCTGTTTGTCTTTGTGTTGTTTGATCCTCCCCATACTATCACGCCGTCGAGAAGGTTGGTCATCAGCGATTGCGGAAGGAAAGTCGGATGGAAGATGGTTGGATAAGGGATCGAAAGGTACTGCGAGCCTCGACAATTCCGCTTCGGACTTGGTCGTCACGCTTCACAGTAACGTTAGTTATTTCATCGGAGACTACATTAATGAATGCATGTCGGAATTGACTTGCATGTGTTACCCGCATTCCCATAAAATCTGGTCGAAGGAGGTTCCCAACTTGCATACTAATGTAGGCATTTAACAGTAGGTTGTAATTTAAAGTGGAGAATAGGGCATTTTATGGCTTATACACTTAGCCGAATATTTGCAAATCACTGATGGGGATATCTCTTACCTCTTCGCAGTCAAAAAAGGTGCAATTGTGCACTTTTGGTGCATTAAAAACGAGGCATTAGGATTTGTTTTTTATTGTGTGGACGGTTTGAAAAAGCCTTATTTGAGCAATTTTTCCAATGTCTTACCTGCAAAAAGGAAACAATTTATGCATAACGACTTTATATGATCGCTTCAAAACACTGCATTATGGGCTGTTTCTTCATTGCAAAAATGATTTGGAAGAGCTAATTTCAGCAATGTTCTCGGTTAGTTATCTATAAAAAAGGATGTAATTCGTGCATTTGGTGTCACATGATCTTTCCAATTAATTGTCTGCAAAAAGCAGGCTTTGAGCAAGTCATATACCATCTAAAATGAACAAATTGCGCCACTTTTTTTTTTTAAATAGAGAATTGGAAATGCTCCTCAGATAAGGCTTTTTAAATCTATCCCCTGTAGTGGGAAAAATAGCCTCTAATGCATCGGAGCAGAGTTAGAAACAGCGAGATGAATGAAGTGCTCTAAAATAATGAAGAGTTCTTTGAGCTCTCCCTCGAGCAGGACTGCATGGAAAGCCAGATTGGAAAAATCTCGGTTTTCAAGAATTTCACGCTGAACTGAACAAGTCCGCAAAATTTTGTTCACACTTCATGGAGAGATTAATCGCATAACATCAGTTCTTTTGTTTTGTTACAAGCTATTCCTTACGAATGTGTCTGTTCGGGTTAGCTCTATATTTTCGGTCTATATGTCTATATGTCATAACACAACAATTTTCGCAAGCGTTCCAAAGCATGCGACGAAAATCAGTTTCCATCAATATTTTGTTGTGATTTTTTTCTATATCGGTGAACTATTTCATCGCATCTGAAGTTTTATGAGGTCGAAATTACTGCAAAATATGCGAAATTTCACAAACATATCGAAAGCACGCGAAATATTGATGAGGCTTAGCTGACAAAATCGAGGCGAACGCTGAAGATGAAGATCTAAAGTTTTAAAGTTTGAAAGTTGAAAAACAAGGATTCGAAACGTATCAAAGAGACGATGCAACAAGGAACGAAGTCGAGTACGTTCTTACAGACAAACGAAGATAGATGATGGACATATTCGAAATACCGGAATCGGCTGTATCCGTTCATTCGAATCGCCTTCTCTTAAGAGCGAAAATTACAGTCGATTTCCTGGCAGAAGAAAGATTTCGAAGAAAACCACTCAATCGAGCAAGGCACAAACCATTCCACTCCACCGTCTTCCTGCGAGCAATTGAAACCGGGAGTTGTTATACTTCCGACAGCGACATAAACAAGGATTATGGCAACTTCCTCAAGAAACTCGAGGAACGCAAATCTGCTGCTGCTGTGAATATCGTAAAACGATAAAAGACGAGCAGTGGTGGCGAAGGGAGATACTAGACTAGAATACAAACCTCTTAGCGAATTATTAAGAAAGAAGATGATAGAAGATTACGCAGCCTACAGAAAAGAGAAATTATGGAAAGCAGCAAAAGAGAAGACCAGCTTCAGGAAAGCATCAAGGAGAGGTGCAGCTGCATCAGAAAATCCCTTCCGCGTTCGTTGATGGAAAAAGAGAAAGAACGACCAACCAAAAATAGATGGAAGAAATATGCAAAACATTCTTCGAACAAGTGTTTTCGCCGATTGTTCAAATGAAAGCCCACCCCCCCCCCCCTCCCCCTTATGTGAACTTGTCTTTGTCTGCCTCGGAGATAACGCCCAGAGAAACAGAAAAAGCGATAGGTATCATAAAGCAAAAGGAGGCCGTAGGCGCTGACCGAATACGCACGGAAGGAATCCGAGTTGGTGGATACACGCTTACAAAAGCGCTGAGTACTTGGTTTTTGTTGTACCTAAAATCAGGCGGGCAAAATAGAAAAGGTCACGAGCAGTGTCGATACCCAAAAAATGGAACCATGAAGACATTCGCAGTTATCGTCCCATATGCCTGCTATCACATGTACACAAAGTCTTCATGACGGCTGTCTATAACAGAATAGAATCAACCCTTGAAGAAAGCACAGGACGAGAACAGGGAGGCTTTCCAAAACGGTTTTCGACAATTGACCGCACATTTGCTCTAACACAGCTAATAGAAAGATGCGGAGAATATAGGGTGCTGCCCTGTCCACCTTTCATACACTTCAAGAGTAGATGCAGTAGTCCAAAGCCGCTCCGATCGGGAAGTGGAGCCAGTTTATGTTCAGATCATTGAAGATTCACTATCCGATTCACAAACCGAAATCACTCTCTTTGTAATATCAATAAGAATAAAAGAGGCTTGAAATACCTTTGAAATACCGGAAGAGGCTAAAACAGGTAGATATTTGTTTCCCCAAAGCCTTCTCGTCAGCTCTGGAAGGACTCTTGAGAAAGATTGAGATTGCAGATGGTTTCAGTGTAGATGGCAAACAACTCCAAGTGCTTCTATTTGCGAATGACGTGGTACCCGCTGCCAATGATCCAAAAAAGTTGCAGTATTCCTGAACGAGCTCAACAAAAATGTCACGAAAGTTGGGCTCGGCATTCACACCGGCAAAATGAAGTGGATGAAGAACGCATTCTGCTCTGAGCAGCTCGTGAAGCCCGACAGTGAGAGCATCGAGCTCGTGGAGAAGTATGTATGCTTAGGACAGATTGTGCAAATAAGCGATGATTTGTGTCAGGAAATTAAGCAGAAGAAAAGGAGCGGATTGGTTAACCTTCACCAAGCTCAACGATATCTATTATGTTACAAAGGTAACAATGTCCGTGAAAGCAGAACTCTTTCAATTCCACGGCCATCCCTGTTCTTCTGTGAGGGTGCGAAACGTGGAATACCACACTCGCTGAAGAAAACAAATTAGCAACAACCCAGCAAGCAATGGAAAGGCGAATGGAAGGTATCAACACATTGCAACACATCACAAACGAAGAGTCGGTTTCAAGATCCGGTGTAAAGATGTCGTTGAAGAAATGAGTTAAAGAAAACTAAGGTGGGCTGGTCACGGAGCCAGCTTAAAAGCAATAGATGGACCAAGGGAATCCTTGAGTGGTACCCAGGAGACGTAAAGCGACCATGCGGCAGATCGCCAACAAGGTGGAAAGACCCGCTGCGGCATCTATATAGAGTCACTTCAATGAGGAGGGCTCAGAACGCGATGGATGGAAGAGTTGCCAGCTGCATCGGTGGAGGGAACGATGAAATCGATGATGGCACGGCTGTTCAAAGTATTCAAGTATTCAAAGATTCGAAAGAAGCGCTGGAAATAATAACTGTCAAAACAAGGAGCGTAGAGAATCCAAATTAAGCAGCTAACATTAACTGGCTCAAAGCTGACCAAATTTCGGTCCTCATTTGTTGAAGATAGTAATTTATTTTCTAGGAGGTCGTCGCACAACGAAGCGATATAATGCTGTGAGTCGGAAGTGAAATTTTCGATGAGCCAGTATAGGAATATGTATTATTGAGTTGGTCAAGAAATATGAGAAAAATGAAGCATAAGAAGACGCAGCGGTAATGGAATAAGGAAGTAAAGGAGACAAAGGTCTTAAAGTTATAGCTGACAACCGTGAATTAAAGTGTATTATTCAATTATTTTTAAAATATCAAGAACAGAATCACTTCAATGAAGTTCTGAAGTAGAATTTACGAATTTGATGTACCGCTTTAAATAAATAAGAGTCTGTTTTTGAAGCTAAAACGAGGTGGATGCTTTTACAAGTTTACCGGATGATAAATTCTGAATAACATTTGAAATATCTTTTAAATACGTTGAGGATTGTGTTAAATGTACTAATCTACAGGTAATCAATTTTTTTACAGAATTTATATGTTGTTAATGTCTCTAAGGTAATCAATATCGCATAAATGATGCAAAACGTTTAAATTTGACGTCAAATTGAACAGCATATTAAAAAGTGAAGCATAGAAATAAATTAGTAAAATAGTTGTATTAAGTAAAATAATAAATGAGAGCTGCATTGAAGCTAGCCGATGACTGAGCGAAAGCATGAAAGAAGGAAGTGCAGAAAGAAGCGCGAACAATGACAAATCACCGTTATAGTACATGTATATGTCACTTCAGCATAGGTCACTTAAATTACTAAACATTCGGAAACGATTATTGTGTACTATGTATCTTATGAAATATATGCGCAAACTTCTAAAGTGCAGTGCAGCGACTTCTATGCGAAGCATCTTATAAATCCGTACGTCCTATTAAACAATCGCTCTGACAAATAAAGATCTTAGAAAAGTCATTTTGACAACTAGCACTTAAACAATCAACGTTAGGCGTAGAATCTTTCGAAATCAAAAAAAAACTTCAAGTAACACTTTCGTCTCATTTACTTTCTTATCCTAGTGCTCCTATGCTTTCTTAAGCTCTTTTTTTGCCCATCTCTCGATTAACTAAGTATCACATATCCTTAGCCTGCTACGCGCAATTCCACCCCGCACTAATAGGGTTATCCGCTCCGTAACGACGACCTCTTCCAAATGAAATTGTTGACATAAACAAACGAGGCCCGAAATTTGATGGGCTTTTAATAGTCTTTCAATGTCACCTGTTTAAACTCGATCCACTACGCTCCTTACTTTCACACACATCAGTTTCCAGCACTTCTTTTGAACCTTTGTTTTTATTTTTAAATTTTAAATCCACATCTTCAGCGTTCGCCTCGGTTTTGCTAACTAAAATCCCACAATATTTTGCCTGCTTTTGATGTGCTTGTGAAATTTTGCATGTTTTGCAACAATTCTGACCTCATGAAAGCTGAGAAGCGATCAAGTTTTTCATAGACATTGAAAAAATCATAGCAAAACGTTGACGGGTATTGTTTTCCTCGTATCCTTTGGAATGCTTAGGAAAATTGTCGTGTCCTAATTCCCAGGATGACATATATGGCTAGGCCGAACAGACGCACTCGAAAGGATATAGCTGACAAATTAAAAGAACTGATGTTATGCGGATTGATCTCTCCATGAAGTGTGGACAAAATTTTGAGAAAAATTTGCGGACTTGTTCACTTCATCATGAAATTCTTGAAAATCAAGATTTTTTCCAATGTGGATTTCCACTGCGGTCCTCCTCGAGGAAGCGCTCAGAGTACCAATGATTTTCCTCAAGCAATCCATCACATTCTTCCTGTTCTTCCTAATCCTACAGCTGAATTGTCCAATCTCTAGATCTCTAGCTTGTGAACACGCATAGTTACGCTCAGTGTGAGCTTCTTCCAGATAAGCTTCGGCAAACATGCCATGTGTATTCACTACTCTGAAACTTCACAAACATCCTCACAAACTTTTTACTCTATTGCTCGAACAAGCAATGGGCACTTAAGTAAAGGCGACATATTCCTTATCGCATTAAGTGCTGAAGACTACTGCACGACCCCAATAAGTTCTTCATCAAAGCTGCAGTGACTTTTGTCGTGTTGATGCTTCTTTCCAATTTCTACGCAATTATAAGTTAACTTCTACGAATTCCCAATTTTTTGCATTTCATTTAATCAATTTCCATGTATTGCTCGATTTCCAATACCGTTAGACTAGAATGTGAGCTATATATTTAATGATAAAATACGCAGTATCTTAGCCATCAGAATACAATTTTCAAAGCCTGTCTTATTTCTTTCTTTTTCATTTCTCAAAATCTCTTAAAAACATGCAAGGATTTAGGCAATTGCGTGCACAGAGTGATAACAGTAATGCGGCGCCCTTGCAAACCTGACACCACTGTGTTGGGATGGCCCGATTAAGACTTGTACGACGTTCTGGGATTACGTTTGGTTTGATGTTTTAACGCACGCATGCCTTTAATTGATTTGCAGAGGAAACACCCCGGTTTCGTCTCACTCCTTAAACCTTTTACTACATGCCAGTGACTTCTATGAAATGACTGCTAGTGATTGATCTGTTATGATTTCTTCAGCACTCGATAAAATTCTTCTTGAATCTCCCTGTTTTCAGTTTGGGAATCCCATTTCTAGGCCCTCTTGGTGCAGTTACAATCTTTCTGTAATCTTTTAACAGTGAAGTCGTGAAACTTTCCCCCATTTCAACATACAACAATGGTAAGCTAGCAAATCTTCGTAGGTGCAAGTTTTGTTTTGTTGAAGAATCCTTCAGACGTTGTTCTGTTTCTATTAATGGATAGCATTTGCGTCATAGTTCTACAGTTATAAATTACGAGATTAGCTGTGAATATCATTTGTTACGCGGATACCTTTTTCAATGTGAAAGAAGCACAGCACACTGCACAACGCAGACAGAACAGGAATAGACTTACAGAATGTCGCAATTTTGAGGCTTACCGGAAAGAAATACTCACCACTTTTGTCAAATGGTTGTTAACTTTTCAACGCTTCTGAGCAGGAGTAAGGCCGAGGGAGGCTGCCGGAAGCGGACGGCTTACTGGTAGCTCAAAATGAAAAGTGATCGACTGCTTCAACAGTACACTGTATACGATGCTGAGTGCTCGGAGAGTGGATAGGACTGCCCTCACGCCCTTCGGCGCACGATGCACGCGCTCGTTTCGAGCGTGCGTGTCGTAAAGAATGACATCACTGCTGTTCTCGTTGTTTTGATATTTTGCGAGTTTGCGGTGCTACGTGTTTTGATATTTCGACTCGTTGTGAAATTTGGCTGACTTTTTTCAACGTTTCTGTGTAGTAAGATGAAGGGAGGGAGGAGGGGTTGTTGTAAAGAATTGCTTTGATGTTGCCCGTCCCTCAGCAAGTAAATGCGATTTATCTACTTCTGGGGCGACGGGGTGAGGGGGTGGCGAGGAGGCAGAGGAATTAGGTGTGGTGGAGGGTTCACGACTACAGGCATCGTGGTTTTGTTTTTATTTTTCTTTGAAATTGTTTGAGTTATACCCAGAAACGAAATAGACCTACTCCTTGATAAGGTTTTGGTATTGATTAAATTTTTGAAGAGTGACTAGCGTAGGTGGTTGGCAGATACTTTATTACTTGTTGGTACTGTAAGCCGTGCATAGCCGCTTTGTCATGTTGTGTTCCTGTTTATTATATCGTCTGTCTCGATTTTCATAATCTCATATCAGTTGCTCCTTAAAGTTGTGTTTACAGACAAAAACAAGTGTTTCTAACTGTGGTCTATGTTAGTGGCTGCCTTATCGCGTTCAGCTGGTGCTGCGCGAATTTCGGTTGATTCAGCTATTGTTATCTCAGTGATGGTTATTTGCGGATGCAGCAATTCAGCCCGCAAAAGCAAGTCATCCACTTTTAACGATACTGTCTTCTAACCAAAATAAGTAAGGTCGGTTGCAGTTTAAACTTTTGGAAGGAAATCAGTGATGTAGCTGTAGCTATGAACTAATGTTGGTCTATGGTGCATGATGGTCGGTGACCGTGTGTTGCAACAGGTGGATATGTTAGCGGTGCTTCGTGTCATGAGCTCGGCTTTTCTAATGTGCCACAAAGTCGAAAATCTTCTGCTGGATGATCGAAATGATGATCATCAGTTCATGTTTGGATAACCGAAGTGTTTTGTGCGTTGCGTTGTATTAAAGTGCTCTTTATTATGTGCGAGTTCGAAGGCAACTTATTGCGTGAATGCTTGCACCTAGTGAGACGTGGCAGCATTTTACTTTCAGTTGGTGTCCTCCTGAATATTATTTCTTGTTCGAGCTGAAGAGTGCGCTGAAAAAGAGTTGAATTGTTGTTTGGAAAGTCCACTGAAAAAGCAGATCAAAGTATTAATGGAAGTATTGAGGAGTTTGATGTCTTTGCGTTGCTTGGCATATTAATTGTCTTTACATAACCACTTGCAACAAAAAATTAATGATGAGGTTGTGACTTTAGAAGAAAATGGGTAAAAGTCACGTGATAAAGTGGTTTACCATTAAAGGAAAAGCAGCCAAGGATATAGAGGTTTTTCAGCTGCTGTCGTGACAGTAGCGTTCTCATTTACTGTAGGAGGTAAATGAGAAGAAGGGACTATGAAGTAGTAAAATGTTATTGGGGGTGACTGCGTCTTATTTAGTTTACATTTTTCAGTTCTGTTAACAATCATCGTCGGCATAACACCCGAATGAAAAGTGTTGATGGGTGATATCGTAACGGCGATAAGCATGGGCAGACCATCAGTATTCTGACCATCGATCTCGATTGGAGCTATGAGACAGCACTGAAACGTCTTCAATTTTTTGAAGTTGCCTTTAGTCTCACTCATATCTGACGACTGCATTACTCACGACTGCATTATCTTCAGCCGCGCCTGAGTGATTTATTTTAATTTTCTTGTTATATGACGGCCGCAGCAATGTGGCTTTCAAATTATTGCTGTTTCTAACTGCTTTATGTAGTAAGCAGTGCGCGTGAAAGGGGTTATATACTCTTTCACATCGCCCGGCACTGCCAATAACTACTGTGTTTTTCTGTCTTCATTTGTGAGGAAAGGGTGGGTGCTCAGATAACAGATGTATCATTCGAATGATTGCGCACAATGTCGGACTTCATGATTTGGGTACGTGCCTTTCGGCTAACTTGAAGCAGATGACGTTTTGAAGGTGCCCAAAGTTCGAGTGGTCGTTGTTTTATGTTTGTGATGCGATATATTCTTGGTCCCTATTTTTTGCGTCACGCGTTCTATTTCGCGGACCGCGTTTTTTATATTGCATATCCATTAAATGACGACTGTATGTAGTTTTTATAATTATTCTCCACATGTTGGTCGTTTTTTTTTTTTCTGTTTTAACAAAGTTATTAGTCTTTGTCCTTTGTGAAGTTGTAGTTTTTTAGATTATGTTTGTGGGCTGTTGTCTCTGTAATACGTAAAACTGTTCTGAAATTGTTTGCTGTTTTGTTGTTTAATTTTCAAAATTTCGCTGAAGAGAGGATATGACTGTTTGTTTTTAAATCACCTCTTACTCGATCGTTTTTGGAAGTTTGCAGGTAACGTGATATAATGAAAAGTTGAGTGTCGATGATCGTGCAATATTTCCGTCGAGGTCCAGCATACTTTAAATGTAGCTTTCAAATTTTTTTGGAGTATTTTTATAAGAAGTGTTCTGCAAACTTCTTTTCCTTTCTTACTTGCTTGATTTCCTTACTTACCTATAAGATTAACATTTCTATCAAGTTTTTTTGCGCTTTTATTTATTTGTTTGCAGTAAATTTAAAAAAAGAATGCGTCTTGTCATGTTGCATGAATCGTTGCTGTCGAAGGACAGCAGTCGACCTTATATTTTATCGTCGCTCTTATTCTGGTATTGTTCGCTTTGATCAATTCTTTCAGTGAAATAGGGAGGGGTTTTTTTTAAAGTGTTGTTGGAGGTTTCGGTGTTTCTGATGACAATGAATGAGGCGGAAGGAGAAATTTATGTGGTAGAGCAATTCGTGTTGTGACAGGATAACTGGAGCTGATTTTCTGAGGGAAGCGAAATCATGTGCGCTTGTCCATGGACTGGCTGAGTGTTCCTGCATCTACGTATCTGTAAGCGTTTCGGCAGGAGGTTTCTACAAATGTATTAGGCAGTCGCCTCTCAATCAAGTCAAGGTAGACGGTGTTTGTTGCAGCTGAATCCAACGACGCTTTATTAAGATGGGAAGTGATGTTGAGTGGATTTGGACCGGCATCAGTCGACGATAGTTCCGTACGCTTAACAACAAAAGGTGTGTGTTCTGCTTACTGTTGTGGAAAATTCCCATTTCCTTGCATAGTGTGGAAAGAACTACTGCAGCACCTCCCACTTTCTCGGCTAATCACAAGATAGTTGTAGCGAAGGAGAGCATACAATGTCTCCCAGTCATCATAGAGAACGCTTTGATACAAGCGTTTTCAATGATGAAAGTGATTAATTTTGCTGAATTCTAAAATGCAGATCGTTCTTAAACATACCACAGCAGATCAAATCCCACACTAGCACTCTTAAAGGAATACTTTCTTTACCTATTGTCTACTATGACTGACAACATTCGCAATCCTTAAATCAAAACACTTTATATGTGGATAAAAATAATAGTTACGAATCGCAGTAGATTGAATAAATTGATAACGAAGGCGGAAAATATTAAGTAAATCTTGTTTTTGCAAGCAAACGAACAACCGAAGAAGGACTGGGTTCATCTGCGAGAGGGAGTCCTGGCGCAGCGAACGAATTGCAGTCAGCTGGACGGCGATAACGGCGGGTGGTGATATGACAGAAGCGAAGAGGGCCATTGTGGACGTTTTCCATTCGGACAGCCAACTTATGAATCGTCAGGAGTTTGAGGGAGGTTTTTTGGCGTTGCTAACACGCAGCAGAAAGGTGCTCAGAAGGATTGAAGTTTGATGAGGTGTTTACAAAGTTTGAGGGTATAAACTTCTGTTAAACTAGTTTAAATTCATAGAATAACTTTCGCTAAGCTGGTTTATATCAGAGTATGCTCTATCTCATTCCCAACACTTTCAGGGAAGTCCGGTGGACGTAGGCTGCCAGCGCCGCATCCAGTTAGCTGGTGGAAACGTTGACTTAATACAGCGGTCACTGGGCACCTTTCCGCTTTTTCTGAGATTGGACATGCTCGCCGTAGTGCGAGGCAGTGGGAATTCTCCCACCTTTCGCATATACTTTCTGGTGATAGGACTGTTGAAGCGAAATGTCATTGTGCATCATGCGTGAGGGTGCAACAGTTTGAAACGCAGCTCTGTCAAATGCAAGTTTCATCATTACGGCTTTCATAGCCAAGGCGATTTGAAATGTAACGGATAGATGAACTGTGCATCACGGAAAGAAATTTTTGGAGCGATTCAGTTTGTGTGGAGTGTTTCGGGTAGGTCCTCGTGACAATCGATGCTTCGAGATGGTTGACTCCGAGTAGAATGAATAGCACAGCTCGGAGCACTGCTTACAGTTTCGCATTCGATTGTCACTGATATGCCTCGCAAGAACTGCTCAAGAATCGATAAAGCATTACAGTGGGATATGATTGCCAATGCAAGTCTCTTTAAATTGGTCCTCACATTTTACGAGAGAGGACAGCACCTCACGTTACAAACTGGCTATGTAGCGTTGGGATCAGCTCTCTCGGGCGAGGAGTTGGGCCCAACGCACTTTAGCCACAATGCAGCGTAGCATGCTGTTCTAGGTTTATGAGATCAGTAAGCAGGAAAAAGGCGCGGTCGGGGTTGGGAATCCTGAGCTGATGGGTTGCCAACTGTACTATTAAAAAGGTGAACTGTGAGATCTTATCAGTTGCTCATTCTGTGATTGAGGTTGCGAGTTGCAAGGGATGTTGTGGCTGAGCAGCGGAAAAAGGAGATTCCCAGCCAGCATTACCACCAGCTTTTGAGGTGTGCTCCTTATCGAATGCGAAATGAGCAGACATCGGGGAGGAGGGAGTGGGTCGATCTTAGAATGAAGCATTTCTGTTGAAAAGCAACCCCTTTTGCACTATATGAGACCAGCAAATCATATTTTCACATTTACATGTGAAAGAATCAGCAGTCAGTCAGAAAATTTTTTAGTTCTCATTGGGTGACCGGCGATCAAAGATTGCTGGAGGGAACGGGTACTCATATTTGATAGAAATGCGTTTCAAGGGGTTGTACTACTGTGTATGCTGCACTAAGGCCCTTCGCTTCAGCAGTTTGTAATCGGGGGCGTATGCGAAAGCAGGGAAGGTTTCCACTGGCTCGCAGTCGCTTACCCACGACGGTATGTCGGATCACATAAACAACGGTGGATGCTCAGTAGTCGTTGTATTTAGCTGACGTTTACATCTACTAACGTCGCGCGCTTACAAGCTACTCCTCCGCCCTTTCAAGGCAGTGATGGAAAGAGGAGAGAGTTTCCTTTGGTTTAAACCAACTTAGCCGAATGATTTTCGGAGGGTCTGGTGTGGGGATGAAAAAAAGTTGTATTTGAACTATGTTAACAGAAGTTTCTTTTGAGAATAGGAAAAATGGTACTATTCCGATGAGCTTATTTTTGTTGAATATATGGGATGGACGGAAATAGTTGTGAATTTAACGATCTCTTAGACTAGAGAGCTAGTGAGAGAAATTTCACCAGGCTTTCTGAGGACTTCTGAATTTAACGATCTCTTAGGATGCAGTGATATTGGAAGAAATTTCACCAGGCTTTCTGAGGACTTCTGAATTTAACGATCTCTTAGGATGCAGTGATATTGGAAGTAATTTCACCAGGCTTTCTGAGGACTTCTGAATTTAACGAACTCTTAGACTAGAGAGCAGCTAGTGAGAGAAATTTCACCACGTTTTCTGAGGACTTCTGAATTTAACGATCTCCTAGGATGCAGGGATAGTGGAAGAAATTTCACCAGGCTTTCTGAGGATTTCTGAACTTAACGATCTCTTAGACTGGAGGAGTAGAGGAAAAAATATCATACTATGTACGGATCCTTTCTTGTAACCCTTCTTGCTGTGTGTTGGCATGTTTTCACTCTCATTCGAACTCCTGACTAGAAGAGAAACCAAGATGTGCAGCTGGCTCACTGAGGAATATTGAATGGGTGAGCACTTTTGATTGGTGACTTTAATCTAGGCAAATCGATTCATCATTGGGCTGCTCAATGCAGAGAAATCGTTCGTTCTTCAGTACCGCGTGTTTTCCCCTTCTAGGCTATGTTAACTAAGTACCAGTTTGGGGGATTGTTTTTGTCTGATGATTGAAGTTTGTTTAACTCATTTCTTTTTTAACTCATTTCTGTTTAACTCAATTTCCAAGTTCAGGAATATCATGTAACAATACTGCTTAATTAAGGCACTGGTCGACAGTGGTGACAGAACGTACCTATTGAGGCGACAATGATGACTGGGAATACAATGTTGGCAATAGAACGGTCACCATTTCGCAGACCATGTAAGTCAATTGTATGAGTTGTTTGAGTGGTGCAGAGATGAGCCACTAGTTGCATCGTATTGCTGCGAGCGTTTTGACTGGTTTTCGTGTGTATGATGATTAATTGCGCTTTAATGAATTCTGGTATCAGAATTCTGCCAGCGATGAGCCATTGCAGAGCAACGGATTGGGATCTGGGGGTGGGAAGGGGGGAGGACACTTGAGCTGTCAAAGTATGTCGCTGTTGGTTAAATTGACAAGCATGTGCCAGGTCTGTTGAAGTTTGACGAACACCATCAAGTGTTTTTCTATACTTGTCTTACCGTTTTAGCGTTTTCAACTATCGCATCACCTATCAGAAGAAAACTTGCATAAGTCTTGGATCAGTAGGAAACATCCTGGAACGAGGAAGGGTGATGGTCAGTTTGTGCGTTCACAGTCTGTATTAATTTGGGCACAGCGTCTTCTAAGTTAGTATAGTTAGCCTTACTAAATTTCAAAAGAATATGTCACTATAACCACTGACAACATCTTTTCATTTTTGCACCTGTCCTTATTGGCCATGCATTGCTGCTGTTGCAAAAGTTACGTTGGATTAATAGTTTTAACGAAGTCGGCTTAACATCGGAGAACTATAACACTAAATTGACTTGTCGCTAAATTTTGGCTCATGAAGCGCATTGAATGAACGGTAGCTCGTTTTCACTAGCAGAACGGCAGTGATCCTCCCTCCTTCACTTCCGCTTCCGTCTCCTCTGTCCTCTCCCCTTCCTCTCATTCAGAAGTCTGCCACCCAATGCATTTCAGAGTTTGATGTGATTTTACACCCATCTTCGTTCGATTACTTACGGAATGATGCAGCGAGGATCACTTCGTTGAGTACGTTTGATGATGGGATCCATTTTCTGATTTGTATTTCTTTTCGTACTTTATTTTCTTTCCCTTTTCATTGTGCTGTGATATTTGAACCATATGCTGTAGTCGGTAACAACAATATTTTCCCATAATTTTTTGAACTATGGCCATTGAAAGTTTCAAATTCGCTCCAAGTTTATCTCTGTGGAACGAAAAATCTGTCCTGGAAACAATTTACTATAATTTCGAGCGATCCTCGGATTGAACCACATATGTGAAGAGGGATATATATCCTTAGTGACATATGCGCACATATGTTATAGGTGCATGCGTATGGAAATTTTTGGTATCTTTGTAAAGAATGGTCTTAAGAAAACTAGCAATTCCGTTTCCGCCCACGTAACTATGTTTTCATTCCTTTACTCCATCCAAGTTGGGGGGGAAGGGGGGAGCAGAAGGGACAGGTGACCATGTATATATTTATATTTCGGTGAAGCAGATTAATGAATCTCTCAAGGTGAAATGGAAAAAGTGTTGTGTAATGATGCTGCAAAGGAGTCTAAAATATAAAAATTTGGTTCTGAGAGCAGTGACGACCGGTGCAATTTTTGTATTGTTTCACCCATTCAGCCGTTTAGCGAATATCGCAGTGCTCTTTATCTTAACGGGTTTTTTAAAACTGTTGTTTGTACTTTTTTTTTTTGAGTATTCACTGCTGTGTGGTATGAACCGTTTTTCATTTCCGTTTGTTGTTTATTGAAACTGACAATTTGAAGCAGAGAGAAGTCGAGACAAGACGATAGTTGAAAAATGCACTAAGCTTCTTGCATATGCTCAAAAGCATTCGACTTCAAAGCTTACATAAAATCTCAAACGAAGTTATTATCTAAAGGAGAGAGTTGAGCTCCTTCAGGGTTTGGTAAATTCATTGACGGTCATCCAGCTCTGATTGCAGCACGAGGTGAAAGAGTATGCATGCATGACTATAAAGCCATAATGGAAGGAGAAGGACGCGATGAATTGACGATCTCAAACGGAAGCTGTGGGGTGATATCAGTTCTGTGCATCGAAATTTCACATGATGCAGCGCATTCAGCTCATCTTTAATGGAGGTTTGTTTTTTTTTTGCTGTTGATTTTAGCAAGCGGTACTTCACATCGGCCCCGCTGTTGCGTAAGTTAGAAACAGCTCATTCTTGGAATGCCGATCTTACTTTTGTATATTATTCTAAAGAATTGCAAGCGCATTTTTAAAACTCATATTATGGCACATATATATTTGCTTATTCTCGCACATATATGAACGTTTGTGTCTGTTCGTTTGGCGTTTTCAAATGCTGGGTATCTGAAGTTAGATATCTGCAAATATTGGCTGATTCGTAATGCCTCAACTGCCTTTTGGGAAGACTTGTGGACATTTAAAGCTGCGATAAAACTTCCATACACATTTTTTCTGCATCGGATGCATTTCTGCATTTCTGCAATTGAAAAGCAAGTTTTCAATTGAGATCTTGTCGAAGCGAGAGGTGCATATGTGATTACGAATATAGAATATCGGTGTGAATATCATTTGTTTCGTACGAAAACGAATATGATTTGCACATTCTGCTCAGCTATGTTGGTTCACGTTTTCTTTTAAAGATTCAGGTAAGCAGACGCATTGTGCTAAACGCTATAAATCGCATCTCTTGCCAGCAGGCATTGCGACTGCAGTAGTTGTTCCTGTTCGCATCCGACTACGCCTTCTTGCTGCAGTACAATTCGTACGACTTAGGTGAGTGGTGAAGCTGTGAAACAACGCTTGTGAACATGTTCGAATTACTGTCGTAGTTATCTTATAGAGCACTTTGTAGGGCGCAGTGAGTCAGGAGCCTTGTGATCGCTTCCCCGCCTTAATGCTGTATTTTTGTGCTCTTTTTTCCTTTGTTGAGTTGCTTTGACGATTTAGACGGCATAATGTTGAGTAAGGACATTTTTTTAGCACGTATATTTGACGAAAGTAAATTGGGACTAGGGACAGTCTCTTAAGAAAAGGAGAAGTTTGCATTTTATAACAATCTGTCTCGCCTTCGTAGCCTTGAGTGAGCACGATGCAGAACTGACTATGAGAAGACGTTGTTTGAGATGGGCACCATTTTTAATGCACACGAGGCTCAAGCTCTCAGACCTAAATTATTACGAAACTTTCATTTATATCACATGAACGCTGTTGTCAGGAACTGGATGCTGTAGTCGCAGTGCGGTACGATAAGGAGCAACGGGATTGTGAATTTTGATCTCTTATGAGGAGTGATGGAGATCGACTACGAGGGTGGTGGGGTGAAAGTTGCATGCTGAAAAACCTAACCCGCAACGAGGTTCTTTGATATGCGACAGGAACTCAACAGGTTTCACTTCAAAATCCTCTTATGAGCTGTTTAAAAAAAATTGTTCTTAACACTGGAAGTAGTTTCCTTCCTGCCATCTTGTGCTACTGTCTTGCGGTTTCAGGAATACGAAGGAAGTGCGTTAGCGAACATCACTTCGATCATTTGTAAGGTTGTCAAGACTACGTTCGGCATTCTGATTGAGGCAGGCTAGTTTTTATCTTTGATTTGTCTTGCGTCCATCTAATCTCACCTCGTTATGGCATGATTTGAAGACAGCCGCAAGGCTGATCTTCAAGAAGCTCTTTATAGGGCCCACTTATTGCTTTTGAGGCTCCCGAAATGAAGCAAAATCGACAAAGTGAACACTCCTCGTTTGTTTTCCTTTCTGTTTTTCACTTTTTTTCTTGATTACTGTTAATCAATGATTTGTGCGCAGTGGGAGGTTGAATGTGAACTAAATTGAAGTTTTTTATTCTCTCATCTCCTAATTGGTTTCTAATTTTATTGCTGTACGTAGGCAAAATTGATCGAAAATTCCCCCCGCAGGATTTGATTTCCAAGTTTTTTGGGTGCATTTGCTCTGTTTTTGTATGCGTGAATTTCTGATGACTTTGCTTACTCTTACCGTCTATTTTAGCGTAAAGTGCGAACATTGATATTTTGCTGCTTGTTCGAAGGAAGAGGCAGACTGTTTGGTGGTCCTGCTAGCTACGTCATTGCTTTTGATATGTGCGCATAAATTTGTGACATTACCATTTAATGCCGTTGTGACCAAGTTCCGAAACAAACGTCTCATCTACGTATGTGCCCAGATGACAAGATTTATGCTTGTCATCGCAGCGTTATGTGGGCTTTCTCTGTCAAGTTCCATATGTTCCAAAGGCATTGCATATCTTCGCAGAAAGGTTCTGCTATGTCCGGTAATTTGTTGTTCTGACTGCTGTATTCCTATTTCATTTTGTGGGAGAGAAGGATATTCTTGTTCCACGTTTCTAGCATAACGAATCTTTTCACGTCTTTCGTTCCTAATGTTGCGTATCATAGTCCTATAGTTAGAGAAGCATCAACTGTCACGCCATTTTTCGAGCATTTCCTGATTACCTGGCCAACTGCCATCAAACATAACGCATTCCGAAGTTCGTCAAACGATAAAAATACCTAGCATAACCGAAAATTCAGTTTCCATAATAACCCGCAAATTTATCTTCTTGACTATCAATGTTTATTTGAGTGTGCCTCCGCATGTTTGTGTCTAGAAGGGTGGAGCATATTTACGATTCCTCACTAGTAGTTTTCTATGGCAATACGGTTTCAGAACAGAAAACCGCCGAAGCAAGCTCCGAGCTGCTCGCAAATCACTCACAGTGTGAACCGCTGGGCGACAAGTAGATGGAACACGTCGTCTGAGGTACGGGCCTGTAAACGATTTTTTAAAACTACAGCTTGATCTTTGTGGGCATTTCGAAATGAAGTCTTTGCGACTTTTATAAACACGAAGATATTAGTTTCGCAGTTTCTAAGGTTGCTTCTAAATGTCGAACATTGAGGTGCTGTGATTCTGAATGGGAAATGCTGGCTGAACTGCATACGTGGGAAATAATCGGAGGCTATGAAGAGTTGAGATTTTTTTTTTCGCGTAACGTGTGAAATTGTGATTCCAGTGCAACTTGAAGGGCCGCTGGTAATCGTCGAAACGAAGAGGAGTGGTATTGCCGCGTCGGAACTCTCCTTGAGAAAAAACGCGAGCTATATCCTACTAAAGTAAGGTGACGTTGCAACCTTTGCAAAATTTCATTCTCCGTGCTGTTTTTGGTTATTTCTTTTCCTTTTGCGTTGAATTCTGCGGTTTGCAAATCAGAGCACATGAAATTTCAAGTGCTGATGCAATGCGTTTATAGGTAAGAACCCATTTGCCGGGGGGGGGGGGGGGGGAGGGGAGAGGGGAGGGAAGGGAATGTGAGTTGGAAGGAGTAGCTCAAAAGTCATCACTTTTTTGAGAAGCTGGCTGCATTTCCTCACAAAAGTAAATTTCAGTCGCTTTTGCCAGGAAATATAGCCAGCTTGAATTAGTTTGCAAATGCCACAACGACTGAATTGGCCATTGAGTTGTTGTTTGACGCATACTCCACATTGCCGCAATCTGGTGAGGGCGCATCTCTTTGTTTACCTGCTCTTTGCAATTCTCATAAACTTTTCCTATGGTAGGTCTCCCAGGTTTAAAAGGCAATTTCATATTTTGAGAACTTCCAAAGCGATGTCCAATTTCTGTTTATCACTTTATAAATTATTGCTCGGTTAACTGATCATCCTAGCTCCTATTTTTGATGTTTATGATGGCACATGGGTCCACTTGCTGTCACCGTTTTGTATTGATTAGACTGCATTGACCAGGCAGTCTGAATCATCGCTTACGTTCAGGTTGTTTGCCAAAGTCCCTATTTGTGTTTGTGTTACAGCGCTGTCATTTATTGCTTTTAGGAATGTTGCTTACATTTTTTTTCTGCTTCGGGCAGTCGGCTTAAACTGCTGGACTACGGTCGATGAAAGTTATGGAATCGATCAGTTTCGTGATCTCTCTAGTTATTTGAGGTGAGTTATTTGAGGTATGGATTTTGCTGTATACTACATTGCATATTATTCACTAGTTAACCATGATGTTTGGCACGCATGTTAGGTGGATGAATTTCCAAAGAAGGCGGGTTTTTTTTGACGGGGATAGTCACTGGGGTATAAGGTGCAAAGAATTGCAGTCGCGGCGTGAGACATTCCACAAGGAACGGATGTTTTTCAAGGGCAAGCTTGTTTCATCGCATTCTGGTCTGGCGTTCACAGACGAGCGCGGCCTAATTCCTAAAAATGAGAATATTGATGTGTTTAGACGGTTTACACATATACCCCAACCGATATGTGAGTTCATGCATCTTTTCCTGGTTATCCGAGAACAGTTCCGAGTGCGAATATATGGCATCCAAACCGAAAGGGGCTCTCCAATAGTCATCATAGTGAAACAGCTTTATTATAATTTCCGTCTGACCTGTTTAATTGTTGAAGCATCATGAAGTATTTTAAGCAGTAAAGTGGCTTACATGTCAAGCAATGCTTGATGAATGAGTTTGAGTGCTCAGGGTCAAATAACAGTGAAGCATCGTGCACTTGTTGCCTCCTCTTAGCAAGACGGATTTCTGTGTTTAACTCTTTTCGATGTCACTTTTTACTTATCCGTTAGAGAAGTTTTCTTGGCAGGCGTTGTAAGGTGTAATGGCGAGGAATAAACAACCAATCGCGATCAGGAAAAATTGAGCCTGCAGTGTTACTCAAAATCTTGGAGATCCCTTGCATTATGTTGAGCTGAGTTCGCGTTTGGTATTGTTGATTTTGACTGCGATGACGACGTCAAATTTGGCAAAAATGTTCTATTGTAGATGTCTAATGAATTGTTAGCGGGGCGTTTTTCTTTTGTGATTTGCTTATTGCTCACATAGGATTACTAAGACAAATGAATTGCTTTTGTCAACAAACTTCATAATCTAATTGCTCCTGAACGAAGAAGTCTGGATTTATGAAATGTCATGGCTTTGGGGTATTGTTGGATTTACGATCTTTTGATTTGCGGTTTTCGGTCATTTCGCACGGGTGTGAGATGTGATACCGTAGATTTGAATTCTGTTGATGAAGTCTCCAAACATCCACATTTTGCCCACATCCACTCAATCCCGCACCATTTTTGCGCACTTCTCAATGGGCGCTGCTTTCAGATGGCGAAGTCATAAACGGATGGCAGAGGAAGCGACGTGCAACGGTGGATGTCTGCTGTATTGCCGCTGAGGATGTCGCCGGGGGAGAAACTTAACAAAAAAATGTTCTAATGTTGATCGGTTATGTGTTGCAGTGTGCATCAGGATGCGTGGAAAGTTGTGTGGGACAAGATCATTTCCGGAGCTTTCATTCTGCCGTTTAAGTGAGGGTTTGATGGTGGCGATCAGTTTTCCATATGGGTGGAGAAGATTCTCTCCATCGTCTTTTTCTGTTGCAGTCGCTGTTCATTGTTGTTCGCCGTTGTTCTGTACTCGTTCAGCCTCCTTACTTGCATTCACCAACTCTCCAGGGATACGAGCGGTCAAGGGAGAGAATCCCAACGGGATTGCCAATTGACTAAATGTTTTTTACGTTGTTGTCTCCTGCTGCATGCGTAGAGCGTACAAGCTCGCACAGACGACAAGTTTCGTCGTGCTGTCTTGCCGCTTCGTCGATCGTTTCTTTCGTCGTCATTTCTTTTCGGCTTCGAGCGGTGCGTTCGGCTGTTCGATTACGGTGATGGTAGTGGTATGTGGAGGAGGGGTGGAGTGTCGCGAATTTTTTGATCTACCTGGACATATTTGGCGCGCTGCTCCTTTTTTTGGTAGCAAAATTTTCGACGCTGAAGGGTTGGGGCAATCTCTGTGCGTTTTTGATCCCTGAGCACTGATTGGTTCGTTGCAACTGTCAATGTAACCTCTACTGCCGAAGATCTCGCTAATGCGCAAGTAGCTACTTGTGGTGGAGGTTGTTTGACAGCATTTTTTGATCTACCTACAGGACCAGCGAACGCTTTGAAGGTACAAGCCGGCGAGGGGTTTTTTCATAATATATGGCTGTCACTGGAGGCGTAAAGGAGGCGAAGTGGATTTTTGCAAGATGAAGCCAAGGTAAAAAGGCTCTGGTTCGACGTAGCTAACCTGTCGATCCAGCAAGGAACTGTTTGTTGAGGAGCGCATCTGTCCCATTAAAGACCGCATGAGGGAATAGAGTAAAAAGGAGGCCATGGTTCCTGGCGTTCCACTATAAATCTTTTTGCAACTGTCGGGAGGGTTGGGCCTGGCGCTATGCATGCCCATGCCGGCATGGGATACGCTTTTCCCCATTCACTTCTGAGGCCGACGCTCTGCGGCAGATTCGGCTGAAAGTGAAGACTGAATCCTGTTCCATCAGAAGACATACGGCTTCTCAGTCGATCTGTCTTTGCTAGCAGGTTCGCTCGTTATCTGCTGCTAGGACGGCGCTTCTGCTTGGCTCTATTCCAAATCTCTAGTTCGGTGATAGAATGATAGGACTTTTTTGGGATTTGCTCATTGTGCATGCTGCAGTCACCACTAGGTCTCCCTACCCGCAGAGGTAACAGGAAGGGAAACGCATTCCACTGCGCTCTTTGTGCGCCGAAGGTGCATTCTCGTCATGTTTGTGCGTCAAATTAGTGCTTGCATGTTCATGATTAGATGACCACATGGAAAAAACGGCGGTCATGATTTCTTAAGTGCAAATGCCGTATAGAGATATTCTTCAAGGGGAGGTAGCAATGAATATTTTGCGTCGACAACTGTGCTGTGTAGGAAAATGCACTATTCTTATGGGTTTGATTAAATTTGCATTCGTAAAGAGATTGTGGCAGTATATGCTACGGGATGTAGGTCAATTTGCTCGTCCATTCTTTTCCCCGCTAGTTTAAAATCGGGGGCTACTGAAGCTATGTTCAAAAATGCAGTTGATGTAACTGCGAAAATGATCTCCTTTGCAGTTTCCCACGTTGTTCTATCAACTTTGGAAGGCTTTAGACATGTTTCTCCTGTTGCTTCGAGCTGTTGACTGCGTCTTTCAAAATCCGAACATGAATTCAGTAAGAACGACGGGATACAGGGATCATACCTACTGTCCATGATTTTTGCGCAATGGCAGGATCAAAAAATTCACGATGACATAGCTCAGTCTCATATTTCAGGAAACAAATGCAACAGGACTTTTCAGATGCAGACGTGTACCGACTCAGAATCTCTCAGTTAACCTACCTAGCTCAGCGACTGCGCCTGTATGATCTCGTGCTCGGCGCTGTGGGTTTATCATATGAGATTTGATAGAGGTCCTTCATTTCCGATTTTCTTCAGACGCAACCAGCAAGCAACGAAAAAGTGATCCGAACTGTAGTAACCTTTCCTTGTTTACCTAACATGTCTAAAGCCCTTCCAAAGTTGATAGAACAACGTGGGAAACTGCAAAGGAGATCATTTTCGCAGTTACATCAACTGCATTTTTGAACATAGCTTCAGTAGCCCCCGATTTTAAACTAGCGGGGAAAAGAATGGAAGAGCAAATTGACCTACATCCCGTAGCATATACTGCCACAATCTCTTTACGAATGCAAATTTAATCAAACCCATAAGAATAGTGCATTTTCCTACACAGCACAGTTGTCGACGCAAAATATTCATTGCTACCTCCCCTTGAAGAATATCTCTATACGGCATTTGCACTTATAAGAAATCATGACCGCCGTTTTTTCCATGTGGTCATCTAATCATGAACATGCAAGCACTAATTTGACGCACAAACATGACGAGAATGCACCTTCGGCGCACAAAGAGCGCAGTGGAATGCGTTTCCCTTCCTGTTACCTCTGCGGGTAGGGAGACCTAGTGGTGACTGCAGCATGCACAATGAGCAAATCCCAAAAAAGTCTTCTATCATTCTATCACCGAACTAGAGATTTGAATAGAGCCAAGCAGAAGCGCCGTCCTAGCAGCAGATAACGAGCGAACCTGCTAGCAAAGACAGATCGACTGAGAAGCCGTATGTCTTCTGATGGAACAGGATTCAGTCTTCACTTTCAGCCGAATCTGCCGCAGAGCGTCGGCCTCAGAATGAATGGGGAAAAGCGTATCCCATGCCGGCATGGGCATGCATAGCGCCAGGCCCAACCCTCCCCGACAGTTGCAAAAAGATTTATAGTGGAACGCCAGGAACCATGGCCTCCTTTTTACTCTATTCCCTCATGCGGTCTTTAATGGGACAGATGCGCTCCTCAACAAACAGTTCCTTGCTGGATCGACAGGTTAGCTACGTCGAACCAGAGCCTTTTTACCTTGGCTTCATCTTGCAAAAATCCACTCCGCCTCCTTTACGCCTCCAGTGACAACCATACACTATGAAAAAACCCCTCGCCGGCTTGTACTTTCAAAGCGTTCGCTGATCCTGTAGGCAGATCAAAAAATGCTGTCAAACAACATCCACCACAAGTAGCTATTTGCGCATTAGCGAGACCTTCGGCAGTAGAGATTATAGTGACAGTTGCAACGAACCAATCAATGCTCACGGATCAAAAACGCACAGAGATTGCCCTAACCCTTCAGCGTCGAAAATTTTGCTACCAAAAAAAGGAACAGCGCGCCAAATATGTCCAGGTAGATCAAAAAATTCGCGACACTCCTACCTCTCCTCCACACACCACTACCATCACCGTAATCGAGCAGCCGAACGCTCGAAGCCGAAAAGAAATGACGACGAAAGAAACGGTCGACGAAGCAGCAAGACAGCACGACGAAACTTGTCGTCTGTGCGAGCTTGTACGCTCTATGCATGCAGCAGGAGACAACAACGTAAAAAACATTTAGTCAATTGGCAATCCCGTTGGGATTCTTCCCTTGACCGCTCGTATCCCTGGAGAGTTGGTGAATGCAAGTAAGGAGGCTGAACGAGTACAGAACAACGGCGAACAACAATGAACAGCGACTGCAACAGAAAAAGACGATGGAGAGAATCTTCTCCACCCATATGGAAAACTGATCGCCACCATCAAACCATCACTTAAACGGCAGAATGAAAAGTCCGGAAATGATCTTGTCCCACGCACCCCGCATCCTGATGCACACTACAACACATAACCGATCAACATTAGAACAATTTTTTTTGTCAAGTTTCTCCTCCGGCGACATCCTCAGCGGCAATACAGCAGACATCCACCGTTGCACGTCGCTTCCTCTGCTATCCGTTTATGACTTCGCTATCTGAAAGCAGCGCCCATTGAGAAGTGCACAAAAATGGTGCGGGATTGAGTGGATGTGGGCAAAATGTGGATGTTTGGAGACTTCATCAACAGAATTCAAATCTACGGTATCACATCTCACACCCGTGCGAAATGACCGAAAACCGCAAATCAAAAGATCGTAAATCCAACAATACCCCAAAGCCATGACATTTCATAAATCCAGACCTCTTCGTTCAGGAGCAATTAGATTATGAAGTTTCGTTGACAAAAGTAATTCATTTGTCTTAGTAATCCTATGTGAGCAATAAGCAAATCACAAAAGAAAAACGCCCCGCTAACAATTCGTTAGACATCTACAATAGAACATTTTTGCCAAATTTGACGTCGTCATCGCAATCAAAATCAACAATACCAAACGCGAACTCAGCTCAACATAGTGCAAGGGATCTCCAAGATTTTGAGTAACATTGCAGGCTCAATTTTTCCTGATCGCGATTGGTTGTTTATTCCTCGCCATTACACCTTACAACGCCTGCCAAGAAAACTTCTCTAACGGATAAGTAAAAAGTGACATCGAAAAGAGTTAAACACAGAAATCCGTCTTGCTAAGAGGAGGCAACAAGTGCACGATGCTTCACTGTTATTTGACCCTGAGCACTCAAACTCATTCATCAAGCATTGCTTGACATGTAAGCCACTTTACTGCTTAAAATACTTCATGATGCTTCAAGAATTAAATAGGTCAGACGGAAATTATAATAAAGCTGTTTCACTATAATGACTATTGGAAAGCACCTTTCGGTTTGGATGCCACATATTCGCACTCGGAACTGTTCTCGGATAACCAGGAAAAGATGCATGAACTCACATATCGGTTGGGGTATATGTGTAAACCGTCTAAACACATCAATATTCTCATTTTTAGGAATTAGGCCGCGCTCGTCTGTGAACGCCAGACCAGAATGCGATGAAACAAGCTTGCCCTTGAAAAACATCCGTTCCTTGTGGAATGTCTCACGCCGCGACTGCAGTTCTTTGCACCTTATACTCCAGTGACTATCCCCGTCAAAAAAAAACCGCTTTCCTTGGAAATTCATCCACCTAACATGCGTGCCAAACTTCACGGTTAACCAGTGAATAATATGCAGTGTAGCATATAGCAAAATTCATACCTCAAATAACTCACCTCAAATAACTAGAGAGATCACGAAACTAATCGATTCAATAACCTTCATCGACCGTAGTCCAGCAGTTTAAGCCGACTGCCCGAAGCAGAAAAAAATGTAAGCAACATTCCTAAAAGCAATAAATGACAGCGCTGTAACACAAACACAAATAGGGACTTTGGCAAACAACCTGAACGTAAGCGATAATTCAGACTGCCTGGTCAATGCAGTCTAATCAATACAAAACGGTGACAGCAAATGAACCCATGTGCCATCATAAACATCAAAACATGATCAGTTAACCGAGCAATAATTTATAAAGTGATAAACAGAAATTAGACATCGCTTTGGAAGTTCTCAAAATATGAAATTGCCTTTTAAACCTGGGACACCTACCATAGCAAAAGTTTATGAGAAAAGCAAAGAGTAGGTAGACAAAGAGATGCGCCCTCACCAGATTGCGGCAATGTGGAGTATGCGCCAAACAACAACTCAATGGCCAATTTAGTCGTTGTGGCATTTGCAAACGAATTCAAGCTGGCTATATTTCCTGGCAAAAGCGACTGAAATTTACTTTTGTGAGGAAATGCAGCCAGCTTCTCAAAAAAGTGATGACTTTTGGGCTACTCCTTCCAACTCACATTCCCTCCCCCTCTCCCCTCCCCCTCCCCCCCCCCCCCGGCAAATGGGTTCTTACCAATAAACGCATTGCATCAGCACTTGAAATTTCATGTGCTCTGATTTGCAAACCGCAGAATTCAACGCAAAAGGAAAAGAAATAACCAAAAACAGCACGGAGAATGAAATTTTGCAAAGGTTGCAACGTCACCTTACTTTAATAGGATATAGCTCGCGTTTTTTCTCAAGGAGAGTTCCGACGCGGCAATACCACTCCTCTTCGTTTCGACGATTACCAGCGGCCCTTCAAGTTGCACTGGAATCACAATTTCACACGTTACGCGAAAAAAAAAATCTCAACTCTTCATAGCCTCCGATTATTTCCCACGTATGCAGTTCAGCGAGCACTTCCCATTCAGAATCACAGCACCTCAATGTTCGACATTTAGAAGCAACCTTAGAAACTGCGAAACTAATATCTTCGTGTTTATAAAAGTCGCAAAGACTTCATTTCGAAATGCCCACAAAGGTCAAGCTGTAGTTTTAAAAAATCGTTTACAGGCCCGTACCTCAGACGACGTGTTCCATCTACTTGTCGCCCAGCGGTTCACACTGTGGGTGATTTGCGAGCAGCTCGGAGCTTGCTTCGGCGGTTTTCTGTTCTGAAACCGTATTGCCATAGAAAACTACTAGTGAGGAATCGTAAATATGCTCCACCCTTCTAGACACGAACATGCGGAGGCACACTCAAATAAACATTGATAGTCAAGAAGATAAATTTGCGGGTTATTATGGAAACTGAAGTTTCGGTTAGTGCTAGGTATGTTTATCGTTTGACGAACTTCGGAATGCGTTATGTTTGATGACAGGTGGCCAGGTAATCAGGAAATGTTCGAAAAATGGCATGACAGTTGATGCTTCTCTAACTACAGGACTATGATACGCAACATTAGGAACGAAAGACGTGAAAAGATTCGTTATGCTAGAAACGTGGAACAAGAATATCCTTCTCTCCCACAAAATGAAATAGGAATACAGCAATCAGAACAACAAATTACCGGACATAGCAGAACCTTTCTGCGAAGATATGCAACGCCTTTGGAACATATGGAACTTGACAGAGAAAGCCCACATAACGCTGCGATGACAAGCATAAATCTTGTCATCTGGGCACATACGTAGATGAGACGTTTGTTTCGGAACTCGGTCACAACGGCATTAAATGGTAATGTCACAAAGTTATGCGCACATATCAAAAGCAATGACGTAGCTAGCAGGACCACCAAACAGTCTGCCTCTTCCTTCGAACAAGCAGCAAAATATCAATGTTCGCACTTTACGCTAAAATAGACGGCAAGAGTAAGCAAAGTCATCAGAAATTCACGCATACGAAATGAGGCCTTTCTTAAACTGTGCGAAAGTTTCAGCAACTTTTCTCCACCACCAACATATCGGAAGACAAAACGCTTGCTTACAAAGTCGGACGACGCGTCAAAAGTAGGCGGTGCTGTTACAGGTTATTCGAACATCTGAAGAACACCAGATGCGTTCGATGAAACACGCTAGGGAATCTGTCCACTGCTTTAGACGATTCAATATCTATAGTGATTCAGTTTTTGAGTTTAGATAGTGAATGATTCATAAACTAATTAACCAACAAATTTACAAATGCTGGTGTTTTGAGCTCACGTATTACTTAATAGTAATTGAGGTAGTGAGTATACATATAATTTAACAACAGTTGATGTAACCTACCCATAACATCTCACGACATGTGAGGAGCTGCTTCTTTGTTCATCACTGGGGAAACGGTTTAAACAACCACGCCGCTCACGCATTAAAACGCAAAAAAAAAAAATTTATCGTGAAAAGAGAACTTCTTAATCCAGGAGGAATTTAAGTTACTCTTATGTGCCTGCATAAGCAGAGTGAACGAGTCAAAGCAGCCGCCACGCAAAAACAGACAAATGCACCCAAGAAACTTGGAAATCAAATCCTGCGGGGGGAATTTTCGATCATGTATATAGAATTTTCGTGCCTACGTACAGCAATAAAATTAGAAACCAATTAGGAGATGAGAGAATAAAAAACTTCAATTTAGTTCACATTGAAGCTCCCACTGCGCACAAATCATTGATTAACAGTAATCAAGAAAAAAGTGAAAAATAGAAAGGAAAACAAACGAGGAGTGTTCACTTTGTCGATTTTGCTTCATTTCGGGAGCCTCAAAAGCAATAAGTGGGCCCTATAAAGAGCTTCTTGAAGATCAGCTTTGCGGCTGTCTTCAAATCATGCCATAACGAGGTGAGATTAGATGGACGCAAGACAAATCAAGGATAAAAACTAGCCTGCCTCAATCAGAAAGCATATTTCGTCATGCCGAAGGTAGTCTTGACAACCTTATAAATGATCGAAGTGATGTTCGCTAGCGCACTTCCTTCGTATTCCTGAAACCGCAAGAAAGTAGCACAAGATGGCAGGAAGGAAACTACTTCCAGTGTTAAGAACAATTGTTTTTTTTTTTTTAAACAGCTCATAAGAGGATTTTGAAGTAAAACCTGTTGAGTTCCTGTCGCATATCAAAGAACCTCGTTGCGGGTTAGGTTTTTCAGCACGCAACTTTCATCCCACCCCCTCGTAGTCGATCTCCATCACTCGTCATAAGAGATCAAAATTCACAATCCCGTTGCTCCTTATCGTACCGCTTTGCGACTACAGCATCCAGTTCCTGACACCAGCGTTCATGTGATATAAATGAAAGTTTCGTAATAATTTAGGTCTGAAAGCTTGAGCCTCGTGTGCATTAAAAATGGTGCCCATCTCAAACATCGTCTTCTCATAGTCAGTTCTGCATCGTGCTCACTCAAGGCTACGAAGGCGAGACAGATTGTTATAAAATGCAAATTTCTCCTTTTCTTAAGAGACTGTCCCTAGTCCCAATTTATTTTCGTCAAATATACGTGCTAAAAAAATGTCCTTACTCAACATTATGCCGTCTAAATCGTCAAAGCAACTCAACAAAGGAAAAAAGAGCACAAAAATACAGCATTAACGCGGGGAAGCGATCACAAGGCTCCTGACTCACTGCGCCCTACAAAGTGCTCTATAAGATAACTACGACAGTAATTCGAACATGTTCACAAGCGTTGTTTCACAGCTTCACCACTCACCTAAGTCGTACGAATTGTACTGCAACAAGAAGGCGTAGTCGGATGCGAACAGAAACAACTACTGCAGTCGCAATGCCTGCTGGCAAGAGATGCGTTTTACAGCGTTTAGCACAATGCGTCTGCTTACCTGAATCTTTAAAAGAAAACGTGAACCAACATAGCTGAGCAGAATGTGCAAATCATATTCGTTTTCGTATGAAACAAATGATATTCACATCGATATTCTATATTCGTAATCACATATGCACCTCTCGCTTCGACAAGATCTCAATTGAAAACTTGCTTTTCAATTGCAGAAATGCAGAAATGCATCCGATGCAGAAAAAATGTGTGTGGAAGTTTTATCGCAACTTTAAATGTCCACAAGTCTTCCCAAAAAGGCAGTTGAGGCATTACGAATCAGCCAATATTTGCAGATATCTAACTTCAGATACCCAGCATTTGAAAACGCCAAACGAACAGACACATACGTTCATATATGTGCGAGAATAAGCAAATATATATGTGCCATAATGTGAGTTTTAAAAATGCGCTTGCAATTCTTTAGAATAATATACAAAAGTAAGATCGGCATTCCAAGAATGAGCTGTTTCTAACTTACGCAACAGCGGTGCCGATGTGAAGTACCACTTGCTAAAATCAACAGCAAAAAAAAACAAACCTCCATTAAAGATGAGCTGAATGTGCTGCATCATGTGAAATTTCGATGCACAGAACTGATATCACCATACAGCTTCCGTTTGAGCTCGTCAATTCATCGCGTCCTTCTCCTTCCATTATGGCTTTATAGTCATGCATGCATACTCTTTCATCTCGTGCTGCAATCAGAGCTGGATGACCGTCAATGAATTTACCAAACCCTGAAGGAGCTCAACTCTCTCCTTTAGATAATAACTTCGTTTGAGATTTTATGTAAGCTTCGAAGTCGAATGCTTTTGAGCATATGCAAGAAGCTTAGTGCATTTTTCAACTATCGTCTTGTCTCGACTTCTCTCTACTTCAAATTGTCAGTTTCAATAAACAACAAACGGAAATGGAAAACGGTTCATACCACACAGCAGTGAATACTCAAAAAAAAGTACAAACAACAGTTTTAAAAAACCCGTTAAGATAAAGAGCACTGCGATATTCGCTAAACGGCTGAATGGGTGAAACAATACGAAAATTGCACCGGTCGTCACTGCTCTCAGAACCAAATTTTTATATTTTAGACTCCTTTGCAGCATCATTACACAACACTTTTTCCATTTCACCTTGAGAGATTCATTAATCTGCTTCACCGAAATGCCACGTAATCCGACATGGTCACCTGTCCCCCTTCCGCTCCCCCCTTCCCCCCCCCCCCCCACCTTGGATGGAGTAAAGAAATGAAAACATAGTTACGTGGGCGGAAACGGAATTGCTAGTTTTCTTAAGACCATTCTTTACAAAGATACCAAAAATTTCCATACGCATGCACCTATAATATATGTGCGCATATATCACTAAGGAATATATATCCCTCTTCACACATGTGGTTCAATCCGAGGATCGCTCGAAATTATAGCAAATTGTTTCCAGGACAGATTTTTCGTTCCACAGAGATAAACTTGGAGCGAACTTGAAACTTTCAATGGCCACAGTTCAAAAAATTATGGGAAAATATTGTTGTTACGACTACAGCATATGGTTCAAATATCACAGCACAATGAAAAGGGAAAGAAAATAAAGTACGAAAAGAAATACAAATCAGAAAATGGATCCCATCATCAAACGTACTCAACGAAGTGATCCTCGCTGCATCATTCCGTAAGTAATCGAACGAAGATGGGTGTAAAATCACATCAAACTCTGAAATGCATTGGGTGGCAGACTTCTGAATGAGAGGAAGGGGAGAAGACAGAGGAGACGGAAGCGGAAGTGAAGGAGGGAGGATCACTGCCGTTCTGCTAGTGAAAACGAGCTACCGTTCATTCAATGCGCTTCATGAGCCAAAATTTAGCGACAAGTCAATTTAGTGTTATAATTCTCCGATGTTAAGCCGACTTCGTTAAAACTATTAATCCAACGTAACTTTTGCAACAGCAGCAATGCATGGCCAATAAGGACAGGTGCAAAAATGAAAAGATGTTGTCAGTGGTTATAGTGACATATTCTTTTGAAATTTAGTAAGGCTAACTATACTAACTTAGAAGACGCTGTGCCCAAATTAATACAGACTGTGAACGCACAAACTGACCATCACCCTTCCTCGTTCCAGGATGTTTCCTACTGATCCAAGACTTATGCAAGTTTTCTTCTGATAGGTGATGCGATAGTTGAAAATGCTAAAACGGTAAGACAAGTATAGAAAAACACTTGATGGTTTTCGTCAAACTTCAACAGATCTGGCACATGCTTGTCAATTTAACCAACAGCGACGTGCTTTGAGAGCTCAAGTGTCCCCCCCCCCCTCCCACCCCCAGATCCCAATCCGTTGCTCTGCAATGGCTCATCGCTGGCAGAATTCTGATACCAGAATTCATTAAAGCGCAATTAATCATCATAAACACGAAAACCAGTCAAAACGCTCGCAGCAATACAATGCAACTAGTGGTCCATCTCTGCACCACTCAAACAACTCATACAATTGACTTACATGGTCTGCGAAATGGTGACCGTTCTATTGCCAACATTGTATTCCCAGTCATCACTGTCGCCTCAATAGGTACGTTCTATCACCACTGCCGACCAGTGCCTTAATTAAGCAGTATTGTTACATGATATTCCTGAACTTGGAAATTGAGTTAAACAGAAATGAGTTAAAAAAGAAATGAGTTAAACAAACTTCAATCATCAGACAAAAACAATCCCCCAACTGGTACTTAGTTAACATAGCCTAGAAGGGGAAAAGATGCGGTAAGCCTAGAAGGGGAAAAGACGCGGTACTGAAAAACGAACGATTTCTCTGCATTGAGCAGCCCAATGATGAATCGATTTGCCTAGATTAAAGTCATCAATCAAAAGTGCTCACCCATTCAATATTCCTCAGTGAGCCAGCGGCACATCTTGGTTTCTCTTCTAGCCAGGAGTTCGAATGAGATTGAAAATATGCCAACACACAGCAAGAAGGGTTACAAGAAAGGATCCGTACATAGTATGATGTTTTTTCCCCTACTCCTCCAGTCTAAGAGATCGTTAAATTCAGAAATCTTCAGAAAGCGTGGTGAAATTTCTTCCAGTATCACTGCATCCTAAGAGATCGTTAAATTCAGAAGTCCTCAGAAAGCCTGGTGAAATTTCTTCCAATATCACTGCATCCTAAGAGATCGTTAAATTCAGAAGTCCTCAGAAAGCCTGGTGAAATTTCTTCCAGTATCACTGCATCCTAACAGATCGTTAAATTCAGAAGTCCTCAGAAAGCCTGGTGAAATTTCTCTCACTAGCTCTCTAGTCTAAGAGATCGTTAAATTCACAACTATTTCCGTCCACCCCATATATTCAACAAAAATAAGCTCATCGGAATAGTACCATTTTTCCTATTCTCAAAAGAAACTTCTGTTAACATAGTTTAAATACAACTTTTTTTTCATCCCCACACCAGACCCTCCGAAAATCATTCGGCTAAGTTGGTTTAAACCAAAGGAAACTCTCTCCTCTTTCCATCACTGCCTTGAAAGGGCGGAGGAGTAGTTTGTAAGCGCGCGACGTTAGTAGATGTAAACGTCAGCTAAATACAACGACTACTGAGCATCTACCGTTGTTTATGTGATCCGACATACCGTCGTGGGTAAGCGACTGCGAGCCAGTGGAAACCTTCCCTGCTTTCGCATACGCCCCCGATTACAAACTGCTGAAGCGAAGGGCCTTAGTGCAGCATACACAGTAGTACAACCCCTTGAAACGCATTTCTATCAAATATGAGTACCCGTTCCCTCTAGGAATCTTTGATCGCCGGTCACCCAATGAGAACTAAAAAATTTTCTGACTGACTGCTGATTCTTTCACATGTAAATGTGAAAATATGATTTGCTGGTCTCATATAGTGCAAAAGGGGTTGCTTTTCAACAGAAATGCTTCATTCTAAGATCGACCCACTCCCTCCTCCCCGATGTCTGCTTATTTCGCATTCGATAAGGAGCACACCTCAAAAACTGGTGGTAATGCTGGCTGGGAATCTCCTTTTTCCGCTGCTCAGCCACAACATCCCTTGCAACTCGCAACCTCAATCACAGAATGAGCAACTGATAAGATCTCACGGTTAACCTTTTTAATAGTACAGTTGGCAACCCATCAGCTCAGGATTTCCAACCCCGACCGCGCCTTTTTCCTGCTTACTGATCTCATAAACCTAGAACAGCATGCTACGCTGCATTGTGGCTAAAGTGCGTTGGGCCCAACTCCTCGCCCGAGAGAGCTGATCCCAACGCTACATAGCCAGTTTGTAACGTGAGGTGCTGTCCTCTCTCGTAAAATGTGAGGACCAATTTAAAGAGACTTGCATTGGCAATCATATTCCACTGTAATGCTTTATCGATTCTTGAGCAGTTCTTGAGAGGCATATCAGTGACAATCGAATGCGAAACTGTAAGCAGTGCTCCGAGCTGTGCTATTTATTCTACTCGGAGTCAACCATCTCGAAACATCGATGTCACGAGGACCTACCCGAAACACTCCACACAAACTGAATCGCTCCAAAAATTTCTTTCCGTGATGCACAGTTCATCTATCCGTTACATTTCAAATCGCCTTGGCTATGAAAGCCGTAATGATGAAACTTGCATTTGACAGAGCTGCGTTTCAAACTGTTGCACCCTCACGCATGATGCGCAGTGACATTTCGCTTCAACAGTCCTATCACCAGAAAGTATATGCGAAAGGTGGGAGAATTCCCACTGCCTCGCACTACGGCGAGCATGTCCAATCTCAGAAAAAGCGGAAAGGTGCCCAGTGACCGCTGTATTAAGTCAACGTTTCCACCAGCTAACTGGATGCGGCGCTGGCAGCCTACGTCCACCGGACTTCCCTGAAAGTGTTGGGAATGAGATAGAGCATACTCTGATATAAACCAGCTTAACGAAAGTTATTCTATGAATTTAAACTAGTTTAACAGAAGTTTCTAGCCTCAAACTTTGTAAACACCTCATCAAACTTCAATCCTTCTGAGCACCTTTCTGCTGCGTGTTAGCAACGCCAAAAAACCTCCCTCAAACTCCTGACGATTCGTAAGTTGGCTGTCCGAATGGAAAACGTCCACAATGGCCCTCTTCGCTTCTGTCATATCACCACCCGCCGTTATCGCCGTCCAGCTGACTGCAATTCGTTCCCTGCGCCAGGACTCCCTCTCGCAGATGAACCCAGTCCTTCTTCGGTTGATCGTTTGCCTGCAAAAACAAGATTTACTTATTATTTTCCGCCTTCGTTATCAATTTATTCAATCTACTGCGATTCGTAACTATTATTTTTATCCACATATAAAGTGTTTTGATTTAAGGATTGCGAATGTTGTCAGTCATAGTAGACAATAGGTAAAGAAAGTACTCCTTTAAGAGTGCTAGTGTGGGATTTGATCTGCTGTGGTATGTTTAAGAACGATCTGCATTTTAGAAATCAGCAAAATTAATCACTTTCATCGTTGAAAACGCTTGTATCAAAGCGTTCTCTATGATGGCTGGGAGACATTGTATGCTCTCCTTCGCTACAAGTATCTTGTGATTAGCCGAGAATGTGGGAGGTGCTGCAGTAGTTCTTTCCACACTATGCAAGGAAATGGGAATTTTCCACAACAGTAAGCAGAATACACACCTTTTGTTGTTAAGCGTACGGAACTATCGTCGACTGATGCCGGTCCAAATCCACTCAACATCACTTCCCATCTTAATTAAAGCGTCGTTGGATTCAGCTGCAACAAACACCGTCTACCTTGACTTGATTGAGAGGCGACGGCCTAATACATTTGTAGAAACCTCCTGCCGAAACGCTTACAGATACGTAGATGCAGGAACACTCAGCCAGTCCATGGACAAGCGCACATAATTTCGCTTCCCTCAGAAAATCAGCTCCAGTTATCCCGTCACAACACGAATTGCTCTACCACATAAATTTCTCCTTCCGCCTCATTCATTGTCATCAGAAACACCGAAATCTCCAACAGCACTTTAAAAAAAACCCTCCCTATTTCATTGAAAGAATTGATCAAAGCGAACAACACCAAAATAAGAGCGACGATAAAATATAAGGTCGACTGCTGTCCTTCGACAGCAACGATTCATGCAACACGACAAGACGCATTCTTTTTTTTAATTTACTGCAAACAAATAAATGAAAGCGCAAAAAAACTTGATAGAAATGTTAATCTTATAGGTAAGTAAGGAAATCAAGTAAGTAAGAAAGGAAAAGAAGTTTGCAGAACACTTCTTATAAAAATACTCCAAAAAAATTTGAAAGTTACATTTAAAGTATGCTGGACCTCGACGGAAATATTGCACGATCATCGACACTCAACTTTTCATTATATGACGTTCGCTGCAAACTTCCAAAAACGATCGAATAAGAGGTGATTTAAAAACAAACAGTCATATCCTCTCTTCAGAGAAATTTTGAAAATTAAACAACAAAATGGTAAACAATTTCAGAACAGTTTTACATATTACAAAGACAACAGCCCACAAACATAATCTAAAAAATTACAACTTCACAAAGGACAAAGACTAATAACTTCGTTAAAACAGAAAAAAAAACGACCAACATGCGGAGAATAATTATAAAAACTACATGCAGTCGTCATTTAAAGGATATGCAATATAAAAAACGCGGTCCGCGAAATAGAACGCGTGACGCAAAAAAATAGGTAACCAAGAATATATCGCATCACAAACATAAAACAACGACCACTCGAACTTTGGGCACCTTCAAAACGTCATCTGCTTCAAGTTAGCCGAAAGGCACGTACCCAAATCATGAAGTCCGACATTGTGCGCAATCATTCAATGATACATCTGTTATCTGAGCACCCACCCTTTCCTCACAAATGAAGACAGAAAAACGCAGTAGTTATTGGCAGTGCCGGGCGATGTGAAAGAGTACATAACCGCTTTCACGCGCACTGCTTACTATATAAAGCAGTTAGAAACAGCATAATTTGAAAGCCACATTGCTGCGGCTGTCATATAACAAGAAAATTAAAATAAATCACTCAGGCGCGGCTGAAGATAATGCAGTCGTCAGATATGAGTGAGACTAAAGGCAACTTCAAAAAATTGAAGACTTTTCAGTGCTGTCTCATAGCTCCAATCGAGATCGATGGTCAGAATACTGATGGTCTGCCCATACTTATCGCCGTTACGATATCACCCATCAACACTTTTCATTCGGGTGTTATGCCGAAGATGATTGTTAACACAACTGAAAAATGTAAACTAAATAAGACGCAGTCACCCCCAATAACATTTTACTACTTCATAGTCCCTTCTTCTTTACCTCCTACAGTAAATGAGAACGCTACTGTCACGACAGCAGCTGAAAAACCTCTATATCCTTGGCTGCTTTTCCTTCAATGGTAAACCACTTTATCACGTGACTTTTACCCATTTTCTTCTAAAGTCACAACCTCATTATTAATTTTTTGTTGCAAGTGGTTATGTAAAGACAATTAATATGCCAAGCAACGCATAAGACATCAAACTCCTCAATACTTCCATTAATACTTTGATCTGCTTTTTCAGTGGACTCTCCAAACAACAATTAAACTCTTTTTCAGCGCACTCTTCAGCTCGAACAAGAAATAATATTCAGGAGGACACCAACTGAAAGTAAAATGCTGCCACGTCTCACTAGGTGCAAGCTTGCATTCACGCAATAAGTTGCCTTCGAACTCGCACATAATAAAGAGCACTTTAATACAACGCAACGCACAAAACACTTCGGTTATCCAAACATGAACTGATGATCATCATTTCGATCATCCAGCAGAAGATTTTCGACTTTGTGGCACATCAGAAAAGCCGCGCTCATGACACGAAGCACCGCTAACATATCCACCTGTTGCAACATACGGTCACCGACCATCATGCACCATAGACCAACATTAGTTCATAGCTACAGCTACATCACTGATTTCCTTCCAAAAGTTTGAACTGCAACCGACCTTACTTATTTTCGTTAGAAAACAGTATCGTTAAGAGTGGACGACTTACTTTTGCGGGCTGAATTGCTGCATCCGCAAATAACATCGCTGAGATAACAATAGCTGAATCAACCGAAATTCGCGCAGCACCAGCTGAAAGCGATAAGGCAGCCACTAACATAGACCACAGTTAGAAACACTGGTTTTTGTCTGTAAACACAACTTTAAGGAGCAACTGATATGAGATTATGAAAATCGAGACAGACGATATAATAACAGGAACACAACAAGACAAAGCGGCTATGCACGGCTTACAGTACCAACAAGTAATAAAATATCTGCCAACCACCTACGCTAGTCACTCTTCAAAAATTTAATCAATACCAAAACCTTATCAAGGAGTAGGTCTATTTCGTTTCTGGGTATAACTCAAACAATTTCAAAGAAAAATAAAAACAAAACCACGATGCCTGTAGTCGTGAACCCTCCACCACACCTAATTCCTCTGCCTCCTCGCCACCCCTTCACCCCGTCGCCCCAGAAGTAGATAAATCGCATTTACTTGCTGAGGGACGGGCAACATCAAAGCAATTCTTTACAACAACCCCTCCTCCGTCCCTTCATCTTACTACTCAAAAACGTTGAAAAAACTCAGCCAAATTTCACAACGAGTCGAAATATCAACACACGTAGCACCGCAAACTCGCAAAATATCAAAACAACGAGAACAGCAGTGATGTCATTCTTTACGACACGCACGCTCGAAACGAGCGCGTGCATCGTGCGCCGAAGGGCGTGAGGGCAGTCATATCCACTCTCCGAGCACTCAGCATCGTATACAGCGTACTGTTGAAGCAGTCGATCACTTTTCATTTTGAGCTACCAGTAAGCCGTCCGCTTCCGGCAGCCTCCCTCGGCCTTACTCCTGCTCAGAAGCGTTGAAAAGTTAACAACCATTTGACAAAAGCGGTGAGTATTTCTTTCCGGTAGCCTCAAAATTGCGACATTCTGTAAGTCTATTCCTGTTCTGTCTGCGTTGTGCAGTGTGCTGTGCTTCTTTCACATTGAAAAAGGTATCCGCGTAACAAATGATATTCACAGCTAATCTCGTAGTTTATAACTGTAGAACTATGACGCAAATGTTATCCATTAATAGAAACAGAACAACGTCTGAAGGATTCTTCAACAAAACAAAACTTGCACCCACGAAGGTTTGCTAGCTTACCATTGTTTTATGTTGAAATGGGGGAAAGTTTCGCGACTTCACTGTTAAAAGATTACAGAAAGATTGTAACTGCACCAAGAGGGCCTAGAAATGGGATTCCCAAACTGAAAACAGGGAGATTCAAGAAGAATTTTATCGAGTGCTGAAGAAATCATAACAGATCAATCACTAGCAGTCATTTCATAGAAGTCACTGGCATGTAGTAAAAGGTTTAAGGAGTGAGACGAAACCGGGGTGTTTCCTCTGCAAATCAATTAAAGGCATGCGTTAAAACATCAAACCAAACGTAATCCCAGAACGTCGTACAAGTCTTAATCGGGACATCCCAACACAGTGGTGTCAGGTTTGCAAGGGCGCCGCATTACTGTTATCACCCTGTGCACGCAATTGCCTAAATCCTTGCATGTTTTTAAGAGATTTTGAGAAATGAAAAAGAAATAAATAAGACGGGCTTTGAAAATTGTATTCTGATGGCTAAGATACTGCGTATTTTACCATTAAATATATAGCTCACATTCTAGTCTAACGGTATTGGAAATCGAGCAATACATGGAAATTGATTAAATGAAATGCAAAAAATTGGGAATTCGTAGAAGTTAACTTATAATTGCGTGGAAATTGGAAAGAAGCATCAACACGACAAAAGTCACTGCAGCTTTGATGAAGAACTTATTGGGGTCGTGCAATAGTCTTCAGCACTTAATGCGATAAGGAATAGGTCGCATTTATTCAAGTGCCCATTGCTTGTTCGAGCAATAGAGTAAAAAGTTTGTGAGGATGTTTGTGAAGTTTCAGAGTAGTGAATACACATGGCATGTTTGCCGAAGCTTATCTGGAAGAAGCTCACACTGAGCGTAACTATGCGTGTTCACAAGCAAGAGATCTAGAGATTAGACAATTCAGCTGTAGGATTAGGAAGAACAGGAAGAATGTGATGGATTGCTTGAGGAAAATCATTGGTAATCTGAGCGCTTCCTCGAGGAGGACCGCAGTGGAAATCCACATTGGAAAAAATCTTGATTTTCAAGAATTTCATGATGAAGTGAACAAGTCCGCAAATTTTTCTCAAAATTTTGTCCACACTTCATGGAGAGATCAATCCGCATAACATCAGTTCTTTTGATTTGTCAGCTATATCCTTTCGAGTGCGTCTGTTCGGCCTAGCCATATATGTCATCCTGGGAATTAGGACACGACAATTTTCCTAAGCATTCCAAAGGATACGAGGAAAACAATACCCGTCAACGTTTTGCTATGATTTTTTCAATGTCTCTGAAAAACTTGATCGCTTCTCAGCTTTCATGAGGTCAGAATTGTTGCAAAACATGCAAAATTTCACAAGCACATCAAAAGCAGGCAAAATATTGTGGGATTTTAGTTAGCAAAACCGAGGCGAACGCTGAAGATGTGGATTTAAAATTTAAAAATAAAAGCAAAGGTTCAAAAGAAGTGCTGGAAACTGATGTGTGTGAAAGTAAGGAGCGTAGTGGATCGAGTTTAAACAGGTGACATTGAAAGACTATTAAAAGCCCATCAAATTTCGGGCCTCGTTTGTTTATGTGAGCAATTTCATTTGGAAGAGGTCGTCGTTACGGAGCGGATAACCCTATTAGTGCGGGGTGGAATTGCGCGTAGCAGGCTGGATATGTGATACTTAGTTAATCGAGAGATGGGCAAAAACAGAGCTTAAGAAAGCATAGGAGCAGTAGGATAAGGAAGTAAATGAGACGAAAGTGTTACTTGAAGTTTTTTTTGATTTCGAAAGATTCTACGCCTATTGTTGATTGTTTAAGTGCTAGTTGTCAAAATGACTTTTCTAAGATCTTTATTTGTCAGAGCGATTGTTTAATAGGACGTACGGATTTATAAGATGCTTCGCATAGAAGTCGCTGCACTGCACTTTAGAAGTTTGCGCATATATTTCATAAGATACATAGTACACAATAATCGTTTCCGAATGTTTAGTAACTTAAAGTGACCTATGCTGAAGTGACATATACATGTACTATAACGGTGATTTGTCATTGTTCGCGCTTCTTTCTGCACTTCCTTCTTTCATGCTTTCGCTCAGTCATCGGCTAGCTTCAATGCAGCTCTCATTTATTATTTTACTTAATACAACTATTTTACTAATTTATTTCTATGCTTCACTTTTTAATATGCTGTTCAATTTGACGTCAAATTTAAACGTTTTGCATCATTTATGCGATATTGATTACCTTAGAGACATTAACAATATATAAATTCTGTAAAAAAATTGATTGCCTGTAGATTAGTACATTTAACACAATCCTCAACGTATTTAAAAGATATTTCAAATGTTATTCAGAATTTATCATCTGGTATACTTGTAAAAGCATCCACCTCGTTTTAGCTTCAAAAACAGACTCTTATTTACTTAAAGCGGTACATCAAATTCTTGATATTTTAAAAATAATTGAATAATACGCTTTAATTCACGGTTGTCAGCTATAACTTTAAGACCTTTGTCTCCTTTACTTCCTTATTCCATTACTGCTGCGTCTTCTTATGCTGTATTTTTCTCATATTTCTTGACCGACTCAATAATACATATTCCTATACTGGCTCATCGAAAATTTCACTTCCGACTCACAGCATTATATCGCTTCGTTGTGCGACGACCTCCTAGAAAGTAAATTACTATCTTCAACAAATGAGGACCGAAATTTGGTCAGCTTTGAGCCAGTTAATGTTAGCTGCTTAATTTGGATCCTCTACGCTCCTTGTTTTGACAGTTATTATTTCCAGCGCTTCTTTCGAATCTTTGAATATTTTGAATACTTTGAACAGCCGTGGCATCATCGATTTCATCGTTCCCTCCACCGATGCAGCTGGCAACTCTTCCATCCATCGCGATCTGAGCCCTCATCATTGAAGTGACTCTATATAGATGCCGCAGCGGGTCTTTCCACCTTGTTGGCGATCTGCCGCATGGTCGCTTTACGTCTTCTGGGTACCACTCAAGGATTCCCTTGGTCCATCTATTGCTTTTAAGCTGGCTCCGTGACCAGCCCACCTTAGTTTTCTTTAACACATTTCTTCAACGACATCTTTACACCGGATCTTGAAACCGACTCTTCGTTTGTGATGTGTTGCAATGTGTTGATACCTTCCATTCGCCTTTCCATTGCTTGTTGGGTTGTTGCTAATTTGTTTTCTTCAGCGAGTGTGGTATTCCACGTTTCGCACCCTCACAGAAGAACAGGGATGGCCGTGGAATTGAAAGAGTTCTGCTTTCACGGACATTGTTACCTTTGTAACATAATAGATATCGTTGAGCTTGGTGAAGGTTAACCAATCCGCTCCTTTTCTTCTGCTTAATTCCTGACACAAATCATCGCTTATTTGCACAATCTGTCCTAAGCATACATACTTCTCCACGAGCTCGATGCTCTCACTGTCGGGCTTCACGAGCTGCTCAGAGCAGAATGCGTTCTTCATCCACTTCATTTTGCCGGTGTGAATGCCGAGCCCAATTTTCGTGGCATTTTTGTTGAGCTCGTTCAGGAATACTGCAACTTTTTTCGATCATTGGCAGCGGGTACCACGTCATTCGCAAATAGAAGCACTTGGAGTTGTTTGCCATCTACACTGAAACCATCTGCAATCTCAATCTTTCTCAAGAGTCCTTCTAGAGCTGACGAGAAGGCTTTGGGGAAGCACATATTTACCTGTTTTAGCCTCTTCCGGTATTTCAAAGATATTTCAAGCCTCTTTTATTCTTATTGATATTTCAAAGAGAGTGATTTCGGTTTGTGAATCGGATAGTGAATCTTCAATGATCTGAACATAAACTGGCTCCACTTCCCGATCGGAGCGGCTTTGGACTACTGCATCTACTCTTGAAGTGTATAAAAGGTGGACAGGGCAGCACCCTATATTCTTCGCATCTTTCTATTAGCTGTGTTAGAGCAAATGTGCGGTCAATTGTTGAAAACCGTTTTGGAAAGCCTCCCTGTTCTCGTCCTGTGCTTTCTTCAAGGGTTGATTCTATTCTGTTATAGACAGCCGTCATGAAGATTTTGTGTACATGTGATAGCAGGCATATGGGACGATAATTGCGAATGTCTTCATGGTTCCATTTTTTGGGTATCGACACTGCTCGTATTCTTTTTCATTTTGCTCGCGTTATTTTAGGTACAACAAAAACCAAGTACTCAGCGCTTTTGTAAGCGTGTATCCACCAACTCGGATTTCTTCCGTGCGTATTCGGTCAGCGTCTACGGTCTCCTTTTGCTTTATGATACCTATCGCTTTTTCTGTTTCTCTGGGCGTTATCTCCGAGGCAGACGAAGACAAGTTCACATCGGGGGGGGGGGGGGGGGGGGGGGGCTTTCATTTGAACAATCGGCGAGAACACTTGTTCGAAGAATGTTTTGCATATTTCTTCCATCCGTTTTTGGTTGGTCGTTCTTTCTCTTTCTCCATCAACGAACGCGGAAGGGATTTTCTGATGCGGCTGCACCTCCCCTTGATGCTTTCCTGAAGCTGGTCTTCTCTTTTGCTGCTTTCCATAATTTCTCTTTTCTGTAGGCTGCGTAATCTTCTATCATCTTCTTTCTTAATAATTCGCTAAGAGGTTTGTATTCTAGTCTAGTATCTCCCTTCGCCACCACTGCTCGTCTTTTATCGTTTTACGATATTCACAGCAGCAGCAGATTTGCCTTCCTCGAGTTTCTTGAGGAAGTTGCCATAATCCTTGTTTACGTCGCTGTCGGAAGTATAACAACTCCCGGTTTCAATTGCTCGCAGGAAAACGGTGGAGTGGAATTGTTTGTGCCTTGCTCGATTGAGTGGTTTTCTTCGAAATCTTTCTTCTGCCAGGAAATCGACTGTAATTTTCGCTCTTAAGAGAAGGCGATTCGAATGAACGAATACAGCCGATTCCGGTATTTCGAATATGTCCATCATCTATCTTCGTTTGTCTGTAAGAAGGTACTCGACTTCGTTCCTTGTTGCATCGTCTCTTTGATTCGTTTCGAATCCTTGTTTTTCAACTTTCAAACTTTAAAACTTTAGATCTTCATCTTCAGCGTTCGCCTCGATTTTGTCAGCTAAGCCTCATCAATATTTCGCGTGCTTTCGATATGTTTGTGAAATTTCGCATATTTTGCAGTAATTTCGACCTCATAAAACTTCAGATGCGATCAAATAGTTCACCGATATAGAAAAAAATCACAACAAAATATTGATGGAAACTGATTTTCGTCGCATGCTTTGGAACGCTTGCGAAAATTGTTGTGTTCCGACATATATGACATATAGACATATAGACCGAACATATAGAGCTAACCCGAACAGGCACATTCGTAAGGAATAGCTTGTAACAAAACAAAAGAACTGATGTTATGCGATTAATCTCTCCATGAAGTGTGAACAAAATTTTGCGAAAATTTTGCGGACTTGTTCAGTTCAGCGTGAAATTCTTGAAAACCGAGATTTTTCCAATCTGGCTTTTCATGCAGTCCTGCTCGAGGGAGAGCTCAAAGAACTCTTCATTATTTTAGAGCACTTCATTCATCTCGATGTTTCTAACTCTGCTCCGATGCATTAGAGGCTATTTTTCCCACTACAGGGGATAGATTTAAAAAGCCTTATCTGAGGAGCATTTCCAATTCTCTATTTTAAAAAAAAAAAGTGGCGCAATTTGTTCATTTTAGATGGTATATGACTTGCTCAAAGTCTGCTTTTTGCAGATAATTAACTGGAAAGATCATGTGACACCAAATGCATGAATTACATCCTTTTTTATAGATAACTAGCCGAGAACATTGCTGAAATTAGCTCTTCCAAATCATTTTTGCAATGAAGAAACAGCCCATAATGCAGTGTTTTGAAGCGATCATATAAAGTCATTATGCATAAATTGTTTCCTTTTTGCAGGTAAGACATTGGAAAATGTCTTACCTGCAAAAAGGAAACAATTTATGCATAATGACTGGAAAAATTGCTCAAATAAGGCTTTTTCAAACCGTCCACATAATAAAAAAACAAATCCTAATGCCTCGTTTTTAATGCATCAAAAGTGCACAATTGCACCTTTTTTGACTGCGAAGAGGTAAGAGATTTCCCCATCAGTGATTTGCAAATATTCGGCTAAGTGCATCAGCCATAAAATGCCCGATTCTCCACTTTAAATTACAACCTACTGTTAGATGCCTACAATAGTATGCAAGTTGGGAACCTCCTTCGACCAGATTTTATGGGAATGCGGGTAGCACATGCAAGGCAATCCCGACATGCATTCATTAGTGTAGTCTCCGATGAAATAACTAACGTTACTGTGAAGCGTGACGACCAAATCCGAAGCGAAATTGTCGAGGCTCGCAGTACCTTTCGATCCCTTATCCAACCATCTTCCATCCGACTTTCCTTCCGCAATCGCTGATGACCAACCTTCTCGACGGCGTGATGGTATGGGGAGCATCAAACAACACAAAGACAAACAGATGATAAAACAAAAATGCGCTCGTCTGTAAACTCCTCACCTTCCAACAAACCTGCCTGACGTTGATTCCGTTGAACTCCCCGTTTACATAACCACCACATCGATCAGCAGAAAATTTCTCCAAATCCCAAGTGCAGTGCCGATGGCTGGCCATTTTTTGCGCAAAAGTCATCGCAGCAATGTATCGCGCAGCTTAGGAAATGCCTTAACACGTAAATCTATAATAAGAAATGTTTATAGTTGATGCCATATGCAAAAAACATTTCACGACGCATCTATGTTTAAGTGGGCTAAAATCTTATTCCTTTATTATGTTCTGGGAAATCCACCACTGAAACACTGCTAGCAATACCTATTAGCTTTATTATTCAGCAACCTATTTCTTTCACATTCCTTTTGCTACCTAACAATTCTAAAAGTGCCAAAGCGGCTTCTTTCCTATCTTCTATCTACCAGCTCCTGAATGTACGTACATACATACAACATTCATGCTGGTAAAACAGTTATGTGCTCGAAAGGTGCGCACTTAATCTGATACCAAAATGCTCCTCCTGAAACAAATAGTTTTTGGGAATCTCATACATTTCTCTGGTGGATATGTCAATCGATATTCTGAGCACAATACAAAATCACCTAGGTGTGTCAACCTCCAGGGGCACGAACCTCATAAGCCTGAAATCCTTGAAAAGCCCACCCATCGAAACAATAGCTTCTGCATATCCCGCAAGAGCATCAAGATTTTAGCATTAGAAGTGTCGAGGAAGCGCTTTCTAATAGCGAAATTTTGGGTATCTTTTATATTAGTATTTTATTGGCCGCGCTAAATCAGCTGCACTGCACAACTTTGGCTAATTTGTGGTCTCTGAACCGTAAACTAACATCACTAATCTATTGTGGACTTGCGCTATTTGTGGATGAGCAGCATTTATCGCACCGCAGCACCGTTCTGTTGCTGCTTCAAAGAGTCAACTGCGTCATTCCAAAATTGAACGGCTCAGATATGTTGTCACTCTTGTCTTTTCGAATAAAAAAGAACTGCATATTTCTCGTGGACGACTTGAGGAGACTAGGGTCAGCGGTTTCTATCAGCAGTGCACGGTTGTGATTTTTCAACGGAGAATAACTGGAATCATGGAACTTGTTCGAGTAGAAAGCGTTCGAAAGAATGGAGGTGTAATCAATCCACTACCAAAAGGCTTACACAGAGCATGTGACTGCTTTATGATTTCATTCATAAGAAGATAAGGCTATTATTCGGATCACTTCCTATGATGTTCTGACCAAGCTTGATAGCCATACAAACTGTCACACTGTCATGGAAGACAAGAGGCAAAATCCCCATCATTCTACAGTCCAGCAGAACCTGTTCTACCCGATTGTGGCGGATCGATAATTCAACATTGTAGAAAAGGAATGGTGAGCGTTGTGCGCAGCATGTGGCGGCATATAACGTAAATAGACACATATCAGACGCAGCAAAAACCTGCAGCAGGCGGATGACGAAAAAACGGTCGGAACGCAACCACTGTGGAAACGGCGAAGAAGGGCAGATGCTGCGAGCGCAGACTTCAGTCTTTGACGTGACGGCTGTGAGCAAACGAGGGATTTCCCGAAGAAAACCATGATGGCTTCCAGAAGCAGAGGACAACCATTGCAACGAGGAGCATAACCATGCACATCTGTAACAGCACTGTCGTTCCCGCAGAACAAGTAAAAGGCGCGAAGTGTAGCAAAAACTGCACAACCAACAATAATACGCCACTCATAAAAAACTACTACTAATAATAATAATTATAGATGGACTAAAAAACGAAATAGAATGAGCTTAGTTACCTCCGCTTAAGGCAGTTGCAATTGATGCTCTCTCGCAATGTCTGCCATTAGCTCTGGCTCAGTCCTTTTGAACCGCTTCAGATAAGCGGCGCAAATATCTGCCCTGCGCGCTTCTTCGATATCATATTGCCGTTTCCTTGGATTAGCAGGTATCTGCCGTTCCACGTCTGATATTGTTTCTGGTGGCTGCACACCTAAACATCGTACATACGCATACTTACTTGCGGTATGCAAATATATGAATATAGAGAAAATTTTGTGTGTGTATGTATATGTGTGTATATGTATGAAATATGTATATGTGCATATGTATGAAACAAATAAATAAATATGCGTAAATATTACAAGTCATTTTATTTTTTCCCACTCACACAACTCCATAACGAGAGACCTCAACAGCCAGAATTCGTCAGGTTGAATATCTCAGACGTTAGGTGAAATGAGTACTGGCGATGAACAAATAACTAACCAGGCACCAAGATATGGCTCGTTGTCCTCATGAGGCCTTCCAACCGAGTGACTTCAGCGTGCCTCCGCTGAATGGTCGTCTTCGAGGCACCAACACAGCGCTCTTTTTTATGCGCTGTCATGAAGGCCTAAAATTAAATCACCGTGATTTTTACGCGTCGCAAGCTGTAGTGGTTGCAAAGTGCCGGAAATTAACACATTTCACTCAAGAAACCGTAGAATTTCTCGAGAACAACATTTTGAACCAAAAATCTAACGAGTTCCCAAGTTGACACAGAACATAGAACAGGGATTGGGGGCTGAACACTGATTGGGGAACTGTTTAAATCTAATTCTGTTCACAAGAACTAGTCTATTACTGGATGGGAGGTCGAATTCCTTTTATATTTCCCTCAGCAAGTGTCCACTACTGCTCAGGAACAAATCGGAATGTTTTATTCCAATTTTATTTCCACCTTTTCCCTTTGAAAGCACGCGAATATTTACAGACAGGGAAATCACAATGGAAGAAAGCTGATTAACACAGGCTACCTTGATGTTCGCTGCCTCTATTTCGGGTGGCAGGATCAGATGGTGCCCACAGTTGCCGCAGAATGCTGAAATCATACAAATGAAACGTTTCATTAGATTAGAAACATGGGTTGCCAGTAGTGATTACGTGGAATCTAGGAATTGACTTGCTACTCGTCAGTTCGCCTTCTTCAGAAGATCAGTACATTAATAGCGCAGGGTTCCAGGAATAAATTTATCAGAGATCAGCTCGCTTAAGAAAATAAAAAATATCAATGAACACCGTAACAAGGCAAGGTAGGCAGGAGAAAGCATCGCTTACCGTCCTCCAGGTGTGATCGGGCGAGCGCGACATGCTTCTTCCATGCAGCAACCGTTTCGAACTCCCGTTCGGAGACGCGACAATGTGCCAAACGGCACACTGAAAAATAATCTTGCGTACTCATCAGGTTTTTGGATGCCTATGAACGCCTCACCATGTTCATAAGCCAAAGTGCCCACCAATTTGCGGTCGCGTGTCAGAATATACGCTTTCAAGCAGGGACATAAAAGTTCGATTAAATTGCTTCTCGCTGTATTCAAGTCATTTTCACGATGATGCAAGCATCCCTATTGATGATGAAACCCTCATAAATTTGCAAGTCCTTCCTGCTTCCAAATAGAGTGGAAGGTCAGGCAATAAATTTATACGTCAAGTGACAATAGCATTTACAACTCCATGTTTCATTTCGCTGATTAAAGTCATTTGGCTGATACTGTAGGAGCACCTGCCGCGAGTAAACCTCCTTCAACCCTGTGCATGGTTTAGCTGATTGCTCCTTCCTTCCAAGAGACAGAATACGCTATAGACAACCCTGACAGCACCATATACAAATAGATAAGTAGAAACGCTTACATATCTTGTTGTCACGAACAACGTACGGTGGGGTTGCTGGTGCCACCAATTCCGCTCTCATGTGGGCTGGCAGCATCGTGATGTCGGCCGGCTTGAAGGCTTTTTGTATCCTGGCCGCCCTTCTCCGAGGCGCTCGTTCTTCCACGGGCGCATTTGTTGCCGACCTTGGGCGGCTGCAATTATAACATAGGTAGCCATGTGTTCGAATATTCAGTCACAAAACTACAGCCTCTAAGCCCGCAGAGAAACTGTTTTTAAAGAGCTTTTGCAGACGGGTACTTTAAATTTGCTGTTCGGCAATTTGACATAGAAACCGCCGAAGTTAGAACTACAAATTTTGACAGCGATAATGAATACAGTAGCAGGAGTTTGTAGAGGATCGTTTGATCCCTGCCGTTTTAAAACCAACACATATTCCTCGTCTGTGCTACTAGATTAGATGGAACTTTCCTTCAAAAAGGGAGCGCTTACTGTTCATCCATATGATTATCCACCTGTGCCACTCGTTCAATTCAGAATTGGTTGCTTTTCCCACAGATATTATTGGGAACATTAAACTGAATGCACCATCACCTAGTAAACGAGTATGAGGTATTTCCTAAACGGCCTGTAAGCTTGAGCATCGAACAAACTTAACATATTACAGAGGACCAAATGAATGAAAAAATAGTCTCTTACAGCATTTGACGATAGCGGGCGGCGAGGTCTTCATACCACTGCGCCCTTTCGTCGCTATCGTCCTGTCCTGAGGCAGTTCTCTCCTCTTCATGTTCTGCCGATCCGCTCTCTTCTGATTCTAGTGGCTCTTGCCTCCTCTCAGCGGAATGCGGCCTCTCCTCCGGCACGAGCGCCATCTCTTCCGGCCCATTCTGTACCGCCAGGTGTATTGTCGGCTGTTCTTCGCCACCATGGCTGGTACCGGCTTCCAGCTCACCGGCGACCGTTTCGTACCACTATAATAGGAAAATTCATCAATTTACAAATAGGCTCCGCCTAATCCTTTACCTAATTGACACTGTGGTCAAATTTGCGACAACTTCTTCTTGACATGCAGTATCAGCTTGACTAGGGCTCCAGATTCAATAAAGATATGCTGTTGCAAATGCAAACACTCGAATCTACAAAATCGAGATAGTGTAATATGCTGCTAACGTAATATGCAACAAAATTAAAATATGCTCACCGGTACGAGCGGCTGGCCGATTAGAGCGACGAACAGCCCTCCCGCAATTGCGGCATTATACATCCGTCCGTGGTGGCCGTAGAGGTAGCACTGGTTGCGCTCCAAGTCCCAGATGGTCAACTGCGCTCCTTTCAGCCGGCATGCGGCCTCGAGCAACAGCGGATCGGGACGACATGCGGCTGCCTCACCCACTATAACAGATCCACTTCGATAGTATATTAATGCTACTAGTTTCATCGTGAAGCGGTCAGCCGGTGAAAGTGGACAACAGGTTTTTGGTATCTTATGTTTTGCCCAGAAAGACTGCATGAGCAACGACACGACAACATGATATAAGTATGACGTAAATAAGGGATTCTTATGACATAGTGTATGACATATAACCATATGTAAGCATGACACAATTATGTGAGGAGCTTCAGAAGTACCCACATTACGACAAGATTGTTGCGGCTTTGATGACATCACATAAAAAAGTTGGAGAATCTCTATTTCAGTGACTCAGTCAAAAACATTACTTCTCACATAAAAATTAATTAGAGATGAGCGCAAGTTCGGTCACAAAAATCAATTAGTGTAACACAGATGCCGATTTGAATATTGCAATACTTCTTTATTGCATTCAAATAACTTCCTAAAAGTTTGTTACTTTCGACAAAAATAAGTTCAAAAAACTAACCAAAATATTGTTGGCCGCGCGCGTGAACGTCGAGCACGGCGAAATCCTCCTCCCAGCGCTCCTGTATAAAGAGCCCTACTTGGATGTAGAGCTCTTCGACGTCCTCTTCTAGCAAAGCGGCCATGGCCGCAAAGGCGTCGAGGAAGCGCCCTATTCTAATAAGGCCTAAAAGGCCCATGATCGCCAGCAAAACGTCTGGCAAAAAGTCGAAAACGCTCGGCATCCTGGAATCGACGAAGATAACTTGCTTCTGCAAATAAAATATACAGACGCTGTTCGATTACGCATGGTTTCTTCAGCACTGCACGCGTAGATCAAAAATAGCGCAAAAGACAGCACTCCAAAGATACGAATCATGTGACGAGGAACGCACTTATCGCACGGTTGCAACGCCGTAATTTGTTCAGAAGAGAATTTATTGAAGGAGAGATTTTGTTCCCGAAGTTTTCCTGAGATGCAGCAGCAACATACAACGTTGCAGGGAAAGAAAATTAGTATCCACTCATTTACATTTAATGAACAAGTCAGTAAATTATTAGTGGACCATAACGTATGTTAAAAGATTATGTCGCAGCAGCGATTATGGCAATGCGGTGATTGCAGAAGCGGGCCAGATTTACATCGCATCAAGATCCGCGCAGATCGCATGCAACAATTTCTGATAAAATTCAATGAATTACCAACCGCTCTACTTGATGACTATCCGTCGGTCGCGCTCAGTTCAATATTTCGCACACGCCAGCATCGTGTAGATCATGCATGGTCTTTTGTTTTGTTGCGCATGTGAAGCTCATTATGGGGTAAACCAGTTCGGCTATTATTATTAATAGTATGATACTAGGTGTGAAAATAGTACTGTGTATATACCCTATTACCTTATAGCAATACTTCTAGGGTTATATAGCACTCATCATTTACGAGGGGTATTTTTTTGTTGAACTGAGCTTCATTGAGGGGAAGGCGCCTTTTTTCTTAAGGTTTTGGCACACTGCAGCAGTGGTGTGTAAAGTTTCTGGAAACAGCATGCAGGAGAAACAGCGAGTGCGGAAAATGTGGAGTAATCCCATATCTGTATTTATTTATTTATTTATTTTTTGAGTTTTCTAGTGGTGAACGAATGAGTGTTTTTCTTTGCTGAATATGTTTATTGTTTTCCAGAAAATGCGCTAATTTGTAGGATGATGAACTGTTCGTGCAGTGTTTTAGTAATGTTCAGGTACAGCCTTGCTTGCCTCTTTTTCTCACAGACTTCATATCACAAACTAGATTCTACTTGGAAACATGGAGCATTAGTGTGGTATATGTGAGAGCTTGAGGTGAATACCGAAAAATAATTGTTATGTGAATTTTTTCGTATTTCGGCTTTTATCCGAAGGAATTTTTTTTAAAAGATATTTATTTATGTAAGCCTTCTATTCACATTTTGCGGTTCTGCGAACTTCAGATCACATACTAATGTTACGCTTTCCCATTCCTGGCACAGAAATATTTTCACGTTTGCTCTTTATTTTCTTTGCAGATATGTCCGAGTAAATGGATAAATTTTATTCTGCCATCACACAACGAGGCGCAGTGTTCAAGGACACCTGCTTCGAAGGGCGGAACGAGATAAAGGTTTGAAAGTTGCGAAACTTGATTTACTTCTTTACTGAGTACGCTGTCGTTTTAAACCTTATGTATGTTCGTTTTCAGGTTGCTCTTATAATATCATTTCAGGTTCCACCCATCCCCTCCCACCCTATGTGTTATTTGCTTGTTACATTTGTTTTTGCTTTATTCTTTCAAATGCGCTCGTTTGTTTGTTTCTCACTTCCAACATTCTTTGCTTGCTTGTTTTGATTTCGTTCTAATCGTTTGATTTAGCGAATGCATTCAGTGATAGCACGGCATCAGAAAGGCTTGTGAGTGGCGGTTATTGAGCGCCCAGTGGAGAAAGCTGACAGTTGGTATTCAGAGATGGCACGAGAATCTCAAGCTATTCGCTTCCATCAAAGGTTACATATAATTCGCAGGTTTTTGTACCATTCTGGTAGCTCTGGTCCGTTCCTTTTAGACCTGAGATTGGTTGGAAGGGAGGGTTCTGAATGTTGGTAAGGGAAGATTGATAAGTGTACATAGGTGGGCGCGCGGCGTTTGCGCCTTCTTGAGTTTTCCGACACCATTATCTCAGTTGCGGATGCAACGTTTTCACCAATCATCTTCGCATAAGACGGTGGAAAATGTGATACGTGGAACGATGTAGCAAACTCTAGTAGCTAGGATAGGGTTCCACATTCAAGGATTGTTGTGGAGCACTTTTACTGTTTACAAGAACTCATGCTTATCCACTACATGAAATTTGTTGGTAGGATGCTCCTTGGTTGGTGGGAGTCGATGAAATCAGCTGCAATGCGAAAAGGGGGGAGGGGGGGGGGGAGGAAGTTGGGTCAGGCTGCTGGCTTTGTTAGCTAGCTGCCAATACAAGAGGCTTTGCGATGCTGGCTGCAGGCTACCACTTTTACTCTTTTTTAATTTTTTTTTTGAATTCGATGCAAGTTCAAGTAATTTATGGAAGTAAGCATCATTGTTTGCATTGCAAAAGCGCAAGCAACATCATCTAGTGCGGTGACCGACTCGCACTCAGCTTGCTCGAATATTCCCTTCGCATTTAAAGAACTGCAAAGAACTGCGTAGTGTTCCATTTAGTGATGAAATCAATTGTTAGCCAAGACTTAGTATCTCGGATTTTGGCTTACCCTCATTTCCACTACTCTCTAATGAGGATTTGAGTTCACTTTGAAATGTTCATGAGGCGGCTTTCGAGCGGTTTCTTCATATAGTATCTCCGGTTGTGTTGATGAGATCAGCGTGATTGCGGGATCCCCTGATGTTTTCATCAGTTCCGGGTTTTGAATCGATATTTTATGAAATAGTACATATTGACAGTTGGACTTGGTGGACGTTTACAAAAGAGCATGTGGCTGCAGAATCCTTCGAAGCAATATGATGGTGGAGGAGCCAGAACAAATCTGTTTGCTTGAAAATTTTGAGTTGGCTTTCTTTATCAGCTGTTTTGCCGAATGGGGATAAAAAGGTCGGATGGGTCCAGTTGATTTTGGTTTTTTTCGGGGACCCGGATTCGTTCTGAGAAGATACATGAATACGGTGGTCCTATTACTAGATCTCCCTATTTGTTCAATGGTGATGCGTGGCATGAGGTGTGCAGTTTTTGATTGATTCGGTGGCTATTGATTGGTGCCCCTATTACCCGTGTTGATTGCCTTCTCCGCGAGCAGTGACTGTGATGCTGTTCCACGTTTTGCCTGTAGTTGCTGCTTGATCGAAATCATTTTTTGGCCCTTTCATTGCTTCGTTGTGGGTTGCAACTCCTGATTTGGATTCGTGTGATCTTCGGTGTTCTTTTGATAAGCCCATTTATGGCTGTCGGTATGTGAGAATATCGTGATCCTCGAACTCATTATTAGTTTGCTGATTAATCGGCTGCCATATTTTCGCACCAGTTTACTTGCTGTTAAGTAAGACTTGTCGTTGGAGAATAGTGTTCAGTACTATGGTCATTGACTCAACCCGTAGTGGATGTGGCTTACCGAAGATCGCCGCTATGCCCCTTGTAATGTAATTTTAAGATGTTTCATTGTAAATTTCAGGTTCTTTTGCTAACTATATCGCATCAAGTTATTCTCTTTTACCGTGCGTTTATTCTCATTTTGTTCAGTTATGCTTTGCTTTTCTTTTCTTTATGTCCTCTTTGTTTCTTATGTCGCACAAATTTTTCGCAAGGACGGACCATCACATTAAGGGCACGTCATCGATCTAATGAACGTGGGTTGACAAGAAGATTGATTTCCTGGGCATCGTTTTTCCTTGTGTGACAAAGTACGTTAAGGGATACATGTGAAGGAAGAGGAGCTTCTTACCTTCACTCCATATCTGAACTGTTAAGGAAATCCTCGTTGCCAGATGGTGCTGATGAGGTGTTCCGCCTTCCCGTACTGGTCGTGCTGTCTGTTTTTAATGCAGCGGCAAGTTTTGATTTTGCTTTTGCTTCGTTTGATCTGTTTATTCTTTTCTATTCGGTTGCAGAATGCACCTGTGAGAGGGATTGGAGATGCCATTTGATGTTGTAAGAAAATACTGCTTTCGAGTGTGGGTGGTATCGATGCTACACATTTTAGAGCGAGCACAAACGTACTGCTGCAACAGTTATGGGATTGACATCTTGATTTGGATTATGGCTTCATTCAAAATACACCGTGGTGATCCTTGCCTGCTCTCTGCTATCGTCCAGTCCTCTTCCTCTCCCTTCGAGGTGCCTTCGCCATTATGCTTTGTTATTGTTTCTCGTTTACTAATAAAGGAAAATAAATCGTAAAATCTCGTTTGGTAGAAAAGGGGAAGGACCAAAGCATGAGAAATCTCGTTTCCTTCACGAACAGTTAGATGGCTTACTCATGAATTTTTCCATAACGTGGATCATCTTACAGGTTTTTGGACAATACGCATGTGAACATGAATTGCTTATTTGAGAAAAAATGACATTAACTGCCAATTTTGTGTTTTCCTTCATGAGGATTGGCTCCAAAAGTGTCGTTTCAGAGCAACTAGTTTTGTTTCGAAGTGGAATTAACAGAACGTGCAGAGTTTGTTATTAAGTGGGGGCACTGAGAATTATTGCACACTGGACGAACCTTTCGTAGTGTTTAGTAACTTGACTTCATTCACAAATTTTGCCGTCTGCGGATGATGGGATTCAGGACCTCGGAGTCCAAAACTTTCTCAATCTGCACTGGAACTTACGGTTAGCAGGAATTGCTACAAAGCGGGGATGGCGGCCGACTATATACAACGTTCTACACGGCACGAATGCACATTGAACATCGTCATAAAGCGTACATTGTGTATTGCCGTCCCATCTTGGAGGATTGTATACGAGTATGGTCGCCTCGCCTTAGGAGAAATATAAAAATTGTTAAAGACGTTCAAGGATATTATGCCTCATATGGCGTTCCGGGAAGTGCTTTTTGGTCCATATACAACCAGTTATGAGACTAGGTTGCGGTTATGAGACCCGGGTCATTAATGTTTTTGTGAAGGCTCGTGTGGTGCAGTTACAGCATTAGGTCAGCCGATATACTAGAAGTGCGGTATTGGGCCTTTTTAAAGGCTTGTCGTCAAGTACCGACGGAAGCTCCAACTGAAGGCTTAAGTACATACTATTTCTTCGTCTATTATCTAGCCATTCATTCAGCACCGAATCCTGTCTGCGGTCCTCCCAATTGTATTAATTGTATCAAAGAGGTGCAGTATTTCCCCATTCTGCTCCACTCTCTCCACCTTTCTGATGTAACTCGACATCTGTTTGCTGCTATTTATGCAAAGTGTAACAGCCTTAGCTGGTCATTTTCGGTCGTTTTGGTGGACCGAACTTCGGTTACTACTGTATTCGGTTCTTCGGTTCCAGCTGCATTACCTCGCCGACAGTGCAGCGATTTTTCGTTTAATAATGTTTGGCTGAAGTTTTGGTCCAGGTGAAATGGGCCAGAATTAATCCGCAAAAACATGGAAAGCCAATAATTCTATTCAAATGATGTTGCACGAAAGGTAATTTTGAATGCTGATTTGGCCGCATTCGGCCGGTTGCCAATTAAGGTTTTCAAAATGGTTCTAATTCAATTCCGGTTGAATAACAAGTCTGTGCTCGGCTATCGTCGGAAGGAATTTTCGTACGGCTACTCTCATTAATGAGAAAGTTTCTTCATGAAATTTCACGACAATTTGCGCTCAGCGGTGATCTCGCGGTCACTCAGATCGGCAAATAGTGAAATGTGAATGGACGAAATCAAGGAGCAGATCTACAATACAGTGGATTGATGCATAAGATGGCGGCATTTTTCTTTAAATGGATGTTATCCCAACAAGAAATTCCTTGAACAAAAGGGGCGTATGAGTTGTAGTCGACCATGATCTCGTCAAACATTGCTGCATACAAATTGGATATTAGATATGCTGTCATGTTAAAATATGCTGAAGCGTGTCATGTTATGTATGATTTTTCCAATGGTTTTTTCTTCCCAAATCCAGCCAAAGCAGCAAGCGACCAGAAGCATAGACAATGCATACGTAAATGAATGCCTCGATCAGGAATGGTCATCAAGGAGAATCAGCAGTCCTCTAAGTGAGTATTGACCATTTGCTTTCTTCTGTGATGATTGGACACTCTGTCAATATTTCGACCTCTGAGACCTTTAGAAGAGTACTCGAGAGCTGCTAGAGACCACGGAGCGTTACGTGTTAATATCCTTTCACCAGCTCCTTTCGAAACAGAGGGACCTGAAACCCAGATCATAGATGCCGCAAGCTTTGCGTCAAGACAGCAAAATGCAGCGCATAGTGATTTTTGCGAATTTTTTTAAAGTGCGATATCGCGTCGCCTTACGACAGCACACTCGGTGAAAAAAATTGCGTTCATGCAAACATGAGACAAAGAAGGAAAATACTATGCACGCTGCGGCAAGTTGAAGCCATCACAAACATTGTTTCATCGATTTGTTGTGATATCATCTTTATTATGGAAAAACACTTCATCAACCGGTTGGCATCAGAGTAACATCTTGTAGGATAACCCCGATCTTGGGGATCATTGATTGACCTTTCAATTTCAAAATGCTATAAATGTGCATCAACTTTGCATCGGTATTGTCACTGTACTAAACACTGGGCCTTGAATTGAAGAGTTGCACATGCAGCTGGATCAACTAAAAGAGGTGAATTGTGTCGCATATTTTGTTATTTGTTGGCAACATGCAAAACTGATTGCTCAAGTGAACGGCATGCAAAGGCTCATGTTGTGGCAGCGCTTGCGGCACTTCTCCATTTGTTCTCCTTCCACATTTTTCAACGCAATCAACCACTTAATGCGTGTTTAAAAGCAGCGACTGTAACAGAGACTATTCAACAGAAGTTTATTTTGCATCATTTGCCTTCACTGAATTCCATTCGGGCACAGCAACCAACGTTTGGACTGAAGGTGATGCGCAGAACAGGTCATTTATGCCGTAACGATGCATATTTTCCTTGCCGCATTGCTTGTTGCATTCACGAGAGATTGTAATTCAAGCACTTCTTAAAGTTCTCTGCTAAACTGGAGTAACTTAATTATTTCTGGTGGATTGGTTGAATGCGTTAATCAGCGACATATTGGCAATATTCGGGTATACTCTGCTACTATCACACCATCGATGAGTTGAGGCAGTATTTTGGATCGTTTGGAGTTGTGCAACAGATCGAGATTCTGAACAGTCGCCGGGGATATGGATTTGCTGGGAGGAAGCTGAAGTCGACAACAGCTTGATTCAGGCAACGTGCACGTCATCAACATAAGGAAATGCATAGTTACAGTAGAATGGTTATTTGAAGCTTTCTGATGTTATCCATTGCTGAATGCCTGAGCATAGGCTGCGGGGTTATGCTCGATGACCAAACGTTGAAAGGCATGCATTATCGATTGGTTTTTCCTGTCTCATCCCTTATGAGCCTACTGCGTATTGTTCTGCTCCTATCATTATAAACATTGTCTGCTCGTGTTGCAGTTTAGCACTGCGGATGTGCATTATGCGACTATGCTGTCTGTGTTATACGCACTCCCTGTGATTTGCATAATCGGTCTTGCACATTTATTCTGTGGGCAGAACACTACATAATCAGTTGTTCCTAGCAAAGCAAGAGGAGAAACGAACAGGGAAGAGTGCACGATACATCGCCGCATTCGCTGCTGTCGACATATTACTGATCAAGAATGAACGATCAATGGGACGTGTGCGGTGACCAAATGTGTTTCTGATACCAGAGGGGTGTTGGCTAGGAAGCATTCTTAGAGCCTCTCCACAATTCGACTCGTCGAACATATTTCACATCTGTAATTTTGATGCGATGCAAAACAACATTCATAAATTTTAGAATTTTCATCCCTATTTGCATTACTTTTCTCCAGTTTTATCGAGTGAATTTGAGGAAGAAATTTATATCGTTTTCAATTCAGTATAAAAGATAAAGATATTTGACGGGTTCAAGCAATAAATGATATGATAAAATTACATACACTTGCTATCTTGCGAAATCAGTAATCTTTACCACTGTGTTGATGCGAAAACTCATTAAGCTTGGAACAGTTTTTGAATGACCACTGCTGGCTGAGGTACAGAGGGTAGGAGTTTCCGCTTATTTTCATTTGTTGACTTCTGAATATAACTTCTCAGTTAACGAATAGGATTCATGTGGGGTTTTTCTCAGTAGTTATGCATGCTAAATTTCATTACATAACTCTGATTGTGGACACTGAAAAACAGTCTAAGGCCATGTAAGCCTTTACCTAAAGTAGAATTTTTGGTAAAGGTCAGTGACGAGTGTAATGTACAACTAATCACTTAAGCTCAAACATTTGTCCAAATGACCGGGCCAGTGGGCCGCGTTGCTAAAAACGAATATGTTGACAGCTTCCGTGCTCCGTTGTTCCACTTGTTTTGTGGTACCACTCACAAAAAGGATCTCTGAGGCATGGCTTATTCACTATTAAACGCTATTTCTTCAGTTTTTTAGGCGGCTGCACTACTGGATGCTGCCTCAATCACCGAAGAAACTTCTACCTCATTTAAGACAGAATACTCCGGAAGTATATTCTCATATTTTCGACCGACAAACGGAATACAAAGCAATTGTAACTTAGAATCAAGCTTCGAGCTTTCTTCAAAACTTTCCAAACCACACAGAGGCCTGACTTTTTTGGCATACTGACCTAAACAGTTCACTCTTTTCTGCCGCTCTCACATGCATCGCAACCTAACTCGTGTAAATTGCTCTCGGGCCTTCCTCCGTTCATCTAGCATTGAACATGTGATGCGGCGATATGCCATCATAAGGCATGACGAGATGCCAGTACTATCCCAGGCAACTCACTGATGAACATTGACGAAAAGTGAAAAGTCACATCTAAAACCTTCTAAGCACTTCACGGGCATCTGAGAAGTGGTCACATAAAGGTCATTTGTTATCATGGAGCTCTAAAAGGGCTCATACGCATGCACTAATATGCTCGCATATTTTACTCTGTCTATTGCCTCATTTCCTAATGTCTCATCTTCTGCTTAACTTGCTCGCTATCCCAACTTTGCATATGCCGTGATAGATTCGCTTTACTAATGAAATACGGCTTTTTTTTCAGATGAATTCACATCAAGTTCGCGTGAATTTGTGGCACGAAAGCGAATCCACAGAGAGGAGAAACAGAAAAAGGAGGCAGGGGATGTGGCTACGCGTGGAGCGTTTCACAGTCAGTCTCTAAATAAACGAAGAGCACGGGTTGCAGTCACCAGGAATTCATATCCCATCATGTGGCATGCGATAATTGACGAAAAGCCTTGCAGTCACCGAAGAAGGATTCGTCTCCTGCTGAAACAGAAACTCCGCTAGGCGCAATTAACTCATTTTGACGACTACCGTTCTTCTAATACTACATTTTATTCGCTATGCCAGACGAAGTGTTGAGCTGAGGTGCCAGTATCCTCACAAATGCGGTGAATAAGGGTCGGCGCATTCAATCATGGAAGCGAATGGATGTTTGCGTCGTTAATACTGTCATTGTGGAGTGACAGCGGAGAGTAGCCGCCTTTAAAAAATTTTTTTCATCACCGATGGATGGGAAAGAAGGGAAAGTCTATGAAGATCTTAATTTAAAATGACGTTGAAACTATAGAAACAGCAACCATTTCAGCTCTATTTCCTTCTTCTCTTTCGCTCACGTGAAGTTTGATGGAGTTTTTAGCCAAAGGAGGCGATTTGACAATTCTTTCACGGAGCATTGTGATCGATACATGCTTTGCAGCGGCAGTAAAAGCCGAAAGTAGAGCGTGCCCAATGCAGATTTCAGATGCTTCTTCACCTTATATTTGCTGCAATGCCATCATATCAAACTTCAGAAGTGGGAAGCAGTCTATTGAGACAGTAGGGATGCCCTTATAGCATCATGCGGAACGTATTGCACAAAACAATTTCACACAGTTTTAGGACGATGCTTTCGTTTGAATGCAGTAGACGTCAATCGTTATGGCCCGATGCGTTGCGGAAGAAACTGAAATCTTTTTGTGACGTTTCAGTTATAGGCAATTATCTTGTTTTAACGGAGGACTATTTATGAATAAATAATCGGCATTTCTGCGATTCTGCGCCACCGATGGACGATTTCCGAACCAGAATTTCCAAATTCGTTTCCGTGGTCAATTCAATTTCTTGTGGTCGTATAATAATCTCGACAGTTCATCTAGCGAAAGCACTTCATATGTTGACCAGGTGAGCCACTGAAGCACTGCATTCGCACCAGGGCGTGTTCAACAGAAAGTTAGCCTGAAGCGGCCATTTCGATTTTATGACCCCAAGGAGGATTTTTCTAAAGTAGTTTCCGGGTAGAACGCGATAATTTTGCCTGATGCATATAGTCAGGTATGAGTCATCTACGCACACGGAAATTTAATTGATATCGGCGGCTCATGCTCGGTTGCGCTTTTACATATGGATTGTGAGCCGGTTGGTGTACGTGACGAGAATTCGGATGGTCGTCCCATCCTTTCCCTTGTTGTCTGCAACGAAGTCGCTCAAAAAAACGCCTCTAGCCACATTTCAACGTTGATTACCTTCCCGAGGAGCGTTTTTTTGTCATTTCAGCATCTCGCTTTCATTTCTTTTGCAACGCCGCAATAAAACTCCCTTCGCTCTACATTCAAGCAGTTTGATAGACGTGGTCAGTTTTTGCAAAATAATTTTGCATACATTTTACATCAAGCCATTCGTATTTGGAGTATGCTTCCGTCCCATATTCTATCTGCCTCCAATTTGCAGCTTTTCGGTCACGGTTCCAAATATGCATGGCCTTGATGCAATCTATGGCGTTTCGTCCGAAAGATTCTCTTCTATTGTATGCTCCATGAATGCGTCGTCGCTTGGAGAGTCGTCCTTTATTGTAACGAAGTTTTTCATGGATTAGCTATATGTATGCCTAGTTTATACGAAGTTCCTATATATATATATATATATATATATATATATATATATATATATATATATATATATATATATATATATATATATATATATATATATATATATATATATATATATATATATATATATATATATATATATATATATATATATATATATATATATATATAGCTTCTGCAGTGAGACCTCTTCGTTATCCTATTTCTTAAATCTCCCACTGAAGAATCCTTTCTCATGGTTCCATCACTGATAGGAAATTACTTTACGGTATCGAAATTTTGCTTCAGCATATACATTCCTCTATGTGGGCAAACACAGAACAGATATAATATTTTCAAGTATTTCACAGAATGTCACTTGTGCGAAACGAATATTAACATGGCGAGAAATTGAACCAGAAGATCAAAAAAGTGAAACAGAGCCGACTGTGAACATTTCGCGAATTGTTGTCTTCTTAATAAGTAGGTATCTCTTTACCTTTCATTTTAACACTGCTGATATTCCAACATTCGACTGCGCTGTACACTATATCTTGAGTTTGAATGTCTCTAGCACTTCTTTTTCCCCAATATTCTAAATGTTCGCGTCTGCAGCCTGAGTCGTCTCATCCCTCAAAAATCTTTCAGTCCAAGCAGCTTTGTTTTTGACGGTTCCTTTACATGAGACAAATTATGTGAAGAGAAGAAAGATCTCGTCGACCGGATCGTTATCGCTTTGTGTCCTCGTGATAGGTCAGATTAGATGAGTTAAAACATGTGGGAATATATACCGAATGGGCTTGCACAAGGTGAAAATTTTTGCAAAATGATCCTGGAAACATAACAGCCGGTGTTATGTATGCCAATTTTGAGGTTTTACCTTCTTCCCACTTATCAGCGGCCCAAGACCTGATATAAAACGTCTGAAAATTGAGGTAACTTGCCAAATGAAAAAGGCGACTCGTCAATATTCCTTACCCGCAATATATCCAGACAAAGCTATCACTTCTGATTAAAATGCGCCGCCAACCACTTTTTCTACGACAGCAGTGATTTACTAATCTAAACGGGATGCATCAGGAAGGGAGGAGGGGATAGAGACGCTATTGCTGTTCCCGCGACACATGTGATGCTTGTGCTTTCTCCTGCTTCAAATCGTTTCTTCTAAAATCTCTAACAGACCTTCTCAATTCTGTGGACCTTTGGGCTCGGAACCTCGAATAGTATGCGCTGAAATTCTTTTGAAGTTGAGGTTCAAGTTTTGAAAGTGAGGCTCTTCCAACGCAATCCTATATGTTCCACTCCGAAATTGGTTCATGAATTGTTGCTGTAAGTGCATATGCGGTCACAGGACGAGGTTGCAATGATCTTCTTCAACAGCAATTGGCAATAACCATTGTATGCACTTTGTAAGGTACACAAGGTTGGATGGGAATGCTGCAATAATCACTTCACATTCTTTAAACAATCCAACTTTGCTGAGATAGTCAACTTCGAAAACATCATACCGTCCTCTCTCCAATAGACTGAGTCCCCGTTCTGCACTAGCGATCAAATATGCCGAAAAAAACTCGTCTAGATACCAAAAACGTTGTTGTCGTAGCACTTCCATCCTTCATGGGCCAGCGAAGCAACTGTAGAACATTTCGGTGGGAATATAGTACATATACAAAGAAAGCGATCGAAGAATGCAGGGAGGTTCATACTTATATGATGAGAGCATCAGCTGTCAGATCGACATGAAGCGTTTCGGGGCTTCCAACTTATCAAAGGCAATAATTGTGTTTGGCATAGGCTCATTCAATACTCTATCGTTCAGCTTTCTGCTTACATGATGACTCTCAGACTTGAACTTCATTGGTAAAAATAGCCTGTTGATCGTCTCCATACAGCGACGTAATTTAGAGATCCAAACATTGGTCGGCATCAATGAAAGAGGAATAAATAGGTCATAGAGACAATCAGTGATCCTTCCAGCTGAGCTAAACCTCACACGTCAGCAGCTGATTAAGTGCGGCAACAATAAAAACAATGAGAATGTGGCAATTAGTAAATAAGTAAATCATCATCATAATGCGCCTCATCTTTGGCGTAATGTTCGGACTCCTTTTCTTTGTTTACCAGTAACAACCAGAGGAACTCCAGCAGCCAGGAGTTGTCCGTTCCACGACTGACTTCTTCCTCTTGCGTTGGTTGGGTTACGCCTCTTGCTTGCTTGTTCTCTATAATGTACTCTTACTGATGAATGCTGCGACAATTTTGGCAGTATTCTCTGCAATAAAATTGATCGCAGTACTCTTCAAAGTGACAGCCTAAAACATATAGCTTAAATTTAGAAGGAAAATTAGAGGGTCGGTCATTTGTCATCAAAAAGTACTTTCGGTATCAACAATAATTTATAGCAATGAAGTTATTGGGAGGTCAGACAATTTCGAATGAATAGCTAGAACTGATGAGTACCGCAGTTCATAACGGTGCTTTCCTTCCAAAAGTCCAGAAACGAGATCTCAAGAACACAAAGTTTATGGGACACAACAAGACATCCACCGGAAATTCGAATTCATACCTGTTCGGAGGAGGGCGTTACAGATGACATAATCAGTAACGGTTGATAGCACTAGGAATTCAATAACTACGTATCGAGCACGCATAGCATTCATCGACGTTTCGACGGGAAACCGACTCACACGATGGTTTCAGGTGACACAGTCAACGAGCGGAGCTTCAGTTGAAAGTTTACGAATCTCCGATCTCCTGTAAGAACATACGTTCAAATAGGGAACACGGATCAAAGAGATGAATAAATTGAAACAGCAAATATAAACAAGTCTCAGAGTTCTAATCATAATAGATGACCTAATCCAGAGGATGGTGTATCACGGACTCTGCATTTCATCGGCAGGTATAAAAAATCAACGAATACGGCTCTCAAACAATGTATCATCTGCTAAGGTTGTATGATAAAGCGCTACTTCGCATGACCTTGCACCCACCTCACAAACGGAAGGATCTCACCCCATATTTTACCACGCAGCACAAAGAGCATTATTTCAAACAAGAATTTTTAGACCATGCGCATTTCTGTTATTCTTCTACCGCATGGCGCAGTCTTCTTTGTTCTTCTATGAATGAAGGATAGAGGTTCCTTGCTATAAAAAAAGAACGATCCTAAGCAGTGATCCTACAAAGCCAACAGCGTATAACGTGAGAAGCTCGCATGATCTATTCTTCTTTGCGCGAGACTCTGACCACTTAATCTCTTCAGACTAGGCTCTACTCTGCATCGTTCTCCCGCTTTACTCTGCGAACAAAGTTAGTGCAACGAAGTAGTGGCTATTAGTTTATTGCAAGCTTCTGCGACATCTAATCGTAGTGTTTGTGACCGTCGTATTAAACTCATGCGCCCAGGCAAATGTAACTGCAACATTCCAGTAATTTTAATAAAGAAGCTCAACTTGGGACGAGTCAAATAGTACAACATTAAAGATAGCGGAATAGAAAAAACATTCAAGCGATCAGTCTAAATTATTAAGAGATGCTAGAATGAAGAGGGAATTGAGAACAATCAAGAAACATATCTATTCGATTTGAAGGTAAAATTCGATCAATAATCTTTCAAAGAATACTGCGAATTGTTGATTCACTAGTCGCAACGTTTCATAAGTCCATCATCACGTATTTGCAGCACAGACATCATAAACAAACATTAATGAATGTCCATATTGACACGCTCAAAATGCAAAAGCTCTTATCGCCTGGCCTTATTCAAATTACGGTTAATCCCACTTCATTCATTGCCGCTGCAAACTTAAGTCAATTCCCCTCTAAACCGAAAGAAATTGTTTGCCAGCAAGTATTGCACGACCACCGTCAGCACCGTACAAAGTTGGCACTATAAAGTAAACCCGTTCAGTTCCTCTCGTAAACCAAGTGGAGTATCCCATCTGCACGTAGATCACAGCCTATGGGAGATTTTCTTTGTACAACGAAGAGTAGACGAATATGCAGCTGGAATCAGTGAAAGGTGGCGAGAGCTCAGTGAAATGTTGACCTGCATTTCATGGCACAGCTGTGTAAGTTTGACCAATTGGCTGTAGATCAAGCGGGAATAGTGCGCCATGCGAGGTATGTCATAGAAAGACAAGAGCATGCACGTAGGTCGAACGACTGCCCAGCATGTATCCTGAGGGTAGCCTGAGCCAGAATTGGGAGGAAGTAAAAGGTGTTGGTGTGCTCATGTATCCATTCCAGCTGCTAGATTGTTCCTGCGGCCCACTGGACCTATGTTTAGCTATGGGAGCACGTTTGGAGATCGGCGATAGCGAGGAGTTCACTGGATGGGCTACGAGATCGTGCGGACGATCGAAGCTATCCTTCTGGACGAGTCCTTAATTTTTATCATTTGCTGCATAAGTGTGATAAACTGTTCCCACATATAGCTATGCCATCTCGCAGTTTACTCGACCGCATCTCGACGGAGAGTGCGGATCGTCAAAGAGACCTGGACGACTAGAGAAGCCAAGGGGAGCTGACCCTTACAGCTGAACAGCTCAGATTTTTCCACTCCATATTCAAAAATGTTGCGGATATTTTTGCATCGATTTCCTCTGCACAGATAAGGAGAATGTATTTCGTCCGCAGTCTCCAATCCGTTCCTATTTAAACTTATATCATTTTCGTTGCATAAAACTGAGTTCCGCAAGTACCCGCACTTTCCGCATATCTGTTCTACATCACTGCAGCTTAATTACTCGAAAACAATGCGACATTACTGCAATCACCTCTTATATCATCTCCAGTTTGTAAAAATCACAGGAGCCCGCTTAGGAATACATGTCAGCATGTCTGGGCGACACGTTTTGAAGTTTAACCGCAAATGCTTTATCGAAGAAACTGCGTCCCAGCGCTACCGGGCACCAAGAGACCGCACCTTATCAAGAACTGCTTATCTGTTGCACTGTTATGTGGGCTCGACACAACACATGACGCGGATCAGGAAAAAGTGATCCCCAAATAAAACTAAACGTTTTTGAGCAAGGAAGACCCACATTGCTTCTAGAGGGTGCGCTTTCTTCGCTGACTGCACCTTATTATACCTTCTTAATTATATCAGCCGAATTTTTTAAACTTAGCTCCAGAGGTTCCCCAGCAAACATCCCACAGAGTCACACATACATACGCACGCACACGCACACAAACATATATATGCATGTACAATCGCGATCTCTAACGCACTTCGCAAGCGTAAACATTAATTTGCAAAGGTGCATAACAACTATCATGTGGTTATTCACAGAGCTATTGCCCCGTAGGATGGCTTTGCCAACATTGATTTCGGTCCAGCTTCCACGAGCGGTGGCTTTCTTTTCACTCTCTGGCAAAGGTCCTCAGAAGGTAAGCTGCATTATAATTCGCCCTTCATCTACTATCCGGACCTGTAACGCTTCATCTGTTCGATCGTCAAATGCTTCTTTGTGCTTCGAACCTGTCTTTTCGCATATTTTAATCTACGAGCCACTGTGCTTACCCTGGGCTAATTGAACGAAATCTGGCAGGGTAGGCACCCAGATCCCCTTAGGTCCAAGGTTGCAAGTATCAGTCAGGTGCTGCTTTGATCTGTGACTCCTAGGTTTCATCTTTATTCCTTGTTGCAGTTTGCCTGCTCATGTATTTCTATCTGAGATCCCCACACCGCCCGTGTATAGTGGACTTATCATCTCTCCGCGAATAAACTTTTATTGAACATAACGCATCTCTGGCAAGAAATGGCCTTGTTGTGCCGATTCCTTGCGCTGTCAGATTCTGCGAAAAGTGTTTTTTCATCGTCACGTGGGGATCATCCGGAGAAATGCTCAGGCAAAGACCAGTTTTGGCATTTAAGGGCTTTCAAGTATAAATATGGTCGAAATAGCGCCGTTTGAGCAGTTATGGTGAAAAGATGAGTGGACCGCTTTCTGAATGAAGTTGCTCCTGATGATGAAAATGCGCAAAAAATTCTGCTCGAAGCTTAGCAGACTATCTTCACTCCAACGCGACTATTACTGGAAAAACATGGCTGGCCGACGTTTCAATAAGTGTTGCATCGGTCGTACACGGGAAATCTTGACCAGTGTCGAAGAAGGAAGGGAATCAAGTGGGTGAATGGTGTAGCGCGTGTAATCGTCGCATCTCCTCGGCGACAAGCCATTAAATTTTCCCCCTTATCGAAGCAATCTTCGATGCACAATTTCACGAAAGCCGCGAGTCAAAACAATGTGATAACACACACTTTGCAAAGAGCTAACCAACAACATCCCCATCAAAATTAAAAGCAAGTGTGGATGGGAACGACGAATTTGAGCGACCTCTATAAAAGCGAGGTGACCATTCAATCGAGGACGGACAGATGGGAGGAATCAAGTCAGCAGTCATGCGGCGCAACACCCCTACAGATCGGCTTGAATGCGTTTCCTGTGCATGGCCGGAGCTGCGCTTCTTTCTCAAGGCTGATCCAGCCACACCTCACGAAAGGCCAAGCTGAGGCTAGGGCCTCTGCTCGATAAAAACAATGCGTTTCCTTGTCCTATCGACATCATGGCCTTATCTATTTAACAAATACTTGGAAATCACAGGACTCCAGTTCGCATGCAGCAAACAAACTGTTCAGTATCAACTGATTAAAATCGCTATGCCGGCTGCAACATATCCTTGAACGGCGAGCCAATTCCCGACACCTTCACAAGCGAAAAGCTTGGAGTAGTGAATTAGTTGGAGGCAGAAGGATGGAGGAGAAAGTTGCATTAAGAATTTTTCGAAATACAAAAAAAAACCGCTAAAATACTCGAATTGGACAACGAGGATTCAAACAAATAGAAAAGGGGCGTTATGACGACGAGATGGAAGACATTTCGAGCATTTTCACAACAATGGAGATTTCGTGCAAAGAGAAATACATCGCGCATCTCGATTATTCCTCTTCATAGTTGCATTGCTGCATACCGCTGTCTTGTAAACATTAGTCAAGCTATGTGCGTCGTTTCGAGTTTCTTAAGGAGTTTCATTGTCCTTTGTGCATTGCTACGTGAACCTGAAATGATATCGACAAACGCTTTCGATTTGTTACTTTCGTTACAGTGTCCACAGGAAATTCGCATATGATGCCGCACCGCTGTTCTCTTTTCGTTCCACTGGGTTTTGCCTTGGGGTATTACGATACTGCGGCATTTCGGCTGGCACTGTCTGCTTATGAGTCTGCTTTAAAATGCATGTCTTTTGAAGTGTCAGTCAGCGGCCCGCTTTTTCGACTGCATCGGATGCCGGAGACACCCAGTTTTGATCCTCAGCGCGGAAGAATCTATGAACCTGAGCAGGGAAAAAATCGCCCTGAGGAATGATCTTTGGCCTTGTCTTGAAAGAAGACTTGATGAATAATATGTAATTTTGCTTGAATTTCAAGGGTTTGATGGTAATTTGGCAGGAGAGGCGTGTATGAAGCAAGAAGTGAAGTGAGATGCACGCTGTCGACTTAAATAATGCTGAAAATGACGATGCGGAACCGAGCTTCTCTGATCACGAATATGACTATATAGATTCTATTTCCGACGAAGGTTAGTTTTGAATTTTCGCGCAGAAGGTGTGCAAATAAGCCGGCGCCCAGTATGGCTTACAAGCGAAGTGATATAAAACAGTTACCGTGTAGAGGATGTCTGCTTCTATATATACTGCCTCACCTCCTCTCTGCTTGGGTGGAAGTTGGAACCGAGTGTTCACCCATATACGTTGCGCATAAAGGGACTGGTTTGTCTGTGCGTGTCTGAGAGCAGACGCATTAGAAGCCATGCTGTTGTATCGGCGTTGGGGAATTTTCTCTCCTTTTATTCATCCCTTGACAAAATGCCAAAGGGTGGCTGAACACCAAAATTTGCAGTATCAGATTTTGCGAACAACCAAGCGAGCACTGAATCCTCAGAAATATTTCTTTTCATGTATCAAACCATGGAAACGTTTTACGCCTTTAGTTTGCGTCGTCTATATTAGACGCGGTCGTTGGTTAATGCATCAACGTTCAGTGTTAAGCAAGCTGCAAAAGCCTTCGCGCAGTCTTTACGCAGTCTGTACAGGACTGCTGTAGGGGCCACCGGAAATAGTTTAAATAAGGAGAGCACTCAGTGCTGAATCCCGCATCCAAACATCATTCCTCTAAAATGAAGGAATATGCTCCCTTAAAAGAGCGGCAGAAGCGCTGTACGACCGACAATGTGTAAAAAAATATACTAGTTTTGACAGTCGTCGCTTTCATGCAGCGGCATTCTCAGCCATGATATATGCGTTCTTGAAATTTGTCTTTCCGGAATATGAGCTTTACGCTTGGGTATGGATGAAATTTCACGGATGTTGTGGCTAACGTCGTGCGCCGAATGCGTTATTGAGAGAAAAGATCGGGAAGGAGAAGAGGGCGAAGGTTATTTGACATCAAGGTGAGGGGTTTAGTATTCCAAAAACACTTCACTTCGTTCTCGCACAACCAAGTTACTCGACCTTACTCTTAAGCCGTCATTAGTGCTGCAAACAATGTGACCTGGCAACGTGGAAAGTTGCAGAACTGGTCGGTGACGTTCTGCGCAAAAAGCCACAAGAAAGTGTGTACGAGCTTTGCTGTGTGATCGTTTGCGGAATACCTGTTGTCGGAGAGGATCGGCTGCCGAAACTGAAAGCGGTCCTTGGCAGATTGTTTGCACGAATTCATGCACAATATAAGGATAATTATCCGCTTGAGAGCGATGGCAAAACAAAGGTATTTTCTGCATTGCTGACTGTGAAAGATAGGTTCCCTCGATTTTGAGATCCTGCTTAACACCCATTGCGTCTTTTATAGGTTAATAACGAAAGGATTCACCAAACAAGAATAAAACGCATCCATTCAAGCGAATAACATGTCGGCAATGGTATCTAGATATGTCACTAAGAGAGTATGGCAGAACGGTTTCAGATTTTCACCATGCCTTATCTTTTAAGAGCGAACGAGTGCCAGAAAGCATGAACACTATCGAAATTTAAAGCATGAATAAATTGATCGATTAAAGACATTTTGAAGTAGCTCAACTCTAGGATGTCCAAGCGGATGCTCAGGATTAGCCTCATTTCAAAAGCAGTCCTATTTGGAACGCATTAGGTGCGATGTACGCATCTTCTGGTAAAAGCGTTTGTAGGGCAAATTTTGGCAATTTTACGCATATTTGCACAATATTTGCAATTTATAATGGTGTGATTTCCATAGCTCGATTATGCTATTCCAAAGTGCTTCGGGCCCATAACTCCTTTCCTTTCCGGCCTCGCCGTTCCTGCTGGAAGCAAAAGAAATCTGTGACAAACGCAAAGTATGGTATTATGAAGCTTTGTTTTTGCCAAGCACGTCTTAAACGTTTCACTCTTCTCACTCTTCGCAATTTCGAACTGATGTTGATCTGCATGACGCAACAGTTGATGCTCTTTAAGGGTTACTGTTTCTTGGAGTATCCGACCAGTGAGATAGCAGCCACAGCAATGGCTGTTCTTGACGGATATATCCTCGACAAGAATCATGTATTTTCGACGAATACTTTTGCCGATTTGCATAAGTTCTTCGACCCAGATCCTCAGTGGAAACCACCCGTCCCACGCCCTTACACAGATTTCGTAAGACCATCTTTTCCTTCTTCCTTTGACTTTAGGAGTTCCTTACCTTGAACTTGTCATGTGTTTGTTTTGTTGAAATGTGTCAGCAGAAGTGTGAGCACATCGACATCTTGTAGGACGTGACGAGTATATGCGATGATGCATGAAAAACCGTATGGCTGTCAGCTTTAAATTTTCTCTTTTGTACTCATGTTTGCAGAAAGGAAGAGAAGTTCTTTTGCCATCCATCAATTTCTCTATGCATGATAGTCTCAACACGTTAAGATGAAAATACATCAAAACGGTACTGCAATATTTGTTGAAGTTGGCAAGTTTTGAGGCAGTATTAACTACTTACTTTTTCCACTATGTTGTCGTTCACTGTGTGATGATGTGGTAGCGGACAGCTTCATGAAAGAATCCTTTTGGACGCCGAATGTCGCCTTTTTATCAGTTGAGAATCAAGATCAGCGTCAGAAGTAGGGGTGTCAACTCGTTTAGAGAAGTGCTTGTGAGAGGTGTGCTGGTGATGGCAGAGCGTTCGTCGCTTCATCGCTTCGTTTGAAAAATTTCAACTAATTGCATCTGTTGTTAGTGTTATGACACCATTTCTTCGACTTGCAATTACTGCTTAACGTAATGTTCCTTGATTTAGTATTCGTTGTTTGTGACCTTTATGATGAACCATTTATCCGTTTATACCGTAGTGCCGATTTGTGTGCGTCACACACCTTTGAGTGGATAATTGATGCCATCAGCATTTGAGGGCGATCTATGGTGGTGGCTTCAAAACGATAAATGCTGCGACCAGTTCGCCGTGCACTATGAACGGGAAGCTTCGAAGGGATGTGGCGGCGCGAACCCGTTTGTTGCTGTCTATGAATTCAGCAAGGGAAAGGAACCACAACTTGCCAGTCCTAATTCTGAACGTCAGGTATGCACTGTGCGATCCCTTTGTTATGCTGCTCAATAACATTTCATACGAGAAGGACAATGCTACTCAGAGATTCATCTATAGTTTACTTTATGTGCATGATTCATCTTTTCATGACGATTTCGTATATGCTCTTGTTATCGATCTGCATTTAGATGAGTTTTGAGTTGAGCAGATATTGGCTAGCAGAATTTCCCGTTGTAGCGAACGTTTTAGTGTGAATCTTTTCAAGGTACTGTTTTAGCAAATAATTCGCAAGGATGCTGCCCGCAGCAGCTCATATGGTCAAATCATGAGACCAGAGAGCGAGGAAAACATTAGTGTGGGAATCTCACTTGCAGGCAGATTTTTTGTTCGTCACCAAAGAATGCTTTTGCTAAATTGGCTTAAATCACGCATGTTTACGTTCACCTAGATACAGCATAACGCAAAAGCGTCAAAGCGGCTGTCCCACTCCAGTAGCATTTGCATTATTCCCCACACATTTCTCCATATCAAATCCCAGCATCCATCAGCCATAATGTAATAACTGCTGTTACGACGGCATTACTTTTGCACTGATTCGTATAAGGACGAACTCTCTTCCCTACTTCCAATAAATGTTCGAATGCCCATGAGAAATGAACTATTGATGGACATCGAAAAGTTTAGAATGTCGTAACTAGCGAAACAAGGATCGTTGAAAGAGAAAAATTAGCAGCATATTTAGGCCTCTTAATGCAGGCCGCATCCAATGAGCTTTTGTTTGCGACGAGAATCGAAAAGTTTTTGAAGCATTTGCCGCATTTCTCAAATATATTCTCCAGTCCCTTCCTGTTTTTCCTTGGGACAAAGGCTATATACATCACATCCTAGCGTGAGAAGATTTCGCAGCAAAAGTGGCCATACAGACAGCATTTCAGTGGCGACAGTCAAAACCTTATAAATGTAAAGCAGGAGAAGTTGGCGAAAATTTTCGAATATTGCCAAAGAAGCATGCTGAAATTCTTCGTTGTGCAGCTTGTGCCGCTGGAAAATTCGTGCGCTAACATTTTAAGCACCACTTCGTGATATGCGGCGGGGGTTTTCCTTAGGCATTCCGCCTAGTGAATCGCCATCGGAATCTTTAGTTTTCGGCTTTTCACAGCTTCCACTTGGATTCCTCTCACAAGCTTGGCTGCAGTTACTGCACCCTTTTGTTGCCCAAGGTTGCAAGTATATGCAAGAAGTCGACGTGAGATGCCAAAGGCCACTGCAAAAATGTTTTAAGCGTCTCGTCTTCAAAAGTTGACAGGATGAATGCAATACGGAAGCGACAATCCTTCAGCTATCGGGGGAAATCCAATTTCATCGTTTTCTTTGAGGCATTTGCAAGTGCTTGCCGGAAATTGGCTTGAATAACAAAGCAGCTGTCAACCTTTCTCTTTATTTAATGTGAGAGGTTGCTGACATGTGATTTCAGCAGTACTGTCTGCTGCTTTCTTTACCGTAATTAATCCTCCACGTGTTCTTAAAAGCTAGAAGCTTTGTGACTGATCCATAAGCAGAAGGATAACTTGCGCATACGATTTCTTTGCCTTTCCAGGTCGTTTGCTAAATCTTCCTTCCATCTTTTACCGCTTGCTTGAAGTGTATACGCTTTGAGAAGCTTGCACGATGCGCATCAAGTCTAAATTATTGCCTTATTGTATTTTGCAAATGCGCTTTGGCATTTTGTTCTGTATTCGCGAAGTTGCGCCCGATGTTTGGCAGTTTCAATAAACATCCTTAATTAGGTATCCGGACACAAGAGAATATGCAACTTTTAGTCTTTTTTTTTGCACGTTTGTTCTGCAAGGTTTGAACAAACTTCTTAGGGATCTTTGTGCCTTTGACAATCTGCGCTATTCTAAACAGCGATCACTATCAGCATGCATTTCTGGGGAAGCACGAGCACGAGCTGATTATGAGCGCTTTTCATATTTTTGAGCAAATCTTGCCTCGTTTGCATTTTTGACGACTTTTCCGTCCGTGCAGTTTGTATAACTTCTTGCACTCTTTAATTTACACTCGGCAAACGACATCTTGATAAGGAAGGGAATGGATCAACAAACAGTGGCGTCTATCTTGCTTATAGCCATTAGAATATCTAACCCATTTCTTTTTGTCTCCTCACGCGAATTTTTTTTTAGGCTGTGGTTTTTAGGTTTCTTCTTGAGTGACCCTCTTGCCAATCGCGCCTTTCGCATGCACGCTGCTTGAATCACGTCGGGAAAGGCAGGAAGAGGAAAATACATGACAGAAATCACGTGATTGAAGATTTGATGGTCATTGTTGATTCAGAACATATTTTTCTTCCTCTTAAAACTTGCAACTCTTCTTAAGCAGGCAAAGTAACCTCTATTCTTTTCCTTGTTTATCATCGAAGATCTTACGAACCACTTTCGCGACCTCTAAACTTCAAGGGAAATCTGATGTCGGTGTCGTTGAGCGATTTTTTCACTGCAGGAAGGGAAGAGCAACACTTTCATATGCAGATACATGAATGTGTGCATCGTAAATGCGCGTAGGTGCATATGGCTGGCAGCGCATCGCATGGGTAATATATGGTGGGCGAAGAAGGGAAATCCCATATACTGCGCTGTTTGTTGCAGCCGAATGACGAAAACTAATAAACGATGTTTTGGCGAGGAAATCCTTAATCATGCAGAGATGGTAAAGACGTTCTTTTCAGAATTGGACCGCGAGTGTTTTTCAATGGTCTCCGCTTGGAACGTTTTTAGCGAGTATTCACCACATGGGAGTCGCTTTGTGGGCTGGAAGAAATTTCGATCGATTCGCACGTTTCCAACACGAAAATGTCGCGATGCTCGACTTTTCACCCCTTGAAAAGTATGCCTCATTTCCTACTGATATAAAAGCAGGGTGCTTTATTAAGGTTCCCGACACTTCGGACAATCACCTATCGAATATATAGGGTTTTTGGCAGCGGGAATAACTCCGGATTTGTGAACGAGAGCTTATCCTTGTGTTCTGAACAAAAAAATATAAAGACTTATCTGAACGACCTATAGTGTTTTTTGGTCCCTAGGTCTTTTTTTTTTGAACAAGTGGTTGAGGTAAGCTGTTCCGTGCATGATTGATTGGTGTTCCCACAAATTTGCACTCAAGCATTTTGTCAGCAAACTTAAAGATTTGTTGTCACCTACGCTATGCCGGATAATCGCTGGAAGGAAGATACAGACTCGTTGCGCATATTCGACGTTCAAACAGGAGAGATGCGCAAGGGCTTCTCACTCATGCAATATCAACGAGACAACAATATGCTCCCACATTGGCCGTACTTCCAGTTGGTTTATCTATTGTCTTCCTTTACGCTTCTGCTAGACAATATTTGTTAGGAGTGCAGGAAAAGTCTTACTTCGAGCACTGTTTTGAGCTCTCTCAGGGCAGCGTGTGCCTCGTTTTACTTCGGTCCTAGACCACCTTCATGTGTAACTTATAGCGCTGTGCTTTACATTTAAATTTTTTGAACTGTTTCTCCTCCGCTCTCCATTTCGACGCAGTAAGTTGAAAGAACCTTCATTGTTCATGTAGTTGTGTTGTGTGCTCTCACTTTGACTCATTCTCTTTACTCAATGGACAGAGTAATCTAATTATTTAAGAATTTAGGTGGTCATTTGACGACAGATATGCTGCATGTCCGAAACCTGGAAATAACGGTATTAGCATATATGAGAGTGAACACTTCACTTTGCTCAACAAGAAACACATCGTAATCGATAATATTCGCACCTTCCAGTGGTCACCTACCCGATCGTTGATTGCATACTACTGTGAGGAAAAGGTGGGTTACGTTATACATATTTATAGCGTTCACACAAAATTGATCTGCATTTTAATTCTGATCACCACGGCTACGGCTGATTGCATTTGAACTTAATTATTCAATCGTCGACTAAACTGCCTGTTGTTATTTTGCGATATCCGTGACTTCCACGAGAACTGTCAAGTTCACTGCAAAGGCAAAGTCGCTCAGTTAACTCTCATCTTTTGGTTTATAACCTAGTAGATTTTTGCCATAATTTGGTTTGAACTTACTTTAACGACTGGACATTTATGCTTTTCATTCGTCCTATGTTTGGAAAGTTCCACTGAGAGGTTTTCGAAGATATCATAGAAATTGAATATGGAGCTCGTTTCGTTGGTTAATGCTCATAGCAAGAAATTTCTCGCGATCACTTCAGTGGTTGTATTAAGTGATGCGGACGTTTGCAAAGATTTGAGATGAGCGGACTCTTCATGGATCTCTAGGTCTTTTCAATTTCGGTTTGCTCTATGCAGGCTTTTGTTGTTAGCCAGATGAGGTCCGTTTCACATGAATTCATTTCTTCGTTTTCTCTTTCTTGATGTTGTTATTTAGGTGGCAAATAATGCGCCTGCAGAATTCGGTCTCATGGAAATTCCTTCGAAGGTGAAGATTCGTGCACAGCGGATTTTTTCGGTATCAGACGCTGAAATGTTCTGGAACAAGAATGGTGATCGCTTAGCTGTACATACGGAGCGATATCAAAAGAAGAACGTGAAAAGTAGTGGTGGTGTTGAGGATGTGAAGTATTCGGTAGGATCTTTAAGAATTTTATTGCAGTCATATACTAGTGGTGTGATTTACTTAATGTGAATGTTTTTAACATAGTAACGATTAAAAACGCACCAAAATGGCGATTAATCGAGAAGCAAGTTGAATTATTGCGCTTTGAGGTGTTATTCAGCACATAAGTTCTATAGAGTGGATTCGTTACAAAGCTTATAGACGCATATTGCATTAACTTTCATTCGTTCACTGTGGAATTCTCATTGACTGCCATGTAATTAGGCACCTTTGTTCAAGAATCATTTCCTATAAATTTGTGTTCCTACTTATTCCTTTTTTGTGATGTCTCCATGTACTTGATAACCAGACTTCAGTGCTTATCTCTTTGTACTTAGTGCTTAATTTCAACAGAAATGTAGAATTTTACTTGCATTTGCCTATGATCATTGGGAATTTTTGAGCTGGGCAGATAAGCAGAGCCAGCAGGCTTGTACTCATTTACGTTTCCCTTATTGTTGTTTTTTCATCTTGGGGATTGTTTTTTCGCATGCGCATAGACAGCGCTTTAGTCGTTCAATTTTATGGTAGCGCAATTTTTTGGACTGATCGGAGGTGGAAAGCGATATGTTATTTGTTTGCAGAAACTTACATCTCATATCGAGATCTTCGACGCTCGCGAGAAGGAAGTCTCGGTGCTGTCACTTGCACTAACCGAGCAATATGTTTCTTTTGGTTGGGAACCGAAGGAAGGTTGGTAGTTTAGCCGAATGTATCAGACATTTCAGAAACCGCTGTTCACTACCATTCAGATAAGAATTTTCAACAAGAGACCAACTTGAGGTGACATAGATGTTTGCATGTACTATAATTACCTGTTCTCATACCAAAGATTTGCAATGGCACTTTATGACAATCTGTTGGCCAACATTTATTTATGGTGTGCGCTTGTTGACCTCTGCAGCCATTGCTGTTTCCCAGTCAAGCAGTTCACAACAGTTTAATTTGATGTGCTGTTTTGCACTTCAGGGTGATCCTTTATCGGTCCGGCTTCATATCAATTGGTCATCCCTTTTCCATATAATTCAGTGCAAATGTTTCTTCATTCTTCTGCAATGTAGGCTACTTTTGCGCAGTCAATTTGGATGCACCGCAACGTTTGCAGTTCAATTTTATCCTTTTCCCACTTGAATATGGATGAAAAACAAATTTTTAGTATTTTGATGCGAACGGTCGATTCTATAGAGAAGCATCTAATTAATCGTGATGTCATTGTCTCGAAGAGTTTTCATGGTGGTATGATTGATGTAATTCATCGTTCAGCTTCGTTGAAAAACTTTGACACTTTTATAGGGCGGCTTTTGGTCTCGTGACTGGAAGTGCTGTTCCACTCATGTACCTCTCAGAACCGATTTCTCGAAAACTGCAATCTCCAGCTGAACGTCCAAACTGGGTGAAAAGGAGGAATGGAAGGGGGGGTAGGAATTTGGGTTTATAACTTCTTTTCGAGATGTGGAACTAGGAGTGCGAGAGACACTTTAGAAAGGTTGAAAAATCCAGTATGCCCATGTACGAGTGCGAAATCTTGGTTCTTATGCCAATAGATTTACGATTTTGTTACGAATGTGGTCTCATGCGATCATGCAGTTGGCTGGCTTTCGGCGATAAATTTTTTAGTACATGGATTGCAAGATTTCCTTTCAAAAAGTGCATTTTAAAACGGGTGTTGGAAGTGAAATTTATGTAGGGAGCAGTTAAAAGCAAATTCGAGCATTTCAGCATAATCTCTACACTAGACAGTTCTAATCAATTTCGAAAATTCATAAAAGGAAAACACATAGGAGACGCGCTGCAAGTTGACCGTCTATCTCAAAAATTGCGCCTATTTTGATGACGGGAGTGGCGGAGCGAGGGAACCCCATCCCTGCTGTATCTTGCAGGGAACTCTTGGAACTTTTTTTCCTCTCAATCCTCTCCGATGCTACCATGTGATAAAATCCAGTCGGTTTTTAAGGTGATAAATTTTGTGTATTGGTGTCTACGCAACACAAAGTGACTCCACTGATTTATGCCTTGGATTCATCGAAACACACCCCGCAGTTAATATCGAAATTCGAACCAAGCGAGCGATTCACAACCGTCGCTTGGGCGCCAAATGGAGGTTGGCTGACCGTTTATTCGGCCAATGCCTCGGGAGCGATCATGTTCATCGACAGTAACGGCACCCAGCCAACGCAGATGGCGCTTGTCGAGTACCCAGGATTCAGCAAGGTACAAACAAGCTGGAGTATGCCTTTGATGTATATGATGCTTACTTCGTTGCCGCATGACGCTTATGTGAATATTCTGAGGACAAATCTCATTTCGCTTATGCGAAAACAGCATTATGAACGCTTTGCTTGTCTCTTCTTTAAAGAAGTTCCCTTGATGATGGCCATGTTCTTTAGACCCTCTCGGGTTTCACTCGTGTACAAAGCACGACCAGTGCAGTTGTATCGCAATTATGACGTATTTAGATCCAAAATCCACACAGTCATATTCAAAAGGCTCACTGGTGGTAATCCTCCGGATTTAGAAACCACCTTGGTAATAAAGTGCCCATAAATAGAATGCTCGGTGATAGAGTGTCGCCGTTATCACAATGCGTTGATGATGACTGCTGGTAAGTCTGCGCAGAAGGACTGGTTCTATGCCTCATGTTTAGAGAGTGCGTTGGTAATAATTCTTTCATATTGAGAGAATCATATGGCGATAAGATCCGCAATTAGAAGGCGTCTTGGCGATGCTATATTCGAAAGGAACTCTATTGATAAGTCTGTTTAAACCTTTCCTGCTGAGCCTCATGTTTGGAGAGTGCGTTGATCATGTCTTTCATATTTAGAGGGTCCTACAATGATGAAGCTCATTACTGGAAATGATGCGGCGATGAGTCATATTCGTGGGTCCTCCGCTGATCAATCTTAAGTTTAAAGGATCTGGCGCGAGAACCCATGTTTAGAGAGTGATGCCTTTCAAACTTACATGAAACTCTGTCCGTTTGCGTTTTGATAGAAAATGCTAGATGATATCTGAGGTGATTTTGAAATTGCTCCCGGGCGGTCGGTTATATTCGGTTGGTTTTTCAGTTTAAAATAATTCCACTGTTAGCACTGAGCGGTTTAAGGCGAAAAATTGGAAGGTTGCGCTCAAGAAAAGTTTCAGACCACTGTCTTGCCCCTCTACCCCCCCCCCCCCCCCGGATTGACGGCTGCGAAATTGTCACATCACAGAAGACGCGTTCTTAAGAATAATCGAAACACTATTTCTGAGGCAATAAATACATCGATTCGGTCGATGAGGATAACACGTTGAATTATTCGAAAAGCACGTTTCCGGCATTGTTGCTGTCGTTGATTCCTAAGAATAAACATAGCAGCTATTGCCAACTGGGCCCAAATCAGTTCTCATAATTCTCACTCGAAGTATTGATTTTTACGAGGCTGATTTTAATCAAATCCGATGATTAGTTTGATATGATTTGAAGATGCTGGATGCAGAAAAATTGTCATTGAATGGAATCAAAGAATGATTTTAGCATGTGCCTTCCTCAGCAAAAAAAAAGTTTTACTAATGCTCCGTAACATTACAGTCATCGATCGAGTTGCACAACAGTAAAACGACTTTTGTAAATTTCCGCGATCTTAAAACACAAAATTTACAGGGATATTGGGATCCAACTGGACGTTATTTCGCGGCGGTTTATACAATTGGTGGTGGTAAAGGCGGCGATACAGGATACCGTATTTTCACATTCCAGGGAAAAGAGCTGTTTCGAAAAAATCTTGATCGTCTGATACAATTCAAATGGCGACCAAGACTACCCGTCAAGTTATCAGACGAAAAGATCAAGGTACCCACCTTTTTGATCTCCATATATCAAGTACTTCCAGACAGCAAAACCATCTGAGGCATTACTATTCAAACGTTTGCGATCTAACGGTATACTTCCTTTATTCGAAGGCAATTTCATCTTGTCCTTCATAGTTCGAAATGTTTTCGCCTTCTATTTCCGGTGATTTAGTGAACGAATTTCATCTTCAAGTCTGATACTCGATTCCTTTGTGGTTATAGCGCAAAATTTTTAATAAGGATTTGTGATTGTGTTGCAGCTCATCCGAAGAAATTTCAAGACGAGTTTTGCGAAATTCGAAGAGGAAGATAAACGTGAACGTGGAAGAGCATCGCAGGTTTATAGTATTTGCTATACAGGCCTCTCTATTTCTAACACACTTTATTTCGGCAAAATTCATCTGCATAGTGCATCCTTGCCATATTTGAGCGGCTTTTTGTTATACTGAGTAAAAAATCTTTCATATTCACAATTAATAAAACGCTCTTATATCCTACTTCTTAGTTTGAACTGATCACCTAGGGTGTTTGAGATAAAGGTATAAAACACTCCCAGCTAGATTAAGAGGCGTTCAACGGATTAGGAGATAGCTGCCTATTTTAGGTTTCTTCAAGAACATTCTACGCTAAGCAATGATTAGGCTCATAGAGGTATCGAGTTCGACACATGAAATTGGCACCCGCCGTATAAGACCAGAATGAAAGGCGAGGATGGTAGAGAGGTCGGTTCATGATGGGCCAGTAATGCCTTCAACAGTCGGATATTCATATGGCACTTGCAAAAGGTTCTTAGCTGTCATATCCCATTGTATTTCATTATTCCCGTACTTCAGAATTTTCGTCGTATTTTTTTATGATCGAACTCATGCAGGACACTGTCATTTTTCCTGTTGTCCTGTATAACTTGCATCCATAAGACATTGACTTCTTATGCTGGTGTACAGAGTTATTCTGTTAGAAGACTGTTGCGGCAAAACAATATACATTTTGAAACGTCCATAATTGTGAGTAATGTCGCCATCATTCATTTTCGATTTGCTAAACGAAAGAATGCTTCCAGGAGGTTATTGCGAAGAGGAGGAAGATTATGGATGAATTCATGAAAATTCGTGCTCGCTTTATCGCAGCATATAAGGAGGAAGCTCAAATGCGTATCGAGCTCAGAGGTCCCGATTTCGTTCCTTTCTATTTGCTTTTATATAATTTACCAAAGTTTTTTGCGACGGCATGTCCATAAACCTGTTATTCTATATCTTCAACATGTAATCCACAAAGAATCTAGTAAGTAGGTCTTGCGGGACAGGATGTCTTCATTTCGTTTCTTACAGTGTTCGTGGTGCTTGTTGATTATTAAAGTGAAACGAGTGTTGTTGACAACGTTTTTGTAGCGCCTGCTGCAGTCCATTCGTCTGTTATGCCTTTTTATTCAATTGTTGTCTTTAGACTATCTTCATCGAAATGTTCCGCTATTATTCTCTTGGCTGCAAGTAAACATAACAGTGCGATCTCTGAGGGGATTCATTCAACCGTAGAAGGTCGTTGGTGATGCGAATTTTGCGTTCCTAACGTTTGAGTCGATGTTTTGACTTTTGATATTGGAGAGCTGGGATGCGATCAGGTTTTTTTTGGGGGAGGGAAGAGGGATATTGAATACGAGGGTGTCGGGTTAGGTCTACTTTGCGATATTTGATATCAGGGTGTTGCTGCAGAGTAAATTATTCTGGCGCATATTTCATGATGAAATGACCCGTCAACGGATATGTTTTGTTGAACGTTGCAGAAAATTTCGATGGGTTGGGATTTGGAGGTTGTTGAGACAGTGATCCGATCCATAACGAGCGAAAGAAGAGCAATTCTTGCTTTCGACTGACTTTCCTATTATGTGATTGGTAGTAAGTACGAATGAAGTTGTGAAATCGTTCTTCCCACTAGCAGTAATGTTTGGTTCAAAGACCATTGACAAGCAAGAACCCATCGTATTTCAAATAATTTTTCCAGAAAAACCGATGAGTTGGCATATAGTTCTAGGATACATTTTTTGGCATTCGCTTTTTCACGGGATGGCTATGCCACAACTGAGCCTAAAGGAAAAGAAGGGAGGTTCATCTTGTGAGCCTTTGCAAATTCTCATCAATTATGGAAGATATATATACAATTAAAGTTTTCTCGAGAACTTTCAAGGAACAGAAATCAAAGAGATCTGAGTAAAAGAGCCAGAAATCTCCGATCTCCGAAATTTCTTTGTCAGTTGTGAACTAGAAACAACTTGCTTTTTCTGTTATGGTTTATGCATGTCAAATGTTGGAGTAGAAGCAGATACGTAACCATAATGAAAAAGTACGTGAACTGCTAACTGTGGAAGATTGAGTCTTTGCTGTTTTCTGCACTTTTCCTTTATATCTCCTTACATCCACAACGTTATAACACTAATGTTAGTCGATCATAAAAATGACCGCAGCTGAAAGCCACATTTCCATATTTCTTGGAAATGAATCCTTGCTCATATTCGTTGTTGGCCTCTGACGCACTCGAAGGAATCTGCGTTTCATGTTTGCCAATGTGAAAGGGACCAAAGAAGAAAGAATAAATGGGAGGTATAGGGTGACAGGTATGTGTATTCGGCTTGGCAGCTAAGGATGGAGAAGAGGAAGGAAGTGGTTGAGGAAAGGGATGCGGATATCGAGTACCCACTGCTTCTGGTACTCTTTGCTTCCTTGTTTTTACTCACATTGACGCCGTTTTAACGATTTCGTATTGAAGATTTAAATTAGGGCAACATTTGAAAGCAATACATGCCAAATTTGAATGCATAGTGGGTCATTCCTCGCTTTCCTGTAGTGGTAAATTGACGACCTAGAGCAGAGTCTCAAATATATCGCTCCGTTCAGAGGACCAATAGGGAGCACAGACGAATAGAGCGGTATAATGCTCCAACTGCATATGACAAGCTATGTACTTATCCTTTTGATGCAGCTTTCTATTTCTTTCAGGTGGTATGGATAAGAGTGAAGCAGAGGTGGAAGATTTGGTGGACGAAACGATAACCGTACTGCTGACAACCGAAAAGGTGAAACTTGAAGAGCCCGCTGATAAAGGAGAATAAGCTATAGTTTATCGTCATATTGTTTTTGCATTTTCGACCGCTTTGTATTTTATCGTTTTTGGTGTTTCATAAGGGATCAGTCGCCATTTGGTCTTCTTTATTAGGTTTGTGTGATGTATCTGCTTACCCCATTTTTTGTAATTGCGTGGAACTTGCTTCATCAACGTTCCCAGTCAATTTCATCCAGCTTTTCCCTTTTCAAAGTTACAACTAAGTGCATTAAAGGGTGCTTCAGAGGTTTTTCTCAAGAAAAGGGATGAGAAATCGAAAACGACTGTCACTTTAGTACTTTGTGATCGGTAATAAATACACAATGGGTATAATTTAAAACCATTAGGGGTATGCTAGGATAAAGTTCAACGTTAGCTTAATTATCCCTCAGGTCTGTCGAGTAGTCTTTTCATCAAGAAGACGGTAAAATCCTTTGTTTTCTATTTGATGCGACTCCAAAAAGTGTTCTGTCAGGATAAAAGCGCCACCAAACAAAGTGCGAATCAGTTGTTAACATCAACTTTGACGAATCAAAACTGTATTCCTATTGATAACTTTTTTCGATTTTCTCTTTAGTCTTTGGACATCTGTCGATTGCCAAAAATATTGTTCAATTCTGTCCAGTCAATTGTTTGTTTGTCTTCATGGTTTCGTTTGTCAATACTGTGTTGCATCGATATCCGTGAATGAATATTTTCGTTGAAATCACCGCTGTTCTATCCTATCCTATGCGGGAGTGTTAAATGATGTCCAAAAATCTGATCTCCGATACTGAATCCTCGCACTTGAAGTAGAGGATATAAGACGGTCTTATTTGAAACTCAGATCCATGCGACCTATTCCGTGCACGTCCATCACTGTTTTTTTCTCTCCAGCATTCGTGCCTACATTCAGATGACATTTATTGCTCGAAAACCGCGACACAACTTATAACTTTCCACAGTTCGAAATTCACGCAGCATATGGGACATAGCAATCGCGAATTTCATTACCGCGGAATGAAAATATTTCTTTGCGCAACATTTGCGATAGGCGAAGAGTTTGCGACGAAACCAATTACACTTGGCTAACCCTCCTGGCGTCTTCCAACCCTCCTCAGTCTTGCTTTAGCTATCCCATACTTCCTGAGGACTCCATCATTGTGTGGGGCCGTCCTTTATGCATAGACTTCATGACTGACGCTGTTCTTTTTTCGGACATCATCTGGCTGGGTAGCCGATTTGGAATAGCGGACATATGCGTGATCCGGCCATATTTCCTATCATAAGCGAGTTTTTCGAGCCCCACGCCCTGCGTAGAAAATCTATGCGTTTTTGGGTGAGTTCTTGTCCAGATTTCTTTCCATTCCCCAATATTTGCGCATCAATTATTTTCTGATCTTTTCAACGTCTTCAGCAAAACTTTCCATTTCTCTGGGGCGTTTGATAACGTTTTCATATCTTCTCGGTCTCTCATGCCTTACTGCAGGGAATTTGAAAGTCTTAAAATTAGCAGCTATTCCTTTAATAACGGGGATAAGCAGTATCAGTGTTGCAATGAATGCGAAATTCTACTCGCCGCTGCTCCGCAGCTATTAAAATAGAGACTTACCCCAAAACTAGAGATCAGGTCAAATCCAAATTTTAACTGTTGTGAAATGGGCAGGCGCTGATAGCCATCCCAGATTTTACGTCCCAGCTTTAATGTATTTCAAAAAGTAGTTGTGAGTTAGGTCGGCCGCTCAGATATGGAGCACATGAAGAGATCAAATTTTCATATTCAACTGGCATGCAAACAAGTGGTTGGCCCTAAGTTGGCGCAGGCGTTGACTGTGTCAAGGAGCAGGTTATATAAACGCAGCCCAAATGTTCGATCAACGTTAAACTGTGACCTTAACTGTTGAAATGTGACTTATTTCTTGACGATTGTGTCTCGTCGTACATGGGTTGGTAGTATATCATCAGCGTAGATCGTGTCGCTCGATAATTGTAAAAAACATTTTGCTGTACACTATTTTGAACAAGTGATCTATTCTTCAGCAAACAGCTAAGTGAATGCACGGATGTTCATTTCAGAACGACAGCGTCCAACGGTTTCCAGACTCAGTCTTAGCAGTTGAGTTGAGGGAACATATGATTTTTAAATATATTTCATACCCTTAATTCCATATGTGCACAATTTAATGACGTTGAATGTAATATTTTTTTAAAACTGAACTTTACTTCAACAATCTAATTTCTACTAAATTACTAAATGTAAACTGAACAAAAAATTACTAATTTCTACTAAATCTTCACTAAACTGAATGTAATAACTGCTAAGATTGAGTTTAGTAAAAGTGGTGATAATGGAATCTTTTTTGCTAAACTTTACTAGGTTTGAATGCAAGGTAGATATATATTTCGCAGGAATTAAGAAAGAGGAAATAAGAAAACTCGCTGTATTCCGACTGAGATTATGCGAATTACGGTGCCGCATTATGAGGTTCAATTGTAGATGATAGAGGTTGTTCTAATACGGTCACTGAGAGTGTTTGCTCAATGTTGACAACTAGCCAACTAAAATAGGATTGATCTAGAGAGCAAGTCATATCATGAATTACATTTTATCCATCAGAATTGGGTGAGATTAATGAAAATATCAACGAAATCTTCAAAACGACGTTCAGTCGAAAGAATTCCAGATTACTGTGGTATTCTCTTGTTCTCTGCTTTTATGTCACTGAAAACACAGTCGAAATCATGCACTTTCCGCAGCAGCTCCAACATCATCTAAAACAATTGTCGGCAGTTGCATTCACCAATTGCGCTCTATTTTCATGTCTTTCTTGCGCATAAACGAAACGAATGTGTCTCATCACAATGCAGCTACAGTGGCGAACATGATGAATACAGAAATTCTGTTCACATTTCGTCATCATTAGGTACGCTTTTGTCAGCGCGATTCGTTGTTCATCATGCGATCGTTTGTTTTTAAACCGTTCTGCAACGAGATTGCATGAAATTTTTTGAATCTGCCGTTTTTGTTTTATCTCGAATTTCCATTCAGGCAGTTGCCCTGGATATGAGTTTGTGAGGTTTATGCTGCCTTCTAGTTTCTGAAGCAGTGAATCCATCCTTTCATCCTCTCCATGCCATCGCCTAGCACCTTCAGGCTCATCCATATGATCTAGCGAGTTGGTGGTGCTGCGTTCATTTTTTAACAGAATAATCTCATTTCTAGCTCCGGGTTTTGCTATGCATGCCCTTTGCAATGTTCATTGTGCTAGTTTTCAGATGGGATTATAGTTGATGTGGAGCGCGAAATAAACGGGTTCCTTAGTATTCTTTCGTGTATGCATTTGTCAAATAACTGTGTGCGCTGTCATGGTGGGTAACGGAACAGGTCAAAGAAAATGCACTCGGATACGTCCTGAAATTTGAAAAGGCACAAGTAAGATAAGGAAGTCGGTTGAAGAATATTCAGTCCAGTGAACGTCTTTCAGTGCCAATTAATTGCTTTTAAGATTAGACGGAAAAAATATGAGTAGAAGCTGTCCATGGATTACAGCCGCAAAGCATTAAGAAAGTGATAAGTCAAAGAGGTAACAGGATATATCGCAGAATGTATCCCATACATTCTGCCATAGTGGAAAATCGCGGAGGAAAGTCATGGACATGGCCTACCTATGTGCGTGCGTCTCGACGAAACGCGACCTGGAAAGTAAGCAACAAATCTTTCTTATAGAAAGAACCGATTCCTAACTGGGCACATGGTCAAGCAAGCGAAACCCGGCCAGGAGTCGATGTCTGTAAAATATGGTTATCGTGGCGAGATAAAACTGAAAGCTCGATAGGGCAAATGTCGCCGGCATGTCAAAATTCATGCGCAGTTAAATAATTATATGCACAATGATGTAACAAAAAGGCTTGTAAGTGTACCTCGTTCCGGATGTAATGCTGTCGTTGCATAATGCATCATATTTTCTATGTGGCACGCATTGACCTGAAGTCCTATACGTAACGGTACAATAATCTTCTGATTTCGATTCCAAAATGGTTTGTCTACCAGAAACAACTTTTGCACTTGCCCAAAACCTAAAACAGTTAACCGATTCTTGTATCTTGGTCTATTTCATCTCCCATTTCTCGCTAAAATATATGCATAAATGCGAAATTAATCACCTTAACAACAACTCACCTTAATTTCTATCAGTACTTTGTTGCACATTCTTCAATCACTCGAACTAAGGCCCTCTTTTAAATATTCGATGAGAAGAACAATAAAATATGAAAAAAATCTCCTTTTCCACTCTTCTCAGTATGTTTAAAGATTAATCCGGTGGATCATTTCGTCGACAAAAGTTGGGCAGAGGTTCTCTGAGCGAGGCAAAGGCTATTGTTTGTTATGTAGGTGTAACCTGAGCGACTTACAGGTGATTCGTAAATGGTATCATTGTGTTCAACAATGTAATGAAATCCATAGAAAGTTCACTCCATGAAAGCATCAAGGATCTTTTCTTGGTAAGCTAATTTTGCGTTAAGGGTTAAGTGCTCAAAATTTGAACTTCTTAAGGCCGTTTGTTACCTCTAAATGGGAACTTTTATTTCATATGACAGTAAGATAAAGCAGAAATTCTCAATTGTGAGAGTTAAAATTAGCCAAAAGAGAGAAACTTGTAAATTTATAAGCATAAACCGCCTTCTCTATATTTGATCATTTTTTTTAGTTTTTCATATGTAATGCAAATAATGGCAAATAACAATGTTTTCACTGAAAACAATATTTGCAACCGCCTAGATTAACTGTGAGGGAAAAGCTGATCGGCCTCAAGCTGACGGCAATGGCTCCAGTACAGCACTTCTCTGCCATTCATCATCCAAAACTCCGAACAACATCTTGAAGAAATAAGCAGCTTCACTATACTGAGAATGGGTTAGAGGGAACAAAGCAAAGAGCATGCCTAATTTTTCCAAAGCATTCCACTTCTTTTTTGCTAATGGCGGTGTAAAGATGATTCGAGAGTATTTCTTTAGATGGCCCACAGATGCCGTTACAACCATTTAATCGAACTCCTTTTTGACGAATCCCGACGTGAGTTGTATGCGAATCTGCAATTTGAAGTATATCGCTTCCAATAGCAAATATCCATCGCGTCACTAAAAAATTGAGCATCCAGATTTTAAAAACGTTCTATGCAAATGAGTACTTTCTTTTTAAAGGGACGAAAAAATAATCAAAAGAACGACAAATGTGCACAGTTCGGTTGATGCGAAAACACTCGTATTTTCATCTAATTCAAGAATGCCGGAAAATGAATTAATGGAAAAAGTTCAAAATATCATCATACAGTCCTCATCTCGTGTTGACTCATTCCTCCTAGAAATCAAACCCCTACGTCGGCTAACAACGAAAATATGGCCCCGCTCGACATCCCTCGAAAAATTTTCCACATATGAATGTCGTGCTTTACTTTCCATATTCACAGGGAGCATTCTTAAATACCACTGAATGTTCGTTGTATGACTATTCCAACGTACAGAATCCGTCAACGAACTTTTGCAAGCATTCCTCCATAACGCGAATTAAAACATTCGCTTACGTTTTATTATCAAAGCAACTTTCCCATATGAGGTAGATGTGCTGTGTGGACCAAGAAGAGAAACAAAACTATGTATACAATAAAAGAAAGACCCTTTACAACCTTTTATGCTTTTCGGGAAGGACCTCTGTAGTTCTGCAACAGTTTAAAATTCATCCTCAAAGTGTTAAGAATTTATTTTAAATGAAGTGAAAGATCCGCCCTGTGCATGTGGAATATTTTTAACCGCATATATATATATATATATATATATATATATATATATATATATATATATATATATATATATATATATATATATATATATATATATATATAAGTGTGACCAAAATAGACCTTTGGGTGCGAGTAATCAATATTAGTGATGCGTGAGTGCAGGTGGATCCAATTGCCTCACACCTTTGCGATGTTGTCAAAGATCGCCTTGATGGAGTCGCTCTTCAGCGAGTAACCACTGTTCGTACCAGAATAGTCGTTCCACTGTACCAAATTTTGCAAAGCAGACTGAAAACTGACAGCTCCCTACGATATTAACTAACTGAAAAAGTTCGCTTAGGCTGATTATAATTCCACAAGTCACAAGAGGAGTGCACCATCATAGTCGTCGTGCTGCACAGTCGATGAGTTCATGCACTCAGCATTTGAGATTTCGTACTTCTCTCATTACTTCTTTAGCAAATGCAAAAATATGATATTTGAATCAAATATGAAGAGATCTTTCTCGTTACATCTCACAATCGTCATTATTGAATATCTTCTGATGTCGCAAACATCTTTTTCCACAACTATTCATAATCTCAATAACTATTGAAGATGGGAGAGGAATTTCTGAGATTCTGAGAGAAAGATGTTTTCATTTGATACATTACGTTTAGATAAAACTGGAGGCTATCGAAATCGTAAAGGATGGCATAAACATCCCTTAAATTATTCCTCGATGGATATGAACTTTTTTCACCCATTTTGAAAAAAATGACTTCAATAACTGGTCAGATGTAATGTTTAGCGAAAACGTTGAACGCAAAACAATATTTAAAGAAGAGGTTTCATTTTTTTTCTGCTTTTATGTGGATCTTGCTGCGGATTTGAATTTTAGTTCGAAAATAAGAAAAGTGTCAGAGGACCTTAAGATGCTTTAATGGAAATTTCACCAAGTACGAGGAAGGGGACCTCTGATGTCATATTAAAAAAACTTTTGCATCAAACTGAAATTAGCAAAAAGCCTCTCTACTTTCATCGGCATTAAGCATTGATCAATCAAGCACTTACTTTGTCGAACATTGCAGCCCATTCACCTTCGTAGTTAGATATATAAAAACAGCTAAGTGCGTCAAGAATATGTCTTCTTCCTTCTTTTTTATTCTGCAAATGAAGAAAAATTCGTAACTGGCTTATCCACTGATGGTCTCATATATGTGGGAATCTCTAAAGAAATGAGGTTTGTAATGATGAGACGACTCAACCAAATGAAGCAACGAATTGAAGCAGTACGCTAATTCAAACTCGAAAAAATTTTTTACTGATAACTGCCTAAACATTTTTGAGGAACTCTAATTTCAAACAGCAACCTATTATGAGAATAGCGTCCACGAGAAGATTATCTGGCGAATAACGATTCTCAATTGATAATGTGTTTGTCTTCACCTTTTTCGAAAATTAATCTTTGACTACGATATTACATCTCGTTCGTCCATCTTGCTTATTCTACCATTAGTTGTCGGCTTAATTATCACGACTCGGAAAACATCATCGCAAAAACAGTTTATCAATTTCAAGAAAAATCATTCTCTTTTGAGCTTTATGACCGAAGGCATGAAAGTTGCCACGGAATTTTCGGTATCGCTCTGATCGCACACAGTACTTCACGCTCATTCTTGGCCTGGCAACCGATGGAAATAATGCGGATCTTTGAGGCTTGGTTCGGTCATGATTTTTGAAACACCTTTTCTGCAATTGATGCTATCAGATGAAGCATAAAAGCACGATTTCTGCAATAACACTGATTCTACCTTAGCAAAACTTCTATAATCAAGACGATATAATTGCCCGAGTGTTAAGTTTTGTGTGTTGTTTTGTCGAGAGGAAACGCAAATTGGCTATTGTATACATTACACATAGATAAATGCACACAGATGAACATAGTTGATATAATCTTCTGAAGGTTGACTATATAAATTGCACTCAAAATTCGTTTACCTTGCAAAGGAAAATAATGAAACTCGTTTATGAGATGCAGAAAATAAAGACCAATACTTCGTCGTGATATGGAGGATTTTCTCAATAGTAATGTTCGCTGCATCCAAATAAATAGCTATAAAAGAATGCAATTTGAATTTTGCGTTAAATTCAAATATTTCAGATCTAGGAAATTTGATTGAGAAAAAATTTTTTCATATTTCACAAGGATTTATGTAGAGTGTTTGAAGCTTAGCCATCTCGCTTTGTTATTTGCAGTTACAGCTCTTACATTTATCGAAAGCTCCGCTGAAATAAGTTGAATTGAAAAATGTACAGAAATTTATCGACATATTTGTTAATGCTCACATCTGCTGACAATGTTGACCTTGATGCTAGTATGTGCAAGTTCGCATGAGAAAGTGAAATGCCGATAATGAATTTTAAAAACTGTAATATACTAACTGTGCCACCCTCACTGATGAGCTAAATAAATGAATGTGGAAGTTGAATTTAGTGACTCCGGAACTAGAACTGTTCGCATGCAAATTTCGAAAAGATATCATGCTGTTAAAAACAGTTTGCCAAATTGGATAGAGAATACCCTGCAAAAGCTGAAACTCAGTGGAAGTTCATCGATTGCATTGGCTGTTTTCATTGAACGAAGAGGAAATTTCTCAAGATCAACGATCAATTTTTCTGGAGAAATCTTTCATTATAATTATTATTTATAAGTGTTGAAATAAATAATCGTTAATGAGGCTTGCTTGTTGAGTTGACATTTGCCTGTTTTATATTGCTCGTCAAAAATAACGTGCGTATCGTTAACGAGGCGATCGATAATGCCCAATTTTTGAGCGATTTCGTAAATCGGATTATTCCGACCGTTTATATATTCAGCGCCATGATGAATGTAACCATTTCCTGAAGAAAATATTTGATGACCCGTAATTCGATTACTTTATTAATGAATATTACGAAATCGATAGTCCTTAAGAATTTTGAGTGATTTTTTCCTCGTAAACAAAACTATTCATAAGTATGAATTTAGTAATAGCGTTTTTGTGCCACTCATAATTCGCTGAACATTTGATTTTATGCAATCACATCAAATTTAATGCTCCCATTTTCCACATTTTCACAGATTTGATGCTCTTTCAGTTTGCTCCTTTTCAATATTTTTTCCAATTTCTTTAAAATAAAGAGGTCTATCATGTTCTGTCATTGATAAGCATTTTAGAAGAGCCGTTATCCTTTGCTCAGGAAGAAGAAATTGCTATTTTCTGATACATCAGCAGTTAAGAATTTGAATGATTCGATTTCCAGCAATTATTATCCACACATATGAATTCCTGGTAATTAGTTAACTCATTCAAAAATATGATAGTGTTGAGATAAATACATATATTTGAGGAATAATAAAATTATGCGAATTATATATGCCGCATTGATTTAATCAAAATGATGACTTTAGTAGAGCGCAGTAAGGTATATCTGAAGCCTGCTAGTTAATAAAAAAGATCTTTTGTGAATTACAATACTATAGATAGGATATGGTAAGCAAATTATTATTAATGCAGTAGTTTTAGAACACTTCAAAACTGTTTCAATCTATTTATTTGAGAGTTGCATCTCCATCGCTTGTTTTGATCCTATGAATTACCTCTGAAGAGTATTATACCGTCTACGTATTGCGATAGACTGTTGCTAGAAAGTCACAGTTTGTGACAGAGAATGACAAAAGAAAAAATTAGTTGATAATGTTACAATGAAATGTGCAGATATTAGCAGAATGAGAAGGTGGGGACACAAACCGAGCCTTTCAGAGAGGACGCTTCCACCGATACGATCGGAACCCTCGTAGATTGTTACATCGCTGAATCCTAGCTCTTTGAGTCTTTAGCCGTAGAAAGCCCAGCAAACCCAGCGCCTTCAAGAATCAAGGGCTTTTCATCGTTGCCTTCGGAGGGTTCCTATTAATCATATTAGGTACATTTATTGAGAAGCGTCCAAATTTTACAGCCTCATTTCTACATGTTTTTAATAGTTTCATTTTTATTCAAGAGCATAAATATTTGTGCGCACAAAGTCCTAGTCCTTGGTTTAGTCAAAAATTTTGCTGATACAAGCAACATCATTCCGGCCATTCACGATTTCAACGTTATACTGAAATTCCGCTTGGTATATCAAATAGTTCTACGAGTGTATTGACTGGAATAATTCTCATAAAACGTAATGGTTAGACATATGCCAGACCTCGCTATGTTGCATACCTTCCTTTGAGAATAGAAAATTGTTTGCATAGTTTTTGCTTATTGATATTTCTTCTTCTGTCGATTTCTGTGCTTATTTCCATGGGAAACGACATCATTAGAAAACACCGAGTTGATATGAACACACAGTAAACGTGAACGCAACTGATTTTTACTATCCTTGTGGATTTCAACCCCCTAACGTAGCCCCTGCCACATGCTGCTATTCTCTCACATCGTAAAAGATGTGGTCAATTCTCAACCGACCAGCTTATTTATGAGATGTTCGCTCCCTTTTTTTTTTTTTTTCGCACGGTAAGCAAACCACATAAAGTGGTATTCATTTATTATATATTTAAAGGGTTAAAAAGATATTAGCTTCATCGCATCTCCCTTACATAAACTTCCCATTCTATAAGAATGATTGGCAGCGTGAGTCCACGCCCATCAGTTGGTCTCTTACTGCGCGGTGAGAATCACTGAGAAGACTGCTGATTGAAAGCGGTTATAAACTGCCACAACAAGCAGTATTCGACCGCTGAACGATGCTGGGCCAGCTGAACGAACTCCGGCCTCTCATTTCGGCGCTGGAGTCAAGTCAATGAAGAACTTTCCACGTTTGCTGTTGTCCCTTAACGTGGGGAAGAGAAGTGCAAGTGTGCGAGGCGGACGAGAATAGATAGCAAGAATCAGTTGCACCGGATTCATGTTTGCCAACAGTTGTCACAACCACTAGTGAACCTACTTATAAACAATTCTTGTGAACGTTTAAAGAATACGATCTTCTATAATAGCAAAAATCGTTGATCATTTTAATAACTTCTTTTATCAAATCAGCAGAATTTATTATGCAATCATCACCGCTTCATTTCACAACTGATATAATCAAAAATTTTAATATTTTCTAAGATCTAGGCGCAAATTACAAAATTTACATGACAATAAATTACAATGAAGTAAGCACAAACATCAAGTAAAACAATGCAGTAAGCGAAAACATTAAATTCCTGGAAAGCAATATTGAAAATGTTTGAAAAATTCCGCATATAAGCACAAGAAAAATTTACATATACTAATTGCCTTTTACAAGCGCAATCAGACCATCTTTATACGCTCCCGAACAATCTCCCTTGATCATCGATTCGAGACTCTTTTTGTAGAGTTGCTGAAATTGTTGACGAACATCAGCCAGATCGACCTCAGAACGTGTTACAACTAAACGTATTAGGTCGTTGTCTCGAGTGCCAAGACCCTGTAAGCAGTTAGAAATTATCAAATTTGTGTTACAACAAAAATCATTTATATAATAGACATTATAAATGAAGCATTAAAATAACGAAGAGGGTTGTTACGTCCTCCATTTTATAGATCCTTGTGGCTGTCACCATTTGTTGAGTGCATTTTTTCATCAGGTGTTTAGGCAAATCAGCGTTTATGATTACCTGGCATATTAACACATGACTGAAGTGATCAGATCCCAACTTACTGGAAAGCAATCACAGCCGCAGGCATCTCCCAGAATCCAGTCTGATTTTGTTTTCAAATCGGACACTGGTAAGTGGCCGGAAATCGGCAGCCTCCTAATATCCACCATCTCAATAAGTAAAAATTTTGTCAACTCTGTTATCAGCACTTTATATCTCTTTTCATGAGCAACCATTGTATAATGCGAAACATGAACAATTTCATAGCTTAATGGACAGGTGAAAGATCATGAAGCAGTGCTGAACTTACCACCATGCTTTCGTAAAGCAACTTAGCGAAGTAGGCGGGTTTGTTTTGTACACATGCGACGATTGCGAGTAAACCATCTTTAATGTCACCGCTGAATTCGGCTTCGATTGCTTTCTCGATAGTGTGTTTCGATACCTACAGGGAAAGTCATTCCAACAAAGCAGCCAACAGGATTTAAGCATAAATACATTCGATCTCTCTAAATGAATACGAAAATATGCATTCCAATGCGATATTTCGATACTACGAAACGACAGGAATATATTATTATTATTATTATTTGAAGAGGAAAATGAGGCGAACTGTGATGTCACAAACTAGCTTCAGCCACCACAAACAGATACAAATGTACTGGCTCACTGGAACTAAATATGCAAAAAAAAATCAAAACCCTTGTAAAATGACCAAGTCTGCTAATGCAAAAAAAGAAGTAGCACTGTTAAACGCTACCAGTGATGAGCGTTATCGATCTCTCAAAATAGGACAAGTAAACAATTTGAGTTAAGTGGGAGATATTTTGCTATGATGTTCGACGAGTAAATCAGTGAAATGCAGCCCGACAAGTTATAAAGCTGACATATTGTGTCAACTTTACTCTCTAGAACAAAACGATTCGCAGTGCCAGTCACATATATTTACATAAAAAGAGGTTCTATATTTCTAAACAAAATAGGTGCTACTTCCCTCGACATAACTTCGAATTAAGTTTCGAAAATGCCTCTCCCTTAGCTGATCGGAGTCAATTAAAATCATTCAGCAAAGAAGATAATCAGCGATCAATTTAATCGACTCATCTAACAAATAATTAAGCCTACTGAGAAGCGAGAAGAAGAGAGAGCCACAAAGAAGATAAGTACCCATCGAATGCGCCAAACATTCAAAAAAAGAAACGATGACATTAATAGAGAAGAAATTTCGCCGAAAAGTTAAATAAAAATTTCGTTTTTAGGAAAAGCTGGACGCAAATATTCTTCCCTTAAGAAATTCACATAGCTCGATAGATGCACTTTTTTTCTGGCTGTGAATTTCACGGACGAGGAAATGAAAATATTACATTTAGACTTTGAAATATTTGACCAACCGCTAGCTCAAACAGAAAACAATCAGAAACATCAAACAATGCGCAAATCTTGAATCAGAAAATTTGCCTTTGACCTTTGACCTCTAGCAATCGTACGATGAAGCTTTCATATGTAAGTCCATCAATGTATTTCTGACAAGAATTCATTCGGATCATAAATAATGTGAACATCATCCAAGAACCTCAACATGCACCGAATGAGCAAGTACACCCATAAGCTTCTGCACCGTATCCTAGCATGGGCCTCCCTAAACTCAATAAAACGCCATATTCTCACATGCCCGACCTGCTCGGCCAGATCAACCGCATCGTTTCCCACCCGCTTCCTCCTGCATCTCACTTCAACCTAAAACTACTTACCCTCGTCCATCTCACAAAGCGCTGAGATGATCCCACACTGAATCCTCCATAGGCCTCTGGCAATACAGTGAGCAACTGCAGCTCCTTCATTTGGCATCAACCCACCAGGGGAACAAAGAAAAAGCTCTCACTAGAGCGCCAAATGCCTGGCTCCCCAACAATATGCTTTGAATGGACAGCAGCGATTCGATAAACTTTTAAAGTTGATCTCCACTGACAAACGAATAAAGTCAATCGCTGACATCGTCAATTTATGGGAAAACAGACCGAAATGTTTATGTCACTCGTGCCTGCTAGGAAAAAAAATCAAATCTGAAATATCTGTGGCCTAATTCCATTAAGAGTAGAGAATTGATAAGCGTTTTGCGAACACGCTTATCATATCATTTGGCTGCAAAACCGATGATAAATATTAAGATATGCGCAAAGATATATTTATCAAATATCTTCAACCTCTTCTTGCAATTACAGATCATCTTGAAAGTTGCTAGAGAAGATCAATCTATTGAGCGGATTATACCCGTTTCGTGATTCCAGCCTCAGTGATTGAAGCTGCCTATCAAACAGACAATCGCAGACACGCATACATATATGTCAAGCACGCAGTCACAACGCCATGATTTACACTTAAACCAACGTACAAAACAGCGCAGAAGTTTAGTTTGATTCGCGTAAAACCAATTATACCTATACTTCCTGTCTCATCGCGTCCCTCCTCTCCCATCTCCTCACCAGCCTATATGTAACTGCTTTCCCATAACTGGAAAAATAGTACTCAAATGATGTGGTATTATATTCGTCAAACTAGTCTTATAATATAAACTACTCAGTGTCGGAAGAAACCAGGTGCCCTACTTAATCAAATTTAAAATAGTCTCATTGTGCATGAGTTAGTTACTCTCATACTGATTCAACTCACAAAACCATGCTCCTATTTCCGATTTCATACAGACCAACTATGTCGGGAAGCTCTTCTGAAAAGCTAATAAAAATGTATCTGCAATAAACCTTTTGGTACTCTTGAAAGACCAGTCGAAGTTGTGCATAATTCTGTGCGGCCAATATAGCATTGAAGCAAGATTCATCGGTGCCCAAACGTTGCTCACCAGCACGATAAAGAGCTCTCGCATCCTAAAGAGTAGCACTTTCAACAAGGATATGAGTTATATACCTATTAAATTTATTTCTGATATCAAAAAAAGTTTAAAAGAATGGCATTTATCACAATGTGGAACTAAATTTGAAACAATGAACGTCTAGTGACGCATCGATCCTCGTGATTCTCGTTTCTTGGCCTCAGACTTCCTCAAGTTTCACAAGCAATCAAACACCGGAATGTGCGATTTTTATACGACGCAAATATAAGAAACGAGTGCGAAGGCATGCGAAAGAATTTTACAAGACATACGCTTCTGAATTCCACTTATTTGACCAACCGGTTTCATAAGTGACCAATAGAAAGTAAACTAAGCGGAATAATCCCTTTATACTCTAGATGGTCCAATACCTAGTACAAAATGTCGTTCAAGAAAATCCTTTCCCGCGATTTGACCGTTGCAAAATGGGAGCCCGATCGTTGCAAAACGCATAATATTTTAGCACCTCTGAATATCCTTAAATATCCACACGTTAAAAAATGATGTAAGAGATCACCTATACCCCCGGACTGAAAAGTGCCAAAATTTTAGAGCAATGTTTCATTAATCTTCCATTAATTTCCATGAATAATTTCTATTCTGAAATGATGATCGAATATGTGTTACCTGATTAGCCTTTAATGGATCCACATGCATACTCTCATCACGACCAGCAGCACACATTGATACCAACAGCCTTTTAAAGTAACCACTCGTATCACCGATCAAATCCTTCTCCAATTCAGTGCCGTACATTTGTCGATAGAAACTTCTTATTTGCAGAATTTCAGCGTTCGATCGCGAGCACATAATCTCGATAAGCACCGATTCTTTCGTGCCAAGACCCTAAAATATTATTTGCAAACTAACCTACGTGGTTATAGTGCTGATGCTGCTAAAAGGAAGTGCACAACGAGGTATCAACAAAGACGTTTGAGTGAGATAAACCTGTGGGAAAATTATTCTTGAAAAACGAGCAATCAAATGAAAAAAATTGCCATCTACCTCATTTTTGCCTCTAATTTGAGCATTCTAAAAAAAATAAATCTCTTCCACCCGACAATTTATGAAAAAAAATACCATCTTTCTTTGAGGGAGACCAGTGAATATCATTTTATGGCAACTAAACTAGACAATGATCTCAAAAACCTATTCGCATTGGCTGCTCTTTGTTAAGTTAAAAGAGGTATTTCCTGAGAAATCAGCATTCGCACTACACATTGGAACTCACTGTCCACCGCTGCATTAACTGATTAAGCCTTTTTCGTCCGAGGATATGGACCCCCAAGAATGACATCGCTTCAATGGCGGAAATTCTCCATGGGCAATAAAACCTCAGAAATGAATATCTACTTAGACCCTAACGGGAAAGTTTGGCGCTTCCAACAATTTTCTAAAGTCTTCGTTTAATAAGTATAATATTTGTGACTAAATGAGTGCATCTTTTCAAGAACGTCAATGCTGCAGTAGTGTAAACTTACGGCTATTGCTTTATGGAGTTGTTGAGCATCATATCTAGCCGGTGGTTCCATGAGGGCTAGGATAAGATCCTCAAAATCACCAGTCAATTCACTCTTAAGATCTTTGAGAAGATCCTTTCCATACATTGATTTGAAAGCGATCGAAATTTGTTGTCGCTGAAATTATTTCGATCATCAACTCGACCAAGAAAATCACAATTGATTATTACACAAAACAAACGGTCTCTCACAGGATGAATCAGCTGCTACAAGAACCACTTCAACCACTCATCATTTTTAAGGCTCGTTGAACACACACTTCCCTCATTCACTTTTGAGACATCATAATACCTTTTTGCATTCACTACTGTACGTACCCCATCCTCCCGATTATTCGAAAAACTTCAAGAAAAACCCCAAAAAATGCAGCTCTTTTTGCTTACCTCCTACCGCTTTATATATATATATATATATATATATATATATATATATATATATATATATATATATATATATATATATATATATATATATATATATATATATATATATATATATATATATATATATATATATATATATATATATATATATATATATATATATATATATACCCTCAGATACTAAGAATCAATATTCAAGTCTAATCATCAAGGAAAATCTAATTCAAAAACAAAGAAAAATTAAGGAAATTTTGAAATCTGGGCAGAAACTCCTGAAGCTTCTAACTGACTTCGCTTCATCTGTTCCTTTACCCCTTCCCTCAAGGCATATAAGAAAACTGCTACTGATTTATGCAGTCGCCCTATCCGGCGTCAACGTTTTCAGATTGCCGGAATGAATGCAGGTACCGGAAGCAACGCTCATATTTGAATTCACTGAACCGAAAACTGAAATCTGGAGGAAGGGGGGCAAATGATGGGAAAAAATGTGAGGTTATTATCAAATTTTATTAGAGGTTTAAAAAATCTTTTACTTGAGCATTGCATCGTGCACAAAGCACAGCAATGATCTTCGATTTGTCGCATCCAAAGCCTTTCATTGCCTTACGTAAGGTTTCTGCATCGGCGTTCGCATTGAATGGTTCATACGGTCGAATAGTTGGTGTTCCTTGCATGCCTGCAAACTTAGATTGAAAATGTCCTATATACAAGGATTGGTGAAAGCTCCTTATTTGAGTTCGAGCATCTCCCAGCAAAAAGTATCTACTTAGGGAACTATATAGGTAAGTTATAAATGTAACACAATGCGCCCGCATATTCTAACCAGCAACCTTCTCTTTACTATTCTAACCTGCAATCTTTTCTCATTATCTTTCAAATAATTCATTGGCTATAGCCATGCAATCGCGCTCTAAATTTCTCCCACACCAATGAGTTCAACTGAAAATTGCGGCCAACAGAAATTATCTGGGGTAATTAAAGATCGCCATCGACTGCACAAAAAAAATGGGACATTTGAGATTTTGTTCGTAAATCCATTAAACTTTCGCTATGCTGATTTTGGGAAACCTCACTTAGACTATAACTGATTTTGAAGTGAACGACATGAACGAAAATGTATTCTTAGTGATTATCGAAGCCCATAAATTATCCACATCACGTTACAAAACCGCCTGCCAAACGAAATTATGCTTATTAAAGTATTACATCATAGACAGATCAAAGAATAGACGTGTACAGATTAGCCTAAAAGACGCTTGATGCGTCCTCGTAAAATTACATGTGTTTGACGATAGTTTAGTTAAGAACCAGCGTGGTTTTTTTTGAAAATTTCATACCTGCAGTTGATGCGTGGTAATTAAAGTTCGGAATGCTGGGAGTGTTCTGAAACTGACTTAGGTCCGGATAGCCTGCAGAACTGTACCCTTGATCGAAGCCCTGGTTTTGCTGTGGATATGCAGCAGCTTGTCCAGGATATTGCGGCTGATGGCTAGAGGCTTGAGAGGGTGGGTAGTAAGGCTGTTGGTTGGGATATGGATGTTGGGGTTGCTGGTTGGGATATGGAGGGTGGGGTTGCTGGTTGGGATATGGAGGCTGGGGCGGCTGACCAGGATAAGACGGCTGCTGAGGTGGATAAGCACCAGGTTGCGGTGGGTATCCGGAAGGTGGATAACCGTGGCAGCCTTGCCCTGGATAGCTACCTTGCTGACCCGGATGGAAACCATACTGACCGGGATATCCCCCACCCGGAGGAGGATAACCGGCTCCTGGATTGTTCATCTGTGGCGAATAATAGCCACTTCCCGACATTCGCTGGTTGCTATTTCCTGAAACAACAAATCCTTATGTTATTTATGTTGTAATGCTCAATCGAGTAAATACTCGATAAATACTCAAGCTATTCGATAACACTCTAGTGCGATAAACTTTCGGTACCAAAAATCTGGGATTTGTATGAACCCGCGAACTCAATCAAGGGTGCAGAGATTCCTTGTCGTGAGATGGGAAAAAGAACCCCAGTCATGAAATTGGAAAAAGGATTCCCTATCAAGAGGAGGGAAAAAGATATTTCCTGTAGTGATATGGAGAGAAGATTCCCGGTTATGAGACGGGAAAAAAATTCCCTGTCGCGAGATGGGAAAAATGTTCCCTGTCATGAGATGAAAGACCAAAAGCGAAGGAAGTTCATCGATTTCAGGTTCTTTGCTTATCTCATTTCGAAACAGTGCTTCTCATTGACCATCTGTGATTCTCTGCGATAATTCTGTCGTTTACGATGACCGTTGAGCTCACATCAAAACTCATAATTCCTGACTCAATGGAAAATTTAGTTTAAGACCCCTCCGATCTCGCCAACGCTTACTCCCTAATGTACATAATAAGTGAATGTCAAAAGTATATGCCCGTAAGAGCACGGTTTTGCATATAAAATGGGACAGGTTAGCTCGAATCCCAAACGCTATATTTATATCTTAATATAATCGGCGCAAAAGCTCAAGAAAACAATATGCTTGAATAGGTTTCATAAAAACTAACTAAGAGTGGACGAACACATAAACACAATCTAGTTTCGCTTAGAACGCGGTGTTTTCGATGACTGTGATTGAGACATGTATAATTTATCACCTCTAGGTGATTCCGCACTCCAAAGCAAAGTTAAAGATATGTCGACAGCAATAATCGCAATTTTTCATCAAATACTCAAAATCATGTAATGATTCTGAGTGAACATATTTAGAGGGTTCTTTCGCGACGGTGATAAGCGACATTTGATGCGCCCTAAGACTGTAAAAAATGCACTTGCCCATTTCAGGAACAAAGTTTTAAATAATCCTGATATGCCTAACCAAGTTTAGCAAAGAAAACACTTCGAGTAATAAGTTGAAAGAACCGGAACCGGACCGAACCGAAATGTATAACTGTCAAGAAGTACATATAATGAGCAAATTACCTTGATCTGGATTGTAAGTCTGGTTCGATGCTGCGTGATCCTGGTTGCGACTACCAATCCCCTAAAATGAGATGATATTCAAAAAATCTAGAATGCGAAGTCATACATTATAATGAATGACTCAAGAGCTTCATAGAGTAACTTAAACTGGCAATGTGCAAAATTCAAACGGCCGGATTTGTTCGGCCATTCCGCTTTTGTTCATCAGACTTCTTTTTGGATCGATGCTTAACTCATGCTAATCCAACGACGCTGTTTTATATAACTCACTTCCGACACTCGCCGACCAAATCGGCCAACAATTGGGAAATAGGGTGGTCGAACCTGTTTCGTTCATCGAATTTACAGTTGCTATCAAATTATTCTAAACGCTAGAAACATTCACAAATGCGATGAAAATGTTATGGTATCGTGGTCTTGTAAATTAAGCAACAAATACTGTTCCAATGCGCGCAAATTTTAGAAATTATTCTGAATAGTATAGTTAAAAAACTACCAAACACAAAGGACCTTGATGTAAAATACAAAAATAACTCAGAAAATGACTCTGAAAATAAATATAAATGCATAAATGAAGCTTTAAAGTGAAGGAAGGAAGAAAAAATTGCTGAGAAAATTTAACAGGATGTGAAAAATTGAAAAATGATGCTTACTTTAGAGACTTCATTAAGAATGGTGGAGAGAAGTTGTGTTTTAAAAGGCATTAATGAAATGAACGTGCCAATTTCAAGAAAGGTGTCTTCGAACTGCAATAATACACTGATCGAGCTTTTATAGTGTTGAGAGGTGCAACGTCAGCCAACTAACACAAACATGATTCACCTCTCGGTGGGGATGCGTCACCGTGTACAGCGACGTTCACAGCGAAACGAGGAGCGAACGTGAGATACTGACGACTTGGATGGGCAATGTCTCGTGCGCTCTTCTTCAATAGGACTCATTCATCGGCAGTATTCTGCTTTCTCTCCCTCATTTTCTCTCCTTCCCCCTTTCTATCTCTCTATCTATCTCTGTCTCTCTCTACCGAGTTATGTTATTGGTACATCAGGGACTGATTTTTGGCTCACATAGTGCAATGATATCTATTTAATACCAAAAACAAGTTTGTTGCACAGCAAATTGATCGACAGTTTTTACTCGAATTTCACTTCTACGTAGAATTTCTTTTCATTGGAGAAACCAGATATTGGAAAATGAAAAGAGAGACTATTCGATTGTGAAAATGGAAAAAAACATCAAAATCTCATCGAGAAAGGTCGAATTTTTTTTGTCGGAAAGAATGCTTCTAATTACATCGAACATTATTTCTTCAACATAAAACACTCTCTGAGTAATGTTCGCTTTTTTTTCTTTTTCGAAGATTTTAAAAATTAGTCAGCTGCTTTCAAAATTAGCGCCCTTCAAACTCTACAGAATCTATTCACTTGCCGAAGGTTTATTCTTTTTTTTAAATGGTTTTCGGGTTTCTCTTTCCGTTGCGTCCTTCGAGACATGCACACAAGTAAGGATGCAAGCTTTAATGGCGTTCCATCGTTTCTCACAAAAAAAGAGCTTTTTTTTTTGAGGAAAGGGAAGTTTCTGTTCCAATAGAAATTATTTTACAAGCTTCTTCTCCAATTTTCTTCTCAAAAGGAGGCGGGTTAGTTTCTCAATTTTTTTTTCTTTGAAAATATATTTCCCTCATCAAAAAATTCCATATTTGGTGAAAAAATTCCACTTTTCGAAAATAGTTTTAACCATCTATTAAAGATATTAAACTACTCAAAGTTTAGCGTTGAATGATTTCTTTTTGTTTTTTTTTCTTGAATATAAATTTTCGGGAAATTTAAAGTACCGTCGAGGCACATCACATAATACATTCATTTTCTCCAACGTCACGCTCCGTGGATTTCATTTTCGTTCCCCTTTCCGCACCATCTTATCGACCATAATGGAAAAGAGAATTCATAGGTGTCGAAATTTCATGAAGAAAATTTCTCAAATTTCAACCAAATTTCTTTGGAAAATTTTTATATTTTTTTCACCATTAAAAAAAATCAAAGAAAATTTTTTTTTTGGTTTGGTGTATATTATGAGAATTTTTATTTTTTCGTTATTTGTCGCATTCAGAAAACACATTTTTAAAAAATTTTTCTACTCGTTGCACGTTGCATAATAAAATCGCAACAGCAATCTTTATCATTCAATTGTTCAATCATCAGTCTTTAATGGTTGAACATTATGGAATGGTCGAACATTTCAGTTTTTTTTTCAACTTAAGTTAGGAAGTTTAAATGATCCAACGGCCATCTCAAAAATGCGACCTTTGATTGCTTTATCCTGCAACCATCTTCTGATGAGAGTAGTATTTGTTAAGGTAAAGTGGAACATTTCCAGAAGTTGAGGGCAGTTTTTCTCTCAGAGCATTTCAAAATCCGTGAGAACATCCGAGAATCGTCTTCACATCCTGTTTATTGAAGAAAAAAGTTTAAGCACTCGATGGCCTTGCAATATTTGACTACTACCTTGCTCCACGGCTAACATCAGCGCACTAAATGTATGCTACATGTGTTATATCCTTCCCAAACCTTGCCATCCCTGTAGATCCTGGGATAATCGCTGACTTCAAATGATTAATGCGCAGGCGGCGAAACAGAGCAAAGACATGTGCGACTATGCCAACCCGAAACGAGTCAGTATATGAGCGCCTTCCACAACAGTATTAGTGGCGTGCAATTTGATAGTGAATGAATGGACATCAACAGTATTCTGCAGGAAATCCTGACTCCCAGAGGAAACCGGATGTTTGCTGTTGCTTATCAAATCACACCGCATGAATCGTTTTATTTTTCACTGAACATAGAAATAAACGAAATTGACCTACTATCATAGGCAGAAGTTGCATAGCCAACAGATTTATAGGTAACGATGATATCGACTATGAAATTATGTTGCAATTTATTGTTTCATTTATACATGACAATGTTTCGCTTATAAACACTTATTTATGCATATCTTTTCATGCAGGTGTGTTATACTTTATACTTGCATTATCTTTTCTATCTTTGATCACCATAAATATCAGCTGCCTATCGCTGAAATAAACTGTTCAATTCCACTGGCTCCCAATAGTTCTTCCTAATCCGCAATAAGCCATTCATCGCAGTAAAAGAGTCAAAATAAGAGGGGGATAGGCCTACCGCAATTATGACTTCAAAATAATCGCGGTGTAGCATAAAATAGGTCATCATATATAAATATGAAACCTTATTGTGCAATCGTATATAAAAAAAATGAAGCCTTGTAGAATCATTCCCATTGATGGAAAGGTCCTCTGCAAACTTTTCTGTACTGTCCATTACGTTTTTCGGCTTGCCATGATGGTATATGCAAGACTGCAGAATAGAGCGCAAGAAGCGTATGAGCGATATGCAAATTCATAGTTCAGATTCTAAGACAACGTGGTTGAAATGAAGTGTATTAGTCCAAAGACGTGGCGAGAATCGCAAATTGCCTCAAAACAACTGCAGAATAGAGAAACAACCGTCCGTCATTTCTAATATTAAGCGCAAAAATGCCTCAAGTATGAAATCAAATTCTGTATGTGTTCATAGAGTTTTTTGTGATGTCTGAAGAAATTTTATCGCATTTGGAGTTGCAATAAAAAATGGTCATGAAGTTTGCATTCTTGACGATTGCTGCAATTTTTTTTTGTTGAGGAAAATGCGAATCTCGTCTCATATTCCTCTAAATTCGGCTGCATTTATTGTGTAAAAGTTGTTGTGATGCAAATTTTGCTTCACATTTGATCGAAGGTTCTCATCGAAATATATTATTCTCTTTACAGTACGATATGACCGGAAAAAAATTCTCTTCATATGATATAGTTTTGCAAATATGGGATAAAAATGCATATTTGCTACGACTCCAGTAGCTTTTACTATAACCCCCACGGTAAGTACTGAGCACTTTAATTCATCGATTTTCAGTTATTTGCAATAGAAGGGAATTACTTAATGGCAGTTCACCACTTAAAATTTTCATTCAGTGTTGATGGCGGGAACTTTGCGTTTGCTTTACCTTCAAGTAATATCCTAATTCTAATACCACTTACCGGTAAACCCATATATTTTTTCAAACTATAGAAGACACAAAAATGAGTAATCTGTAGTAAAGATGAACAACCAGTTACTTTTTGAGGAATTTCGTGTCGTCTCCGATGAAATACCATCCGACGATACATATTATGAAAATCAATAGAGAAAATTTGATTGTCACCTATAGGTATTCACGGAAAATCAATTCTATTTGAACAATATGTTCGAAGCATTCGTCTTTTTGTTGACTACCTCAAGTGGCGAAGATTGATGGAAGTGCAAAAAGCACGTACCGCTCTTTAGCTTGCCTGGCGCTTTTTCCTGTTTTTGTGATACATCAATCTAATAAGCAACAACTAGTCGTTGGAGTGAATATATAGCTGAATCAGAGCATGCAAAAACAATATGTGAACGCTACAGGGGGATCTGTTTTTTCATTTGGTACACTCATTTTGCAGTACTGTTCGTTGGTCCATTGGGTGTGTTTTCGTGACAAGAATTGTCTGAGGAGTTCAGAACCCATTGTCACCTCGTCGATAAACTGAACTTGTAAGAGACTCTGTTCTAAGAAACAGAAAGGGAGTGAGGGAAGGAAAGAGAGAGCACTAAGTAAGAAGATGAGAGTAAGAAGGAGAAAAAGAGGAAAGCTGCGTATCAAGTAAGCGCAATTACGGAACAAAAACTGCTTGATATGAGCAAAATGCTAATGTTTTATAAAGTTTTTATGCATACACTTGCAAAGTCGTCTGATGGGTTCACTCTTCTTATGTGTCCATCCGTCCGTCGATCCATCTGCCAGACCTTTGCAAGTGACGGTTCGAAATGACAACGGCAACAAGGCTTCACGTTTCTGGTCTTGTTTCAAAGCGGTCTTCGAAACCAATTTCCAATTCGCCTTATTCAAATTTAGATGATTTCTCGAGTAATATTCCTCCAAATTCCCTGAAAGAAAATTTTGTGACTTAGAAAACAGTCTCTCTACGAATCATTTCATATGGTATTATATTCTGCAAGCTTCATTTCATTGCAATCGTTTCACTTGCTAATCTTTGAATGAAAAATTGACAGTTTCGCAAAAAGTTTCTGATGGAAATCGAAAGCAGTTGGCAATCTTTTTTGTTCGACCATTCGATCGCTACCTTCTAGCCGTCGAACGCATTGAAACTAGCACATTCCAATTTTTTTTAGTTCGAATCGGATGATTTGAATTTCTAACTTCGATCTGTAAAGAAAGCTCGTCGAAAATGAATGCGTACGCAGTACTCACACAGTCCATGTGGCAGCCTACAAAGGTCCCAGCGATGTTTGCCTAGTAGGGCAATGGGGAAAAATGAGGATGGGAGGAGAGGAGGGGAAGAGAGAAGAAACGTCGCAGAGGTCATATTTCACAGATAAGGGCTTAGTACTTCAAAATGCTTAATTGAAATTCGAAATTTTCTAGTGCTCCATTGTTCTATAATGTCCGACGACTAGTGAGAGATTAGCAGTTAAAGACTGCAATCATATATTCGCTGTTCAACGACTAAAATGGACGTGAAATCTAACAACAGAACTGGTGAATAATTTTATTCATTTTAGGATTGCATGAGGCCGTGATCAGAGCTCGAGAGTCAGGACAGCATGCGGCTCGCTGATCTTCAATGGATCCGAAAATTTCAATAAATTAAGATGTTTTCCACAGTTCTTTTTTTGCGCGATTAAGCATCTGTGGAATCGACAGATGTTATAAACAATCAGCACGGGGAATTATCGTGCCAGTCGCTTAATGCATCTCTTCATCTTTTCTACTATTATCGCACTCTTATCGCTTCTAGCAACCTTTTGTGCCAATGTTTCTTTAGGCGATAAATATGTTATTCTCTTTAAAACGATGTGCACAAAACTCGAGCGTGGCAAAGCACATCATACAGGCTGGCACAATATGCGCATTTTCCGACTGGATTTACCGCTTAATATAAATACTTAAGGTGCTCGATTACGTTAAGGATAATTAATGCGCATTTTCTCCAATTATCGAATTGCCACAGAAATCCTTCGAGGAAAATTCCTAAAAAATTGCAGTAGATTACCATGCACTTTTGGAAATTTCCTGCGCAAAGGTTGATTTTGGCGAGCAACGTGTTTATGCATCAGTTGTAAAAACTAACAGACATTTAAAAGAGGAGAAGGCGGATATATTAGAATGCACTTTATACCTGTGGAGTTTCTATTCTATAAGCAATTGGTGGCAGAAGAACGAATTTCATGCAGATTTGTTCGAGTTGCCCGATTAGTTAAGGTATCTGAAGCATTATTCCGTATATTTTTCTTACTAATTTATGAATATTGAATTGAGCGACACGCTAAAACGCCTATAAGTGTGGGGCGGTTCTCGATTTGTTTATGAAAAATTTACTGCAGTGGGAATGAATTTAGATTTGGATGGTCATTCGACGGATTGAATTGCACTCAGCAATTTTTGTATTCATAGATTTTTTGGTAGATAGGTTGGAACCGCCGAATAGATAGATAAACACTTACACATAATGCACTCTTAGTAAATCTTTGTATTACGTCCTCTTCGTGGTGTGGTAAAAAGAAGTTTCTTTTGAAGAAGCTCACAATGTGTACATTAGCAACCATTAAAATAGGGACAATTACAAAGGTACAAGGAATCACCAATAAGACACGCCTTATTCACACAGCTTCCTCCGATGACTCCGCCCTTTGTAGCATCGTTGTACACACACCTCATCGATTGTGATGTCTCACTGACGTGCTCACCTTTCAACTGCTCCGTTGTGCTAACCCAAACGACTCCTGCATTCAAGGTCAATGCGCACATAAGGCTTACAATATTTTACGCTTGCCGACTTGCTGAGATCCTTTACTCATTGAAGTATTTGCCAGTCGGTTCAATCACTCGAAGATCTGCCAAACAGAAATGTCAGAGGAAATGAAGCAAACCAGATTCAGCGAAGAGAATAAATCGCGTTCGGTTCGCTTTAATTATTTATTTTCATCGTTGAGAATTTTCTTAACGTCACCTCTAAATCATCATTTAATAATTTAAAAAAAAATGTATTATTTTTGAATTTCTCGTTTAAATTGTTAATCTCATCAATCTCATTCTTCTTGGAAACCATTATCGGAGAATGTGCCATAATTTCTTCAATAATCTCTTAGAACGAATCTCTTGCACAAGAGACATTAAAATGGAAACTATTTTCGACTCTCATAATGTGTTCCAATTAAGAGAACGTTCAAGTATTCTTTTTCATTCAACGTTAATGAATTCTCATTTTGCTGAAATATTTTCTGAATATAATTTTCATAGAATAATATGAGAATTTATTTAGTAAAGATTTTTACAATATTAACTCATAAGATTATTTATAAAATTTTGAATGAAATATTTTTAAGTTCTCATAAAAGAAATCTCCTCAAAATTTTTCTTTTTGATTTGCACAAAAATTTTTATTGTTACATTTGGAAAGCATTGTAAGATAATAAATTACCCATCACAATGATTAAAACATAGATAAATATCATTAGAAAGTAATGGATTATGATAAGATGTTGGTAATAATAAGTGTAATATTTTCTGTTACTTCAAATGAATCGAACGTTCGAGAAATTTGATTCGTTGCCCAATTGGGAAAGCAGTTCCACTCTTCATAGGCGTTTTTTGATTATCATATTAAAGAAGGGATTTTGCACGATTTATGTTCGTGGGCGTTGCAGAAAATTTTAGTACCATGGGAATCTTTCGATTGAACTGTTATTTTTCTTCCCGCATAAAGGCGACATTCTGTTGAAATATTTTTTCAAAATCTGCACAAATCGGATACTTGCGCACTTTTTGCTATCACAGTTATTCTATTAGTCGAGATGCCAGAAATTCCACACATTCCACTGGAATTTTCTAATTGCAACTTAATCATAAATGGCTACACGTCCCTTCTTCGTCCCTTTCAATTTCGGAAAATTTCTAAACATTAATTTCGGTCAAAATTGACTGCCCATAAATTAGTGAGTCAATAAGTTGGACTTTTATGCAGCGAGCTTCTAACTTGGCCGCTATTATTTTCGGTATTCCACTCGTTCGAGTGACCCACAAACGATGAGTTTGCTGATGCATTAGCTCGACTGGAAAAATCACCGATGACACAAAAGTTACTCTACCCTTTCGGATGTGATTCTAGCAAATTTTCTGAATTTTTGATTTTCCAGTTTATAATTTTTTGACTCCAAAAATTCCAGCAAAATTTTTTCACTCCCAAAAGTCCCACTTTGTTTTTCACTTTGTTCTGGTGCTTTCTTTACTAGTTGAAAGCTGCGCCCTTCTTCAAAATCGTAAAGTTTGCCTTTATTGTTTCGTTTCTTAATTGAGGCGGCCTGAAAGGCTGGAATGAATCACGATGCAGACTGTCTTTGAAATATGGCTTGTGAAATTGAAAAATTTGTTACGATCACCTTTTTGGCCTCTTACCATTTCCACGGATATAACAAAGCGTCGTTTTCAGCATTTTCTTCTTATTTCAGTGGGAAGATCAAAGCTTGAAGGTTCCTCTGCAAGCCTGTAATTGATGTACGTAATCCATCCTTCGTCGCTTCGTTGCCAAGCACAAATGAGCGTCCATGAAAGTGAATAGATGCTTGACATTTTATAGCGATAATTGCAGGCTTTGCTTCCTCTTCAAAACCCTTCATATAATATCTCATTAAATTTGGTGATTTTTCAATCAAACACATTCGCAATCTTTGTTGAATTGCCTTTCAACCGCGTTTGATTGTATGGAAAGCAATTCAGAGAGATCTTTTCGAGTCTAAGCAAATATACGTTTGTTTGCAATCATAAAATATAAAACGTTTTGCAGTGGAAAGATTTGATACATCTCGAGAAGGCAAACACAGGCAATATCATTTCATCCTTTATGAACGAATATAATTGATTGATGAAGTTGATTGGAAAGAAGAGATCAACAGGTCTCATCCGACAGTTGCGGAATGGCAAGGAGAAATTTTTGAACAAAATTTAACACAGAACTATAACAACTAGCGTTCAGATAGGCTCGCAGTCCTCGAGTGATGACATGTGGTTGGCAGACAGGTGAACTATGAAGTTCGGGTACTGACGGACAGACTGATGACTCAATAAAGTATAGATAAAAATATGGGATTTAGCGTACTGAGCAGAATGAAAACTTTATCGAAAGCTGAAGTATATATCGAATAAAAATTTGTATAGCTATAGACGGCCGAAAGAGGGCGTGTTCTGACAATGAAGTATGGCAAGCACCAAATGATGCTCATCAGGAAGAGGATGGCCGTTGAAAATTGGCTTGATGACCGACTTGTCCAACTTTGCGATGGCACAGTGGTTGGATCTTTCTTCCATTTATCAATGTATCGTCAGAAAAAATCACTGCATACTTCGGATAAACCCTTCTATCCCGACGTTATTTAGCTAGAAAGGACTCCACTTCCATCCCGAAAGCGTTATATATATATATATATATATATATATATATATATATATATATATATATATATATATATATATATATATATATATATATATATATATATATATATATATATATATATATATATATATATATATATATATATATATATATATATATATGTTACGTACATTTTTGTTTTGCAATATGGCAATACAGGAGATTTTTTTGGCTATGAAAGTGTTCAATTCGTTAATGCAGTAGATGCAACGATGAAAATTATAAAAGACTGACGTTGGCAAGTTTTTATGTGCAATGACGCATTATATAGAGATCACGTGTAGGTATGTTTGTCTGTGCAAATGCGTGCATTTGCCTATCGTTCAAAACGTTTCGCTTGCACATTTACTAAAGTAAAGAACATAAAATTTGTGACGTTTACTATTTACGTTATATAAGGATTTCTTATCGAAGATGATGCGATCCAATCGAAATGAGTTGTAAACATATGAGTATGTGTTTGTTCACTTATTTTCGAGTAAGTCATTCTGCGACACAACTATCGATGGAATTCTTCAAATCACTCCAAATAATTTCAGTGAAACAAGCATGTTTGTTTAAAGCTTATTTCTTGCCGGTATCGTCAAACCGGGAAAACTGCTAAAGACATCATCAACAAAACGTGGAAAAAGATATCCCATTTTTCGCAGCTATGTATGAATAAAGATGAGGATGATGTGAAAATAATGTTCTATGCATCGTATACTTATAAGTGATAAGTGAACGTTGAATTAGCATTAGACGAGTTGCTTGACGATGCGCTAGTGAATATTGAATGCAACGGATTACTGCTTTAGGAGCTTGACATTGATCTCGACAAGGTTCTTGACCTTAATACCACAACAGAAAGACGACGATATATTCTGGTGAGTCATCACGAGAATTTTCTTTCTGACCGTCCAAAATCAGCTCTTATTTCTTTTCTGCCTTTGACCCTCACTTCGCATTAATAGTCTTTAGATGGCGACCTTTCAGCGTGAGTCCACATATTATGCATGAATTGTGTGTTTACATAGATCAGTTCTGATTAACAGATTTTTGCAAATGCGACCGTATAAATAGACAAAGAGATGAACACTATCAACTACTCTCACCACCAGTTGGCATTCAATAAGACTCGAAGAATGCGTCATGAAAGGTTTCAAAACTGTCATGCAAAGAAAGTTCTGTAATAACAAATGAAATTTTTTGATGAAATGTTGGTGCAGTTTTTCCAAAAAAGTACTGCCTAACAAATCCCGCTACTTCCTCATTGATTCTTTAATTTCCTGCACTCTTTTGCTTTATCAACTGTAAATTCTTTGTGCATTTTTATTGCAGCTGTGCAACGGCACTCATCAAATACGTTTCGAGTTTTCTGTGCAAAAAATAAATTCCATTTTTATAACGGAGCAATGTGGCGCAAAATTTGAAAGTTTAAATTTCGTTTAGCTTCCGTTCAAAAATTTCCATCAATGAGCATATCCATTCGGTGGACATGATGTAGGACGATTAAAAGGCATCCACATTTCCTCTCTTAGCAGATTTGATGAACTTTGGAAGAAGTGCTGGAAGAAGAGTCTGAGAACTTCCAGCATCCCGGCAATTCGTTGTAATTGATAACGACGCTGTTTTCGGCTTTTTTTGTTGGAAAGTGCATCATAGTCGTTCAGGTGGATGCAAAAGAGAAAATAGCGTCCAAAACACGAAAAAAAAAGTTGCAGTTGCAATAGGCGCATGCATATCGGAACAAAGTGGCAAAGCCGTTCAAAGAATCTTGCATGAGATGCACTATTTGAGGCATTTTATGTAAAACATTTGTGTCGTTTACATAAAACAACATCGATATTCAGAAAATAATAAAATGCAGATTTTTTTTTCCGGCGCAATCGGCCGTTTCCACAATTCATAAAATAAAAATCCATTTTTAGGCTACAAGCGAATGATTTAAAAATTAAACACCGATGCAAATTTGTGAACAATTGAAATATCAATAAATTAATGAGAAATATTTAGGCTGATACCAATTTGAGGCCAGAAATCATCCGATTTTGGAAATATTCTCTAATATATACCATCAGTGTTGCTTTTTTCGGTGACGAATTGGAACAATGTTTTCTCGTGTAAAGTTTACATAAAACTCCTTGACAGGAAGGATTTCTTCTAGTGTTCTAATTTGACTTACATCTTTTGTGTTCTTTTACAGGATATTATTGAAAGGACGAAATGCATCGCATCACCAAATACAATCGACGATTTTCTCGATGAACTCATGCAAAAATTGGATACACTCTGAAAGCCTTATCATTTATAGATGATGCGTCCATCGTGTCCGCAAAAGTATTGCCTGAAGATAACTTTTTATATTGATACCTGAGCATGCATTAGAAGTAATTTCAAAAATTCTTCAATGAAAATGCCGTCTGTTGGCACTCTGAAGTGATCGACAAACAAACGTCTAAGTCGAGCACCGAACTTATTTCATTGTTTGCTGACTGCTTCAGTGGTCTTTGAATTCTCATTGAAAGGGAAACAATAGGTGCACAGTTTTTTGTTATTTCGGTCGCATCTTCTATTATATGTAAATATTTTACAATGTGAGATGTGACATTAAAAATATAGAATTAATTATGACTTCGTTAATTGTTCTCACCTACGTAATCGATACCAAGCGTTCGGAGAGTGGAGGAGGAGGGGGGGGGGGGGGGGGGTGGAGGGAGGGGAACAAATGGTGATCACTATGGCTCTTAAAAATGAGCAATCAGTCGATTAATAACACCTGACTGATGTCTATAAAATTATACGGAAGTACAGTTGTTCTACTCTTCGAGAAGCGATTGTTCATACTAGCGCTAATAAAGTAATTAAATTGATAGGTGAAACATTTTTTTCGGAGAGAATGAATGACAAAAGTGAATTATAAAATCCCATCATAGAGTACAAGAACATTTTCATCATTTTGTTGTCATTAAGAGTACCATATATTAGTACGAGTTCGCGAAGCTTCTATCCTCGCTATTTCAAAAAGCTTTGAAGGTTTCGTCTCTGCCAAATCACCGCCTCTTCTCCTCTTCACCCCGCACCCAATAAAATGAAGGTTGAATCTTGCAAATGCTTTGTGTCTTTTATCATCCGAGAAGAATTCCTACGATCGCGATTGCTGTTTGTTTATTATATCAACGTGGAAAATCTGTTGCTTTGCTTAAAACAGATGAGAACATTTGCGCAATACGAGAGAAAATTGACGAAAAAACTTCTCGATAGTCCGATGTCTTTTTTTTTCGTATTTCACATTTGTTTATTTACTTCAGCTAATTCACTGGCATAAACAAACATGTGGGGACGACGCATAGTGGTGTTGAACAAATAACGACAGATTCTGAGCTACGAGCTTTCGATTGCAAGGTCGACATATGATAGACTGTACCACAATGTTCCATTTATCTGCCCTTCTGTGGAAGTCCCGAGCCCACGGATAAATAAAACTCCTTTTTTGAGCTGATTTTATCTATGATTGCAAAGTTAACTAGGGCCGTGATGTTTCTTTAAAGGTGACTCACTTGCAGATCACGAGATATGTACCCTGAGTGCTGGGAAGCATACAAAGGATAGGTTAGCTGCAAGACAGTGAGCGAAGCACGAACTACATCTGCGAGGTCAAAGAATGTCGACGTTTAAGAGATGATAGAGCGAAACGAAACTTAAAGCTAGAAGGACTCGTTAATTGATGAGTCTCTTCACGTTTGCTTCATTGCAGTAAAAATATCGACAAAAAACTAATAGCAATCGTATAGACAAATCGCAAAATAAATTTCATTATTTGTTTACAGGAAATAAACTTGCAATAAACAACTTGCAGTAAACTTTACTTGGAAAGTTGCCCAATGACGATCGATTGTTATCGATTTCGCTTTTTTTAATGTGCAAATTGTTGTTTACGAAAATATGCAATGCAGAATTATTGCAAAGAGAACAAAGAAAACAAAGAAAATTACTGCAAATTCGTAGAAGTAATACTGAAAAGAAGTAGCAATAAAGCGCTCTAGAACTTTTGCAATTAATTCAAATCTGAACGATCTCACATCTCTCGTTTGAGTTCAAAGTATAGCCAAATACCCTTAGCAGATAGAATGAGCTACAAGCTGTTTTCATTTCCTCCTCTTTTATTTCTCGGAACTAGGAGGGAGGTTTGTATTTTGGTTAATCTTTGATGTACGGTTTCTTTGATTGAGAGAACTCGAAGGTCCCTCGCTTATCTTAAACTCTTTCTCGACCGAAACATTACGCTTCCCTCAGATATTTGTTGAACTTTGCACTGTAAAGTCGGGGCACGTATTTAGTTAGTGGCCATAATTGCGAAACATTTTAATTTCTAGTGGTTTGTCGAAACAATCATCATATATCAGTGAGTGTTTACTTCACATCCCTTATGCTACCCTCTAGATGAATGATGCAAAGGAACCCCGAAATAGACCGTTTTACGAATTTCCCCGAGAATGCGAAATGTGACAACGACAGTAGATTATGTCGAATGGAGAGAAAATGGTATTGGATGAAGACGTTACTAACAGACAGTGTTTTTGCTAGTGTGCTGCAATTAGACGATTTCTGGTGGGAGAGGCATCGAGAGATGATTCGGAGCAGGGGTGGGGAAGAGGAGGATGAAGGAGTGCAGCAAAAGTCGAGGAACGATTTCTGAAGATGCTCCAGTGAGATGCAATTTGACCCGAAAACCTCTAACACGAAAATCACGGAGAAAAAGAGGCATTGCACTATGCAACAAATGTTGTTGCTAGTAGCGCTGGATGACGAAAAAATTTTGTCCAGTAGTTTCGGAAGGTAGAAGCCCATAATGCTAACAATAATGAAGAGGGGTTATTGATGGGGTAAAGTTCCCTTATGCAGTGATCTAACGGTTAGTTCAGCCTCACGGCTTCCTAGGAAGGGTCACGAGACAAAGGTTAAGGAATTGCCCAACATCCCATCTCTGACAAGGATCCCCCGTCGAGCAGTGGGCTGTCCACAGCACATTAGATTTAACCACTTCGTATAATGAGTAAAAGAGTTCAACAGCTAGCTTTTCCTCATATGACTCCTCCGAGGTTTCCGTATAGCGAATTCTTGCTTGCTTCTATTTCGAGGCTGAACCTAGCTGTAAATTTTTATCACAGATGATTTTGGAGCACATGGACGACGTGAAAATACCTGGTATTTTGAACACTTTTAGAAGATCTCCGGTTAGGAAAGCAGCATTTTGCGCACACTAAATTTATTTTTCATTCTTCCATGTCCTCCAGAGAAGTTGACCGATTGCTAGTGATTAAGTTGAGTACTAATCAATTGCGATCTATGTTCATCATAGTTGCCATCATTAAATTATCAGGACATTTCTTTATCAGATAATATGTTACCTGAAGTACTCTCGCATAAATTGTTTGTTTATCTTTTGTTGCAATTTACTGCAATCATAACTGCAATCTATGTTGCATTCTGATTGCAACATAATTGCAATCATAATCTCATACCTCATAAAATCACTTATAGATAACTTGTTTGCTTGCACACAATTAAAGCAACTATATCTTCCGGCACATCTTTCAATGGATACCACAAATATTAGCATCATTCACTCTGTTTGGCTATAGGAATGCGGCATTTTGATGAATGAAATCTTATGGCGTCATACTTCAGCCAAAAAAATCCGAAAATTTGCGAATTGAAATATTATTACTGAGTCATCAACGTGGCTTTATTATTGAACTGTGAGGAATATGCAGCTATCTGTCAATAACTATTATCAATAGCTATCAAGTAATTGCCAGCAACATTCCTCGATAAGGAATTAAAGAATACGATCAAGTCGAGAGAAAATAGTCAAGGCGGATAATAAACAATGCATCAATCAACTAATTCGCGCAGTGACAAAGAAAATGTGCACAGCGCAAAGCGATAATTCCTCCTGCATTTCATATCACTTCCGTTTGCATTCTTTACTTGAAAAGCACACCACTGTGCTTTTTGTGCATTGGAGAGAATCTCAAAAAACGTTTCGAAAAATGTCTAAAGGAATGCAATATCTCTGAAATAGTGTATATATACTAGAATTTCTCGCAATATTTCGTTGATTACTTTTAAGCGTATCCGATACTACAAGCAAATCAGTTAATGTGTTTGCGCAAACAAGATCACTGAATCGGAGCATCGCTATTTTTAACGCTATTTGCATTCTGCAGTCATTCGCTACAGTCATTTGTTTACTTGTCCTCTCAATTAATCATTCCTATGTACCTTTGCAAATTTCTCTTGCAATGCCCAACATAGCGACGTATTTGTATACATGTGCCTGTCTTCTCTTGGTTTCAATGAGGATCCCCCGGTGCTAGAGTTATAAAATTTTGCGGTATAATGCGCATTGCAAGATAACCTCTTACTTTGTAATCTTATGTGTTCATGTTTCAAGTTTACGAATAGCTCTAGACATTTAAGGATGCTGAAAATTCGCACACGTTTTGCACCGGGTGGGTTTCCATTTTTATATCAAGGTAGGGTCACAGAAGAACAAATTTATTATAAAATATTTGCGTGAGGTGCTGTGTAGGAAAAATCCCGTTTGATTTACTGCAGAAGCCCTACAGTGGAGTGCCGAGTATCTTTTGTAACTATTATATAAGATTCTATTCCACCGATTGTACCACAGAACAGCTGCCTTCCTCTTGTCTCCTTCCTCCCACGCCTCAACAAATGGCATATAGCATTGTTTATGACACTATAGCAAACGGACACAGCGAACCAAACAAGATGGCAAGCAATCGTTTGCTTCACACGTATGCTCTTTGGAATCCGACTATGTGACCAGTGGTCAGTGGTCGCTTAAGTTTAATTATATCTGCTTGTCTGCGGCAAAATTTATCCATTTCATTCTTACTTCAATACCGATGATTCTGCCAACTTCTGCTCCTCCAAGAATAAACGTCAAACTTTTCCAGTGAGTCTATTCCCCTTTCAATATTCCTTAGCACACTGTTACATGCATCACCCATAGTTCTATTTGTTAAATGCGTCAATATTTTTTCCGCCCAGCTTATAACTGCTCATTTGTTGCTGCACACTATAATATTGGCTATAAAAGCAGTGATAGCAATGATAAGGCTACCTTATCACATGGTAGAGATAGAGCACATGTCATCACTAATGCGCCATCTAACGCCTTTAATCATGGCAGAGATGACGTCTTTAACAATCATATGTTCATATTCACATATTGCCAGAATGGAGCTACAAGCTTCATCTTTCATCGCTATGTGAATTTCATCCGACTATTTTCCTTTATGCTTTCGAATCTTGGGCTTAGGAGGTGAGAGTCTATTTCTAGCAGATATGAGCGTTTCCATATCTAGCAACTCAAAGTGATAGACCCGAGGAGTGTCGTTCACGACTGCTAATCGTTGATACGATTCTATAATTATATGTTTCGGCCACTGTAATTATTCTGGTGCTAGCCATCAAGTCAATGTAATTGAATCGGGGTTTGTTGAGTTTGCTAAGCATCTACTAACCGTTATTTCATTGCCCACCAGCATGGTGGCCATATCGTTGCACGTAGATTACCTGAGGACAAAAAGGACAAAAATACAATTGTGAACTAAACAAACAGCTGCATTTAAGACAACAAACAAATTGACCAAAGTGCCCCCTGCTTTGACAATAGCCGAAAGGACTGAAGTAAAATGTGTACGTGCTAAGGTTCGCCCACATTGTATCTGAGCGTGTAAATTTGAGTACCGCATAGGCGCGTAAGTTATAACTGTTTCATGCGTCAAATAAATATTGCTGTAGTTTTATGCTAACCTGTCGCCACCAAAAGTCATCAAAATAAAGCAGAAAACGATGCCAACACACGTGAGAAATGATAACGTTGAGGATTAGAGCTGCCTCCAACCATCATGAAACACAAGCATGCGTTCTATCAAATCTTTAGGTCATTATCAATGACAGGTAAACAGTGCGGTTCATAAAGGTAATCGTTTAAGTGATGTGCCAACCGATAAATATACCTTCTGCGTATTTCAGCACCAATATTTTCGAGGAAGGGGGAGGGGCTATGAATGAGAGCTGGAGTAAGTTTAGACAACCGGGGCAGAAGGACGCCTACCGGCTTTTAAGAAATATATTCTAAGTTGTAAACTTTGCTCGCCGTTCAAACTTGTTGGTGAAAGCTTGATCATCGCATGTCGGTTTCCAAACCGTTGAAGTGATACCCATTCCGGTATTGAAGCATCCTTGAACCGTACAGTATTGGATTTTTATTGAGAAGGGAAAAAGCTATTTTCGCAGCCTTACCTGCGCTAGTCAAAGACCGTTCATCTCAGAACAGATGTTTTTGATGATGCAGCTCCAAAACCCCTTGATTAGATATCTGTAGTTAGTGTTGCAACCATTTCGCTACTCTCTTTGAAAAACCATTAATTCACATCTGCGTTAAAATTTACACCATTTGAACACACAAATCCATTTAAATTCCCAGCAATGTTGCTCGCCAAGTGTTGCTCGTTGCACGTTTCTTGGACTGTTGTTGATGAGCCGAATGAACGCCCTATAGACAAAGTGTGTGTCGTCAGCGGATGATCACCACACACGAAGCGAGTTTGTGGCGGTCAGCTGCCCATTGGCATGCACGCGGGGTCTCGTACCCGTACAACAAACCAACCCCCCATCCCGGTTGTCATTTTATTCGCCCATCTTTAGTGCTCTCACGCTCCTCCCCATTCCATTCGATCCTTTCATTCGCCACTACACGCTTTTCTTACACCATCTTTGTAACGCTCAGTATCGCCTCATGTTTTCAACAGTTTTTCTTTTTTATTTATTGCTTTTTGCAGCTTTGTTAAAATTGCTCTTCTCTCAATAGGTACTTTTTCTGCGATGAAAATGCAATCATCGAAAACCCGCTTAATATTTGAAATATTAATATTCTATAGATGAGGTCATTAGCATATTTTTGAAGAAAGGACTTCAACCAGTAAAGGAGAGAACCTCCCTTGGAATTACTTGTATGATTAATTCAAAACACTAACTAGATGTGCAATTGAATTTATGAAGAAGTATGAAAGTTAGAGTTCAGTTTATGGAGAAACTAATCTCGTACTCCTGCGTCTTTGGTGTCGACACTAATTGACAAATCCAGAGTTCATCAATTAAGCATAATATTTCATTTATGCAGAATTCTCCATATTGGAATGGAATAAAAAGAGTTGGATTATTCGGCAAAAGACTCGTTTTTCAGTCGACAGTCGCTCAAATCTACAAACCTTAAATCTTAAGTCCTCAATTAATAATATTCAAAGTTATCTGCTTTTTAAGTGGTTTCGCAAATTTGCATTTGCAAAGTCTTTTATGTCAATGTCGTATCCGTGCGTATGTCGATTTGCTGGTCCGTTCGATATTTTCAACTCGGGATCCATTGCAGCTAGAGTTACCGTCTATTACGAAGAACAGTAGCAATGTACATCATAGGATGGCAATCTTTCGCACCGATCGATGACCTTGGAAAGGAATTGCCGATATTTAAAACGTATCGTAAAATTTGACACACACTTCATTCTAGTCGCTTTTTCATTTAACACGGGTCGGATCATGAGACAGTTGAAAGAATGCGAGAAGAGTTGGTACAATATGCACGCTTCGAGCCATCTCTTTATTGATAACAAATCATCCAACTTAAGGGGTACCAACAAAAAAATTGAATATGCAGAATAATGGCTTCATATTTTAGCTGCTCCGATCGCTTGCAAAAAGTTCATCTGTAATGGACTCATTTTCTGTGACCACATTAGGACAAGATCAAAATCGAAACGATGTAAATGCCTGCAGATTTCTTGACACCTTTGAATGTCTCAAAGTGTTTCAGAAATCGATAGATCGAGGCCAATAATGGGATAAAAGGTTACCATATGGTGTATAGTATAACCACCAACTAAATAGGTTTACAGAAGCGCATAAATTTGGAATGTCAGTACGGATGGTGGGATCAGTTCAAACATAGGAAGACCATTGAATATGTTTTATGTTCTGTTGGGAACTTATGAAACCGGTTGGTCATGTATACAAAGTGTATGCGGAAATATTTCACTCTCCCTGATACCTTTCTCTACTTGTTGTTTATTTCTGCGGAAAAAAAAGTTGATAAAAGAAAATCTTTTACAAACAGATATCTCTCATCGCAGTGTCAACCAATAAAAACCTAAAGAAATACCGTTTGAATTTTGAAGACGTCAAAAAAAACAATTTTTTTTCTTTGAGATTCCGTCAATGTATGTGTTACAGACTACAATCGGCGAAATTCATCGCATAGCGATCACATGAATATGATTATCGCCAAAATATCGCTGATTATCTGTGTCGATTTGATATCAGCAGCCATCTGTCTTCAAACTATTTTTCGTTCTTCATTTAAACAACTCATGTTTCGTTGCGTCGACGAAAAATAAGTTGTATAAATGTGAGAGATGTCTGCTCGTGTTGTTATCTGTCTCTCTTTGTATCTGTGCGGTAATCTGATTTCTGCACTTCGGAGGAAACTTAAGACAATTAATCTCGTTGTGTTTACGCTAAGTCGACAAGTAGAACACAATTTCATTCCTATTAAGCGCTTCCGTGTGGGTTGCAGAAGTAAAGATGTGTGTGTAATTTATAAATGCAAGATTTGAACCGGATATATGCGAATGCAACAACTAAGGGGCAAGTCGGAAGAATTGCCACAAAATTGCTTTCGCAGCAGCGCTCATCAAACGAGTGGGCTACATCGATTACTAGCAAATAATAAAATGTGTGCAATAATACATCCATATTTTGGAGTAATCCGATCGCTGTACGTATCTTTCTTGAACAATTAGTTCTTTATAAACTAAATGGTCTCGAGTGAAAGTCCAATCGATTAAAACTCCATGCGAATTTTTAAGAACATTTAATATTTCTAAACTCATTCCTAATTTGACCTATCAGATTGATTATTTGTATAAGTACTCAATTTCTATAAGTGTGTAAGTGCACTGCACAATTGTTTTACAGTATACGCTGCAACCACCAAATTTCATTGCCTCAGCTTCAGTGATTCCCGAGGTGACGTTACCTCACACGGACGGACGCTTACATAAAGATATGCCAACATGACGCTCTAATAATGCGTTTTGTAAACACAGATGATTGAACACGCGTAATAAACAGAAAAACGTGCCAGGCTAGCTGGCGCGATATGTGCTTTCCAGTGTCATCTGACAGACAAGAAATTTGCAACGTAACTGAGCTCTCGCTCATAAAAATTATTCAGCAAAGGTTTTTTTTTCCTCCATGTGAAACAATTGTGCAGTGCAAATCCGGCGCATGTGAAATGCGACTTGATCGATCGTAAATTACATGCAAATTTCTAGGCGCATTTAACTGCCTATATCTCGTTCGAAAAGTTGAATTCAGTTTAACAAGCTGAGCTACAAGTTGCTATAGATACAGCCTACTCACATTCACGTCGTACACTTCAAATTCCCTAGCGCATATAAAGGTGCACAGGTGGGGCATTGTCATCGAATATTTTGCAAATCCAAATTTGCAAAAGTACATAATGTGCAAAAATTACTGCTAGAACGATGAAATGTTGCAACTCGCACACTGAACGAGTCGTCGTACGAATATTTCAAAAACATTACATCGCTCTTTCTCATGCTTTTTTTTTCTTTCTTACGCGATTGTTCTATTGCATAAAAACGCCATCTCTATGCTCAAAATTCTTTGTTGTCTCGATTTCCATCGACTAAGGAGCAAATTTTGACTGCAAATATTATAGAGGAGTAAATAACAAAGAAAATAATCACTCGAAACGAAAATAAAATTTATGAAGATAGAGGTGAATATTGCACTTCACTGCCAAACTTCCTTGTTTTGAGAGTGAAAACTATCAAATTGAAAGGCGTTCATACGCATTAAAAAATATATCCTTGTTGAACACTTTCATCAAAATCGCTGAAAAACAATGTTGGTGGAGTTGAATAACGCTTTTTTCAACGGAATTGCCCATCTCTTATTTGTTAGCAATATTTCGTTGTCATTTTTATATACGCTGAGTTCAGCAGCTTACAGAACGAAAACTTAACCTACAAATTTCATGATATGCCTAGGAGATGGGAAAAACAAAACGAAAGAAAGCTTGATATACTCACTACCTTCAGCATATTTCATAGCGTCATGTTTTCCGGTTTTTGGATTGTACCTATCAAATTAGTAAATACGAAGTTCCCATCGAAAAATAATTTGCAAATCTCATTTAAATAGTGCTATCACTTTGCCTATCAATTTATTGATAGCGACAATGTATTCCTCATCATTCTAGGTGGATCTGTGCGGGAAGTTTAACAATAAAACGATCCATTAGGCGCTACCAGTAATTGTTTTGTGCAAGTGAAAGGAAACATTGCGTTGCGTTCTTTGCTCATAGTCACAAAAATATTCGTTGGCATTTTGGTGGCGTCAACATCACTAACGAACACCTATCGTCTCGAATGATAGAATTTGGGTTGTTATGAACGTCGATCCTTTGTTAGAAGTGCAATTGTAACTGATTTACTCATATTTCCTTATTTTTTCGTATTCTCGCAGTTCACTCTATGCTGAATTATTTCATTCGAATGATTTCATCTGTAATGTACGTTGTCGTGAAAGTTGTAAATTTTTCAACAAATTATTCCAGACTGTCAACTCTTAAATGAAAATATATAAATCTTTATCTGTATGCAGTTGAAATTTGCTATATGCTTATGTGTGTATTGATTTTTAGCTGCTATAGGAAAGTTTGGCCAACTTATGCTAAATTTTACAGGTCGCTTTTCTGAATAACGAAACTTAACGATGATCGATCCTTCCATCATATTGCCATTTGTAGTTGGTGGCAAGAAATGCATTGACGAGATAAGCATAGAAGTGTATGTTGAGTTCGTTTATCAATCCTAGTAGTTTCTCCTCCACCAGCTAAAAGCATCTGTAGTGGTGTGATTAGTTCTAGTCGCTGCAGCCCTTCCTAGTATCGCTCTCAAATTTGTACGCCTTGTTTGTTCCGCTGTTGGTTAGGTGCTTAAAGGTGAACATGTTTGCTTTTGGATTGATAGAGCCGATTGTTCCTGCAAGAAAGCATTTTTCAAGGTGTCTGTTCACTATTTCGCATGTTTTTATCACCTATTTTTTTGCATAATTTAGGAACAGGTCTATTGCCTTATCTAGCCAGGATACAGAAGCGTTTATCATATCGCATTTCCAGGCATATATTTCGAGTGAGTTTTTCTCGCATATTATAATTTATATACTTTAGAAAAATTGTGTTAAAGCAAGCTGATTAGTCGGCACGATATGCGCTTTTGCATCCCACTTATCATCGCAATCGCTTTCGTAAACTACCAGAAAATTATGAAATATACGAAATAAAACGCTCTTATTTTAACTGATCCAATCGTTTGCACTAACCTAAGTTTGCTTTTTGACCACTATTTGCACCATTTATGAAATTATTTGAGGTCTTTGTTGCAAACGCTTCATGTTATAATTATCAGTATCATATTAAGCGAATAATTTAATAATCTATTGCGTTCAAACACTTTTCAATACTTTCTCTTCATGAAACGCCATATTATTATTGTTTGAGACTTAAAAGGATCCATAAAATGACATTGAAGACACAGTAAGTTGGATACTACATAAAGAAGAATGAGTTGTCCCTATAAGACAATTTTGTTGATAAGCGGAGCCATAGATGGGGTTTTAAGCGATGATATCTTGTAAAGGTGTACTTTCTCAAATGTGTTTCCAAACAGTCCTAAGTAATCCTATTAGAAAAATATGAAAAATACATGCTAAGAGCACTCTTGAATGTAAACTCTCTTCTGGAGCATAATTAACCACATATTTTTTTCTTCTGGATTATAGAAGTTCTGAGGTTTCATGAAAGAAAGAAGATAAGGGATGGAATGTCAAGGTACCTAGTATCATCACTATGGTTGATTTGAACTAAGAAAATCACCAAAAATACGACTCAGTTGTGTTGTTTTGGCAACGTAAAATTCGTATTTTGTTGATTATGGTTTCGAGGACTGGTCCACTGAGTGCTAATAGATAGGGGATGCGCATAACGGATATATCTCGTATCTTTCATTATTCCTTGGAGTCCTCAATTTTGAATACTTATAATACCCGATCTCTTGATAACACCTTTGGTCCTGAAACTATTCCCGGAGCTTTCAAGTAAATAAGAAGGCCATTAGCTAGTGAAAAACTGTTAGTGGATTAGCTGAAAATATCTTCAGAGGGATGAAAAAGAAGAATTTTCGATTTTAGTTTGGTCGTTTTTCCCCAAATCGGAAAACTTGTGTTGTTTTGGTCTCTGCACGAATGAATTCGATGTAGTTGATCGATGACGTCTTACCGAATTTCATCGCCTTTGATATAAATCAGCGCCCTTGTGAATGGCATGCCCTTTGATCCTATCGTTCGTCAAAACAGAGCATTCACTGCCCCTTTTTACTTCCAATGAAATACTTTTGTACGAGTCTCGTATATATATATATATATATATATATATATATATATATATATATATATATATATATATATATATATATATATATATATATATATATATATATATATATATATATATATATATATATATATATATATATATATATATATATATATATATATATATATATATATATATGAATTACTAAATGCCGTGATGCGAGGATCAAGAGGCGGAAACGTCCCAGGGAGGTGCAACAACGTATTTTCACCCCTCGCACAAACGGTTGTTCAAAAGTGCGAAAGCAATGGTAGAACGCTCAATGATGAGCTGTTTTTCGGTAGACTTCACAGCGCCGTTTTTCTATGAAACCGGTCGCTCATAGAAACCTTCAAGCAGGAAAACTGTCTCGGATCGCGCTTGATCCGTTAGGAGGTAAAGTCGACTTGCAAGTTTTGGTGTCTGTATAGCGCCTTTTAGTGCCAGTAGCTCACGGCCAGCTTGATGAACCATCAAGAAATTGGAGGTAAGAGGTCACCTTATATGCTCAAAAAATATATCTCTATCAGTTTTGCTGTCGTGGTTTGGTAGTGGAAACTGCTGTATATCCATACAGGGTCACATAATTACACGCATACGCACGAACATAAACATATACACACACATACACAGGCGCACACGCATGCACAAAGTCATACATATACATTTAGGAGTGCGTCGAAGTTCTCATTTCAGAATCTCGAATTGCAGTGGACATTGAAGTGCGATTTCATTTCCTTAGTTTTTCTAGTGTTCAGCTTTGTGAAAGTCTTTTTCCGACACAATCCCGACATATATCAACAAGGCAGACGCATGCAAAAATTTGCAAAAGCGCCTACAACCACAGGAGTTTCACCAAGACGACGCCTTAGATATTACAGAAGTTATGTTAATCAGGGACAAGGTCGAGCAGTTTTGCATCCGAATGTTGCGAAGTTAGGTAACTGTTGGCTTGGCGCGAATGCTCGAAACGCCTAATAAAGCCGCACTCAGCGCCGCATTGACTTTCTCGATGAGGAAACGCTCCTTAAGCGAAGACAATTGTTTGAAACCTAGACGCTTTTACTGAGTCGCTATGAAGGCGAATACGATCGTTTTATGAGCATAAAATAAAACCTAGTCTAAGCGGATATTCTTGATCTTGCTGTTGTTCACTCTCGTGAGAACAAGGTTACTGCCCGCTTAATTCATAAAAGTCGCAGCGAAAATAAACGGTTGCAATAATCGTCCTCATCGCTTGAGTGCATTAACATTTTCATGACCGATAGAGGAAGGGGATGTGAAGCGATACAAATGGAATAGTAAGTATGGAGAAACATATCAAAATATCATTGAACATTTTAATAGGCGATCTATAGTAAGCAGTGGTTAGCGTTGATACGTTTCCTGATGTCCTCTCTATGTGTATCTGTGAACGTTTTCTGATGCGTTGTCTACATAGAAGCGGAATCTTGTTTCGCTACGTTGTAAAGAGGTTGCGTGGCTGTTATTCGATGTTTGCATCGCTGATTCAACTGTGATTTTGTCGAATTGAAAGTGGGCGGGGCGATAATTGTTAAGTGCTATACTTTTGACGAATGAATGCACAGTTTTCATATAGAAGCCATTTTCACATTTCCCATGAGCAGCCGTTCATTATTACCAGCCCTCATGCCAGTTGGCTTTCTTTGATTCTTTTATTTTTCATTTTCCACTTATAAAAGAAAACGATTTATTAGAAAGCACTAATATGTGCAAAATCGAAAATGTAAGTTGGTTAATCGATATGCTTGTGGTATATGTTCAGTGGATACTATAGAAGAAGGGTTGTCTATAACAGAGGTGATTTATGAAGACCTGGTGAGCGAAGGAAATATGACCGTTTTTTGTTCGACAATTTTTCACTTTCTTATCAGCTCACTGACTTAGTGATTTTTTGCAAAAATTTCGCAAAAAAAAAGAGACGTTTTTGCAGATATAATGATAGGAAAATTTTCGCCAAGAGTGCATTTTCATTAAAAAAAAACTTTCATAGGAAACGAGACGGTTAATTGGTTGATGCAGTTTTCAATCAATAATTTCACTGACTTAACTTCATTAAAGATGTTACTGTTCAAATGGTTACTGTTAATTAATCTTTAATTTTTGCCATCTTTTTCGCCTATGACAGACGTTCTCAGGTACATCTCTAACTGTTGTTTCAAAAAAAAAAGAAATTCATTTGAATATATCAGAAAGATTGGCAAAAAGGCAAGAAACTTGATTTATGCACTGTGATGTTTCAGTATAAGTATTTCCTCGCTTTAAAAGTTGTAAATTTATCAAACGACTACGTTAAAAAACCTGAAATACTGAGCGCTGTGATATGAATCCCTGAAATGGAACGCGATATAAGGTTGCTTTTTCCTCGTTTTCTCATCTAATTGAGTCTACCTATCTAAAATTAGGCTTAATTCCACCCATTACTATTCATCTGAAAATAACCTTTTGCCGAAATACTCATAGCTGTCCTCTCTCTTTCTCTCCCTTCTGCCCCCCCCCCCCCTCTCTCCTCTCTCTTTTCAACATCAAATTTATTATAATTATCGCGAACAGTCACTTATTATGGAATTCTAATTAATGTGAAAGGATTGAAACTAAAGCTGTGGAGAAAAGTGGACTGGAGGTGACAAATCGTGAGCAGTAAAACTGAGTATAGAGAGAAAAGATCACAATGTGTCAATATGAAGTCGATGGGAAGACCAAGAGATTAAAGAGCGTTTTGAAACATATTCTACTTAGGAGACTAGACATAGACTCATGTGTACAACCTCATCCACTCATTCCTCATCACAACCGTTCTATATGGTTCACATTTCATCATAACCGTTCTTGTCGTTGTTCTGCATTCATTCTCTTGTTAATTCATTTTATGTGAGCGCCTCTCTCGAAATTTTATTGAAATAAATATAACAAATGTATAATTCAATTTTCTTTGACTTTTGAGAGATATTAAAAAAAATCGAAATTCATTTATTTTTACGCGTATAAATCATAAACCCTAATTAATGAATGAATTCTTTTGGAGAATTTCGACGAGCAATTTTTTTTTCACTGAAAATCTTCAATATTGTTCGAATTTTGGAATTTTTAGCTGCAAAGAAGGAAACTCGGGAATGAATGAAACAACACTATTGAATAAATGTGGCTCTCTGCAAACTTCTAGATCATATTGCTTATGCATTGCACTTTTGCATCATCAATATTTTTGATTATGGTACAATCAGCCAAGCAGCGCCTATAAAATTATCATCTTCCATTGACTATGCTTTTCGCAATGCATTTTTTGCTTTAATTCATTCTTTTTCAAACTGTATACTGAGTACGTAGACGTTATGCACTCTTGCATGCGTAAAGTCTAATCAATGGAAAAACACCTCTTTATGATTTTGTAATACTTATATAAAAGTGAACTACTGCCTCATTAGCATAGTTGAAGAGACTTGCAAAACCCTTCACGGATCATGTACATACGTTCGCTCGCTTATTTCTGTAGTTGCTGTTCAAAATTCGTTCTTGAAGCGTTATGATTTCTGCGCCCTATTAAAGTTTGCCTACTACTCGAACTTATAAATGACACAGAACTTGTTTTGCTTTACTCTCAGTTGTAAGCAGAGATTTCAAAGAGTATTTGATGCATTATTAACCGATTGGATTGAGCCGAATAGCAGCGATGTATCGATATTTTTTTTAGACATTTGGTCATACACAAGACTTTTTAAGCTCATAGCTTTCGGTGACGTCAGGTTGAATCTGTATGAGAAGCAAACAGGCCGCACAAATGCAACATAAACAGAGCAGTCTCATCGTCTCCTTTGCAGAGCAAACGTTCTGAATCGATTATCAAGATCAGGATGGACGGAAATTTCCGACTGGCGCTTCTTCAATACGACAGTTCAAAAATATTGCTGTCCAAAATCTTTTCAGAATTGAACAGTGCAATTACTGTTGGTTCGATATTTGTGTGATACTCTTCTCTGAATTATTTTTGTCGTATGAATAGTGAAAATTCAGAGCAGATTTACAATATTTGAGTGTTTTTCTTTAGATTTGGTAACCGTGACAATGTGCCAGCTGATTCGACTGCAGTATTAGAAGAATATGATGAATGTCACCGAGAACGCGGAGAAAGGTGCTGAAAAAGCACCACACAGTGACTATCTCGATGAGGATCACGTCCAGAAAAGTTTGTAGTTTTACATTCCTCCCTTGCTCGCCTTTCGTACAAATGTGTATCAGCAAAGTTTGCACAGGTGGAAGTTACTCGTTGTATAGACAGTACAAGTAGGTAGCATACACATGTAATAAAAGAGAAAAAAAAGCTTTGCATCGTATACAATGATTTTTTGTGCACATAGAAAGCGGACGAAGAATAAGTGCCGATTGCATTTTCATGCTTCATTTTATTATTTTAGGCTAATTTGCATACCTGACTTCAAGCGTAGGTGGAGATGAACTTGACTTCAAACGTAGGTGGATGAACTGAGAGGAAAACAATCAAAAAACCAATCTGAAAGATTGGAAGTGTTGAATTCTAGCAGTTCAAACATCAATAAAAAATAACAAGTGATGCAATGAAGAAGGAGGCTGTCATCATACGCGCACTTCAAAATCTTGATTATTAGATCAGTTAATTGCTCAGATATGGCTAATACTAGAGCATAATATCTGTTACGGAGCTTTATTCAAAATTAATGAATTGCACAAAACGGGTGTCAATATTCATTTATTTATCGCATTCATCGATTACGAAAGAAATTGATTTATGCGATTTTACACTCACTAAACCGTTATCGGCCGACATGGAGATAATCCAATCGGAACGAAATGCGACTTTCTAGATCATCGCTAATTTAAATTTCATTCAACAATTTTCATCACCTCGTTATCATTGTTCGTTTGCGAATTGAAATCATTGAGGTGTATGAAATATGAATAGATCGGCACGCAGACAACGTAAACAAGTATCGCGCAAAGGTGGCGTCATCTATGGAAAAATTTATAAACTTATCACCACTAACCCAATTATTTGTGTTTTAAAAGAGAAAGGAGCGCAAAAATACGCTAAACAGACTTGCGCAATACGTGTTTTTTGCATTTCAGCACATCAATTCAACCGGTTACCCAACAACAGTGAAAAAATTCACTAACGCCGGCAATGTGGAACCGCTAGTGTAAATCTCCAATTTAAAAAAAAAATCGTTTTTTGTGCTCCCCTAATTGACAGTAGATTCGACCGGAAGTAAGTATAGGTCGTGGTACATGAATTGAAACCAACAGGCAAATAAGCAAACAGACACAAACAAACACGCGCAAATGCCATGATATCAAAATTGGCATTTGTTAAAAAGCGCAAAGGTACTAATAAACCTGAGCAGTTTATCTCAGAGAATGGTATATAGCGACAACACGGCGGTAATAGGCGAGAAGGGTGCAACTTATAGCAGAGTTCTGGCTTGCCGTTTAACTGATTGTTGGGAGGGAGGGGAACGGGGTTGCTTCCGCTGACCGTACCCATCCATCTGTATACTTTCATATAAATATCCTTAGCGAAGCTCTCATCGTCATCCGTTTTACACATTGTGCCGAAGCGCATTTAAACACTTTGCAGAATTAATCGCGAGTACCACATTTCCAGTGATCTTTTTTTTTGCAATCCTCATTCCAGTAACAACTTCCGAATTTGTAGAAGTATGAGTTAAGATGGTACTAGAATTTCCCTCCCACATTTCGGCTGTAGTTTCGTTCTCCGAAAATCTCTTTCACTGCGACATAGTAGGGGCATTTAATCTCTGTCACGCTGCGTTAAGCTCTAATTATCGGTAACGTTTTATCATAATCATCAATGTCGCTTTAAATAGATACACAAATAACGAATCATTTGATCGTTAGTTGCCTATCAGCACGCTTTTATTGTATCGCATGCATCATAACGGCAATTCATTTTACGACATAATACACTTTATTACCTACTACAAGCATCTCTATATTTTCGAGTTGCACCCATCAGTGATAATGGCTACGTTTCGATTACTCTGTGTTATGACGCGCAACCGATTATATACATCGGCGGGTATTTACCTAAAAATTATTGTCCTATTTGTGTATTCGATGAAATTGGCGTTTCTTCGCCTCATCTGAAATCTCTCGATGAGTGCTAAATCTGAATTTTTCACTACGATCAATCTGAAGCGCAAATGTCTTTGCGCGCAATTCGAACAACTTCACTGCAAGTAAATTTCCGATCTTTTTTTTAATGAGAAGGATTTTCGAAAAAATCATTAAGGCGTTCAACATTCCGTTTAAGGAGACCAAAACCCTCAAGTAGATATATGTCAAGCGTCGCTTTCAAAGTTTATTTCTTTATTAGGCGACAAGTTTTCATGTGATAAGCATAAATTCACGTGTGCAACTGCTTATCATTAGCTTATCTAATCTACATTCGCTAGCCATATCAACCTACATGCATTCCAGCTTCTTAAAGAACAGCAATCGCTTTGTTTTGTTTCATTTTCCGTCTTTTAAATTACGCTTATTGCATTAACGAACATTCATTGACCGGACACTCTTATTCTATAAGAATGCACGTTTTGATGACCGATTAAATATACCAAACATTGTTCATGTTTTCCATAGTTTTACATTAGTTTTGATAACCGATCCATATTTCCTCTTTATATCTGCTTGTCTATCGCTTATGATTATGACTGGAGAGGAAGACTGCTTGTTCGTTGCAGCATTTTTGGAATCAGCGACAACCGGATTCGATGGTAACTGCGATTGTAAAATTCCAACACGTGTTTTATACGTCCATTCATATTGTTTAATTGTTTCAGCAATGATATATCGGATTAATATATTGAAACAAATATGTCATAGTGCCTTCTTAACTTCTAGTGCAGAGAACTTTTTCCTAGTCAATTTGCATCTCTCATTTCTCTTTTCGTTTATGAAATTCTTTTTATTTGTTCCTAAAAATTATTATTCGGTTTATTCTTATGTTTATGTGAGCGTAGAATTTTCATCAATCTACTATATACGTTTTTTTTCATCTTAGCCTTCTTGATTTGCATATATTGAAAAATAAATGAGCGGACTCTAGAATTTTATGTATTTGTCATTTGATTTCCATTTCTTGAGAGAACGATAATTCATTCTAAATTATACTCTCAGTCAATTTTTCTTTTTAAAATCAATTCATAAATAAGAAAATCCTTCAAAAGTTCCATTTTTATCGAGAAAGCGTCCGCATGAAATCATTTTACTTTTTGAGATCTTCTATATAATTTTCTCAACCTCCTCAATAATATTTCGTTGACTTAGTCGTAATGTATTATTATTTCAGCACAACTTTACCATACCTTCAGATAAACTTAGCGCTATTCAATATTACAAATTTATGTTTGCAGAATTTGCTTCTCTGCGAGTAGGAAATCAAATGGGCACACCACCACCACCTTATTCGTTAACAAGCCCATGTCTTCCACCAATCGACACACAACAACAGCGATGGTCACCTGAACCACCTCCATCGTTTGAGAGCCTTCCAGCATACCCAGCAGGCCAGTGACATTAATAATTTTCTCTTCTCTACTGAACATATATTCGCTATAATTCGTATCGTAGATACTGCTGAAATGCCATCATTCAATTACGTATCATTATTACTAAATACGTTAAAATTCCTCGATTTGTTACCGAAAATTTCCTTCTCTTGGATCGAGAGGAGTATAGGTGCCGATATTTTGCTGGAGCCAGCTATCAGTTTACTTTCGTCGATTTAATTTCAGGACCAAAACTGGAGAAAATGGAGTATCCAAAAAATATTCCTGGACCGACCTATGCATGTCCCCATTGTCAAGGAAGGTTCCTGGTAGGTTTCAAATAGCAATATTCGTGTGATAATCCACTGCATGAAAATTGATTTAAAAAGTGCGATTTGCAGAGCGCGTAAAGTACTAACGTTTTATCCAATTGGTCACCTGCTCGATTTTATCATTTCTCCTTAACAAAGTATGAACTAATATTGAATTACGAATAGACAAATAAGCTCGAATATTAATACAAAAATAAACGGAAGCTGTATTCATCGTTTACACAACATTCTAAGTTCAAAATTCCGGCTGGCGTCTGTCAATAAGAGTGCATCACATTCCAGCTGAAATTTTCTCGCAAATCTAATGGGACGCATCGCTTTGAGAACAAATAACATAAATATTTGTCTTGAAATTGAACTTTTTTAGATTCGTTTTTATTAAGTGGGCGATTTATTAGTGCGTCAATGCGAGTGGAATTTGAATGAAATTTATAAAATTGCTAAAGTATATAACGAAATAGGAATCTATTTGCTGCATGAACATACAAGAGGGCTCATAATTATCACAGAAGAAATTTTAAGCCAAATCATCATCTATCAATGGTGATGCTGAAAATCATAATCGTTTTCAGCATTGCCATTTTCGAATATCTTCAGATGTACTTTTGCGGCTATTACCCATAAATTTATTCGCATATTTAAACGAAACAGCTATAGTAAGCATTTTCAGTATCACAGGCCTACGGGCTTGGTCAAGTGTCCGTTCTGCCACAGTGCAATATCGATCGGCAAATATGTAAGAATTTTTTTTTTTTTTGCACAGTTGCATACGTAAAGGCGTTACGAATCACTACAACATTGAAAAACTTAATCATTTTATGTTGAAGAAAGTAGTAAATCAAAAGTTGAAGCTATGAAGCTATCATTAGCAAGCAGGAATCCGCTGCGAATTCCTTCTCATCTACTTTGACATCTTACATATATTCGAGAAGAACATTTATCCTCTATCGCAAAGATTTTTCACCATTCCGTTGGAAATCCAGAAGTGAAGATGGACTGATTTTGAGCCTCCGATTTATTTCTTCGTTTTTCAATTTGGAATTTACCAACTCCTTGTTGCCTAAAGTGGATTCATTCAAAAGAAAAAGCGTTGAAAGATTGGCAACAAATTTTTCACAGGAATGGATCACGCTTACTTTATTAGTCGACACTCAAATATTACTAAATTCTTAGACTGTCTTCTTTTTTTTCAGCTTTCGGAGGATTCCTGTAGTAGTATGCGATATTCTTGATACAGCATCTGATTCAATTCTTTCACTCATTTTCATTTTGAGCAGTCTCATCAATCATGCTATGAAAATTGTTGCTAAGTACAAGTTGCATTAACTGGCAAGATAGGTTTTAGTGGTGGAGACTTACCGATCAAAGTGGGCTGTAGGCTAGTTTCAGTAGTAAAACTATCCTGCAATTTAATTTATAGGAGTTTTCATCTGTGAGAAAGGCACCTTGAGAGTAGCTTTATCAGCGTATTCCCTTCCACTTATGTCACTCAACCGTCTTTTGACAGCTTTTTCTCTTTCCTTCCTTTTCTAAGCTCATTAAAGTGTGATTTAGAGAATGCATTTCGCTCCAACCAAATTTATTCAAAAGTAAGTGATAAGTCGACGTTTTTGCTGTCCGTGACGATAGCGATAAAGCGGTATACTTTCAATGCCCACTACATTATACATCACCGAAAAATCTGCACATACCGTCTAATGATATTGCGTGGTCGAAGGTCGAAAGTAAATTGCGTGATAGTTCATTACCAACAAAGGTGTGCAGGCAACTTCGTCGATGTATATTTGCTGCTTGTCACTAATAATTTTCTTTGAGAGGTAATCATCAGATGTTTTTTTATTATACAATAAAATGCTTTCGTCTTTTTGTTAGAAATGGAGGTTTTACTCATATCCAATTCACTTCGTTGCAGATTCGTTGTCGAGCATTGTGGCATATATTTGCTGGAATTTTCCTTTTGCTGGCAAGTATCACCTTCTCAACAATAGTTACGATGGTAGTAGGTCCATCTCAGACGTACTTCTTGGTTACTGGTTCGTAGTTTGTATTATTTCCACAATTGCCTTCTTTCTGCCATATAGTTTATTTCAACAAATATTTTTAAATCTCAATCCAGTTTTTTCTGTTCAACCGTTTTTTTCGTGGATACCATCCGTTTTCTGAAAGGATATCCATCCTTAAGATGTTTAGTTTGTTCCCTTGTCTAACTGTTTTCCAACGTTTAACTTGTCATTTGTCTTTTTTTCATTGTTTCCTTGGTTTCATATTATTCCAAATTTCTGGAATATCGGATGTGGTAAATCCTGCTATTTGGTGTCCCGATTGATTTCTTAGCATCGTAAATAACCAGTCTTTACTATACCGCCGCTCTTTATTTATTCTCTTTTCCTGTACTTATTTATTTCTGTGAAAATAGATATTGCGGAGCTATAATAGCTGGTACTTAGATCTTTATCTCACTGAATTCAGCGCTGCTAAATCAATTTGTCTATTGGGAGCACCAAAACTGGTCTGAAAACATTAGCAATGCTTGATAGAGGGAGATTCATGTTCTCTTTCCATAAAGAGAATTGCATCCGCTTTGCTAGTTTCAAATGAAAGAAATCAGCAGATTCCGAAAGTTTCTAAGGGAACAAATAAATATATTCGAGCTCTTTATGAGTTGATGCCTGTCTGTTGCCTGATGCCATTTCTGATGTCTGATGCGACACAGTCACACACTGCCATCATGATATGGTATTCTACTTGCAAACGGCGGTTGTATTTCTCACGCGCCACATTCGAATTCGATGTGCTAAAAAATGAGGAACAGTACTCTCAACTTCTTGGTCTGATTTGAAAACAGTTTCAATTGTAAAAGTTTAGTGATATTCGATATATCATCTTCCTGTAGCAAATTAAAAGGAAATCTGTGGAATTACGTTTGAAATGATCTTCGATGCTTTGCTGATAGTAGTGAAATACGTAGTTCTCCAAACATGTCATGTACAATTTAAAAATTTCCTCAGCAGTTGTGCACTTGTTTTTTTCTACTGAAAGTTTTATTTTAATTAAATCGTTCCACAAATTAGAATTCTTTGTTCTGAGAAAAAAAAACCAATTTCGTGTACTAAAAAATTGTTTATTAAAGAATAACTGTAATAATTTCGGTTTTTAGTAATTAATTTCTTCTCTAATCAATGAAATCTTATTTTTTTCCTGCAGAAAACTTCATTAACACCCGTTGAGTAAAACAAATTTCTAGTTATTTCCTATTTGACCGTTTAAATAAGAGACTTAAAAAATTTTTTTTCAGCTGCATTGATAGCATTTTGGGCACTCGTTGTGATCATCCGAGCGGCGCATTTACACTCGAATTATAAGGAGACGGAACGTATCGAATTCTAGCGATGGATTCACTAATCGTCATTGTTTTTATTCGAATTTTTTCTTCCAAATTGCAGACGGGTCCGCCTTGCAACGTCTCGCTTCCTTCGATAGTACATTGCAGCAACAATGGCAGTGCAAAACATTTCATCCTTGTTTTCGGCTCCTTCTCTTCATTGTGATATTCGTCTCGGTGCCATTCAATCTTCGTTCAACACAAATTTCTATTCATCATCTGTTTACAGTGCATTATTAATGTATTTTGCCTCACTACTCTCTTTTCGTTTTGCGGAAATTTATGGAATGGACAGAAATGCAAAAATGAGGGGACAACGGCCAGGGGATCCGGAGTTTTTGTGGTGATTTTGGTACAGTTTAGCTGCTTATCTTTTAACAGTGCACGATCACTCCTAGATGACGTCACGGAGAGGAGAGGGCGGAACGACCCCTACCTTGGCGCAGTGTGCGTTATTAATCATCGCCAAAAACGAAAACATCTGTCAAGTTATACAGAGGGATTTTTATGTTTTAAAATTTTCGGCTCGAAGCCACGTTTCAGAATCCAATATCCCATTGTGCCACTGAAATTTCGCTGTGAACATGAAAATTGCCTTTGCATTTTATGAAGAAGTGTGCCCGAATTTTGCATATTTCCGCGAAAACTAGTTCATTTCGAAATTACACAGGTGAGAATACCTTAGACTGCGGTCACGAGCATTACGAAAAGCCCTACTTGGAATATTTAAGCAAGATCGATCTAGATCTGACTAGGACGATGTTTTGAGATCTTTTTACCTACAAATATCATTCCACTTCATTATTTCCTTAACACACCTATCGTTTAGTTTAATTCTGATTTGCACCAGTTGCATCTTGGTTGCCCTCTTCGATTTTTGCTGTGCTACTTTCAAGAGAAGGTCGTCGATATTTCCATTGTGAGGTCGTGGTAGCAATGCTCTCATCATTGTCGAATCTGCTCAACGCAAGCACTTTGCATTTGCGTTGCAAACATAGTCCACAGACGACGAACAGGCAGTTGAATTGTCCGACTGCAAGTTCATCCACAGGAAATTCTCCATATTGATGATTTACGGTGCTCTGGATAGCCTTATTGTCGTATTCCTTCCTTAGAAATAGAATGCCAAAAGTCAGCGGCTATTCCTCGAAGTCAAAGCGTTTTTACTTTGGTTCGCTGACTTCTCAATATCTATACTACAATTTTCAGCACGAATAGGAACCATTTGATTGGCACAGTACATGCCCACTTTCCTAATTTGCTCCAGTTATCTATTACGAAAAAGCTCCTTCGTGACAGCTTGCGGAACGGCAGTTATAGCATTATCCCCTGTGCATATACAAGGGTGGAAATAGCGTTCAGTGATGAGTAACGAGGATCGTTGTCGTCATTGCATTGGGCAAGTTTTTGTTAGATACGACGACCTCACATTTACAGTCGTTGACTAAGTCTACATCCACAACTTTTTTGCATCAACATTGAAATAGAACCGATTGGTTCCGAGTGTGTCGGTTGCTTCATTGATTCTTGTTGTTCGCTATGAAGTCGTCTCCAGAAAAAGTCTTCATGAACAATAAGCGTTTTACCTTACTTCTCTCAGAAGTAGTGGTGGTGATCGTTCTGCTCTCTTCATTATTTGCTGCTGAGTGGGGATTGTTGCTTTGATTATATTTCTCTCTTCCTCCCTCTCTCTTCCTCTCTCTCCCTCTCCCTCTCTCTCCATTTTCTTCAGGACACCGAAGCCGATTGGCATCTTCAGGGCTCGAATTGATATTTCAACTTCATGGTTCACGTCCCACTCTCAACCGTGACCCATATCGTCGTAAGTGCGACGACAACCGTTAGAAAGTGGGTGTTAGCTGATTAGCACAGCTCACAAATGGTGCATCCGTTGGGACCGATGCCTCCAGATCGAGAAAGGACAACTACTTATATCTCGTCCTCAAGCTGTACCTCCTCTGTACTATGAAAATGCTCCCTCTTAGCTTAGTCAGCTATAGCTTCGAGCACCATCCCCATAAATCCCCTCTATTTTCTTAGCAATTTGTATAATCAATCATTGAGCATTGTTGAGCATAAGCAAAAGGTCGGAAGTGTAGTAACATAGAGTGTGGATTTATAGCCTCTGTATTTATTCTTGTATATAGTTTTTCTTGCACGTTTATACACTTTACATTTTTCTGTTGTTTGCTTTTGGGAAGCAGGGGTAGAAAAGGGAAACAAAAGGCAGTCCCATATTCACCACAGCTGTCAGTGCATGGTTATTCATATGTGAAAAAGAGTATCTTTTAAAGTGGCTTCATCGAACAAAGACGTGCCAACACAGTCAACACTTCTGTTGGAACAATTCAAATTTGGTGGTATATAAACATGCATTCGAAGTTCTATATGCGCATGTGATTTTTTCTCTTAATTAAGTTATCGTATGCAAAACTGATTATGCAAATGAAACTTTTCATGCAAATAAACATTATTTATACTTAGCTGTTCATTCAGGTTAAACCATCGATGCAAATCGACGACAAAAATAGTTTCAATTCTGGCTGTCCGTAAAGGTAGTCCGGAATGCTTGCAATGCCAACAAATGCTTGCTGCCTCAGACAGTCACAAAGCGGTTGATTCATTCGACAGTCTTTCAACGCAAACGTCAATGTGCACCAAAAGAGAATGGCACAATATGTGCTTTCACATATCAGCTAACGAAGCCGATTTTCTGGAAGCATCGCAGAGCGCAAACGCTCATCAGTGTCTTTTTATGGAAACGAGCGTTTGCACAGTTTTCTGGAGTGAAAGTTCATTGTTAGACATTTCAGTAAATTGCGGAGCGAGACTGTCGCACAAATTTTATGATGCATGTTGACGTGCAAAATCCTATTGCAAGTTGAGATGCATATTTCCGTTGTAAATTAAAATGCAGATTTTCGGCTTCTTCCCTCCTCTCTATGTTCAATTTTGTTTTAACTCCGAAAAAAAAAATAAAAATTTAGTGTTCATACAATAATAAAGTGCTCTAAATTTACGTGTTAATAGCTCACATTGAAGATCATCAAAAAAAAGCAAAACTAAGAACAGACAGCTGGCCTCTTATCCAACGAATTTTATCGCCATAGATGACGTGGTTCATCAGTCGTTTCGACAAAGACGCACATACACATACCCAGACAACGCATCGTTGTAATGCGTATATGCTGTTGTTTTCCATGTGGGTGTTTCCAAGGTGTTGCGAAAGCATACAAAAATAGAGCATGTGTTCAAAGATGGATAAAATCAAGCACCTGAACTCTGAAGAGCAATCGCTTTAGAAAGGCAAATAAAATTGAGAGCGGCAGAATGAGAATAATGTTTCGAATTTTATGTAAACGCAACAATGGGCAAATGGCGTGATGCCTCAAGAAGCCACAAATGGCACAGTGATAAGCCGTTCTGCACTTATAATGCGTGCCTTTCGCACAGCTGCTGCCTTGTAAACAAACAGACACTGCTGATAATAATGAAGCAGCAATGCAAGAACAGAATCAGTTTTTAAGCAACCACGTCCTTCTCGTTTCCATGAGCTTCGAAGCCAACGAGTTTATCAGTGATTGAATGTTGAATCGGAGACCAACCAGACTTCAGGAACTCCACTCTCTGGAGCACTTGAATAATTTTCGACCAGAGTTCAATGCTGGACTGTAAAAAGCACAAAAAATAAGATGAACCCAAAAATATGCAACAACTGAACAAATTGCCGATGTTCACATTTAAGCAATCTCATTTCATCGGTTGATGAAGGCAGATAAACGACCATTGATGGACGTTTCGATGAGCACATCGTCCCTGACGACTGTTTTAACTATGAAACACATAACTATTTCCTATTAGGCGATGTGTTATTCCATGAAACAATGGCAATAATAAAATAAGCGAAAAGTCGAGTGCTTCCAGAGTAATTATAAACCACTAATAAACATTTTTTTGTCAATTTTCAAAAAATTTAAACTGAAGGTACTTTGGGTATTACTCAATGAATGTACATGAATGATGCACGGACGCCTCCTAAGTTCAATAAAATCCTGTGAATCATTGCTTTTTGCCAAAATTCCAGTCTTCTTAAACCACCGTTCATTACTTCGCCTAAAATTCCAGCCACTGTTCCTAAGTTTCAGCTTTAGTATTTTCTGTTCTCGCAACTCGTTACTTCGGATGCAATTTGTTAGATTTTTTAATAGGGCGGAATTGAACTTTTAGGCGGTAAAATTGTTACGAGTGATCTTATTTAAACAGTCTGCAAAATGATTTGATTTGATAGGGCTTTGAGTGCGACCCATTTCTGGAAAACCCCAGAATGTGTTGCTAAGTGGCACTTTAATTTATGGCATGGGGAAAGCAGTGAGGAAGGGATGCCCATGTTTTGGGATTCGAAGGTTGACTGTTCAGTCATCAACATTTTCATGCAAGAAAGGAAATGCTAAACAAACCGGACCGTTGTCCAACTTTTTCTTTTAAATGCTGCATTGGTTGCGTCAAAATTCATCGACGCATTCGACAAGTGCGGTTGTGATTTAAAGCAATTGCTTCTTATAAAACAAGTTTCCCCATAACCCTCCTCCCTTTATAAACGTCTAAACAAAAACATCCGCACCTCTTGTCGCGTCTAAGAGGACACTGCAAAGTTCAACCGATCCATTCCCAATCTACTTGTTGGTGCAACTGGTCGACAGAGCGGGCTGTTAACGGCGTAAGATTCAACTGGTCGGTGGACCATCAACCGTTCGGCGGCAAAAATCGATTGCCAAAAATGCACAGATTCAATCGGTGCAGTTGAAAGATCATCCGATCATAGACGCACGCTTCACCGATAAAACCATCGACTGGTTAGAAATTAAAATAGTTCCTGCAAGAAAAGAACTTCAGAAGTGTTTAAGATGGGAACGGAGGGCGGAAGTATGCAGGCATATGATTATTGACTTAAAAAAACCGCATCGTGTCACACCTTATGCAAAAGATGCATAAAAATTGCAATGCAAAGTGCAAGAAGCGTATCAATATGCAAATAGAAATATGCGCGCACATTTACATCGGCCGTTCCGCCATTATAAAATTATGCAAAAACTTAACGAAGCCCATAATTAATGCATGCGGAAGATGCCAACGTTACAAATGTCTAGAATTCCGCATTGTTGCCATCAACTATGCGCTAACGTTAAAACCAGGTACTAGTGATGAATTCAGTCCACTGCGGTGGTTCATGAATTCGAGCTGGTTGGTTTCGTGCTCATTTCATTCCTCGTTTTTTATCAGAAGTGCTCCGCGAATTTGCATCTCTCGGCGTTTTACTGTGCGATCTGTGTGTGCGTCTATTTATGTCTCATAGTCGTTCCTGTCACAAGTTTTCGACTGCACTACCACTGAAGCTGCGGTGGCGATAATAAGTAATGAAGCCTACAGTTTACACTACCTAACTCAGGAACACTTGCGGAGAACATGAAATCCTTGGATGATCCTGTGAAGTTAATTTTTGCGAGAAAATTTCCTCATTTGGTCGCCTAAGGTAAAAAATAACTGTCGAGGATTCGTACGTGGGGTTCCATAGAAGAATGAATGCAGTGTCTGGTGCTATTTCCGCAGAATTTGGTCTTTTAGAGTCCGAGCTGTGGAAATTGTCTAACCATGTGCTCTAAAAAGTGTACTTTTCCTACCTCTTGCGGTCCCGGTGGACTTCGTTCAAAATCGATATTGTTCACGGGGTTCGCCTAATCTGTCACATTACTGGATATTTCAGTGTCCAGGTATTTGCTTAAATGGGAATAAAACACCAAAAAGTAGTTTTGTGCTTTCTGCAAAATCTGCACTAGGAGACGTTCATGTAAATATTTTTATGTACGCATACATGTATATGAACTTGGCGAAGTCGATTTCACCACATGTTGTCATATAATACGAAATTTACACCCATTCATGCTTTGCACGCCATTTATCAATGCACGGCCTGTGCTTTTTAGTTTTACCCACCACAGCAACCGGATGTCCAAATATATCAAAAAATCAGCAAAACATCCAATGAAATTTTCTTAGAAATTGATCGTCTGTAAAAATTTTCACTCAAAGATGTGCATCTGACTGAGAAACAAAACTGGCCTTCATGGATATGAAGAAGTTACATCAGAAAATATCGGTTCATGGATATCAGAAAACGAAAGAAATCATCCTGCAGTGTAGATCGGTGACGCAGCCTAAAGTGGAGCCGGCCTTGGTTTTAATTTCTTTGGCGCATAGTTTGGCACTGAAAACACTTTTAAAGTTCCTTTGGCGAAGTACTCTGGCTATTTTGGGCTAACCAGTTTCATTTCCTCATAGCATATCCTTCAGAAAGCAACAAGAACGCCTACTGTGTGGTCATTGAGGCGCATCATGTCCCTCGAACTTCTGTGCTATAATTTCTAGAATTCGTGAGCTAAAGCTTCACAATGGAGATATATGCATATGCAGATCCAATACTACAATAATGGCTTTAGCAGAAATTTGCAAACGTTTTATTCATGAACGAGACAGAAAACTGTGGAAACTGTAAACTGCGATGGAATAGGAAATGATACTCTATGTTCTGCATCCTTCCCGCTCGTCTTATTTTTCAGACCCGTTCCCTCTTCCAAAAAAAATTAATCTAATTGACCCTTAATTAGACCGCCTTGTTTGCAGAATGGTACAACGCAATGGATCGTGGCGATATCTTATCGCAGTACAAATATGTAGTGCTCACTGAGAGAACTGTCGAAAGAATACGCGACATTGAGAGAGTGGTTGGAAAGGCTCGTGTCCAGAAAGCATTGGGCCGCTGGCTTACGGTTAGTCATATATTACAAATGCAAGGGTGTCAATAAAACTGCAAGCATATTATTTGTACTCAAATCTACAGGCATTAATATAAGCAATCCGTGCAGCAGTCTTCGTAGGGCACAGCAATTTGCAAGTGATACGAACGTTCGGAAAATTCTTGTTTTGCTATGCTACCAGTGCGATTTGGACAACACAGACGTGATGTTAGCCTTACATGGACAGAAGTGGTTTACTCTCATCTACCTTAAACAAAAACGTACTTTTGACTGAAAGTTAACAATTGATCAAATACCTGTGACTTTTAGTTCGCTTCTACCGTAGCAGAATATATCGGTATGGAATAGCTGACAAAGGAAAGAACCCGAACTTGCCAAGACGTAACAAAATGCAGAAACATAATGCACTAAGCAAAGATTATAACAAGGCAGCATAAAGTGACCCTGCAATTGAATGGAGTACAGGACTACTGCTCCTTGGGATGTGGTGCAATAAACGCAACCAAGTCTTGCAATACAATGCAAGCAGTGCAATAAAGCCTTGCAAATCACTTCCAGAAAAGAAATAAGACGAGAAGAATGGAGCAAAGAAGAAAAAAGGTAAAAAAGAAACGACGTTCGAGCCTCTTAAAGCAATTGGCAAACTTGGTGTCATCCCACCACACAGGACAACAGGGCGCCCTACACCCTGACTACGCTTTATTCCTCCCTTCATATTATTCACAGCAAACGACTATTGCGCTTCACTTGCCATCAGCGCAAAAATAACGGATCAGAATTCTATTGTCACAAAGACAATCAACGGCAATCCACCTATAAAACTGAAATGCTGCAGATCGTTCCACGTACCACAAGATCCCCTGTTATACTCATAAAGATGATAGTAAGATTATGGAAATCAGTCCTCCCCTAGCCTGGGCATGCCCCCCCTAACCAAGGGGCAAGATGTGGCACCTAGTCCCCTCGATCATTGGGTCCGCGTTGTGCATGTCTATTTGCGTATAAGTGTATATTAGCCAGCTATCTTCACACGCATTAGTATTCGAATAGTTCGTACCTTACTTTGCCATCACGCAGAGTATGCCAGACCTATGCATTTAGCGAGGTTTCAAGTGAGCGACCACTGATTTTGATGCCTCAGCGATCATGTCAAAGTTATATTCTTCAGCGCTCATATGCAACCTTTATCAGATAATCTCATCGTTTCTATTAATGATATTCTCATTGCAAAAGAAGTATCTGCAGGCAGTCCTCTGAGAACTGACTGTCCTACTTACTAACGAGTGGAAATATCTTCTAAGACGTACTCATAAATGCAACCATAAGAAAGCCATTCAAAGGAAGAGAAACAATGAGAATAAGAAAATGCGAAGGTAGATTGCCCTATTGCTATCTAATTCTCCGGATCGCAATACACTTATTTAACAGTTGCTAAATGCTTCCGCGACGATAAATAAACCTTTTTTCAGATGCATGCGAAGAAATGTCGCGAGGTTAACGACATGTAGCCTTGTTGATTCCGTCGTCTTTATATGTCTTTATATGTGATATTCTTCTTCTACAAACCACGTATAGCAATAAACATAGCCAACAATAATGAGCTGTCTGTGTGCACTGAACATCTCCATGCAGTACGAATCTTGTCCAAAAAGTAGGTTTTACTATAGACTGCCTCTTATTGCTGCTCGAAAATGATGAGCAAAGCATGTTGGTGAAGCCCGAACAGTCACGCCTTATTCGCCCATCGACCTGGTGCCCATAAAAAAACGACCTAGGCTACAAGTGCTAGTAAAGGAAGCAAGTTTATGATCGTGCCCTCAAACGCCCGCAGAGAACATCATACCTCGATGAGATTCGAATATGTTAGGTCGCCTATATTGTGCACATACTTCATAAATGAAGCAAACTGTTCGGCACGATTCCCACGAATTACAAACACACCAATCAACAAATAAGAATTGGTTGTAATGCAGGTGGGGAAGATTAAAAGAAATATCTGATTTCACCCCCCTAAATTAGGAGCCAAAAAATGAAAGACGATTTTTTGGGAAGCCAAATAAAACGTCCATCACACTTGTGACTGGATCACTAAATCACTAAGTGAGAAATACGCTCCTGCTATACGATGCACAGCACAACCGTCGTAAACTTTGACTGTCTCCAGACGAAGACCCTGCACTAATGAGGCGCACAAATATAATACATTTTATGAAGCCACAGTAAATCATAAAACAATCGCACTCGATGTGAGTTATTCTATGCTTAATACTATTCAAAACGCATACAACAATGAAAACATTGAGATAATACAACCCTCAATTTCCATGAGAAATATTTCATTTCTCTATCCTACATGAGGTTTTTGCCTTCTCGCTTACCTTCTAAAACACGTAAATCATTTGAGTCGTCCTGTCAAATTCCAAAACATGCAATCAATTCATGGAAAGTTCTGAGTTATAGCTTTACTGCAATTTTAATAAGCGAACTTTGACGCCTCGATGCAGCGATTGTAAAATTAAAAAGCATCTTCGAGAGTGGGCTGAGACTGAGACTACGACCGCCAAATTCTCAACACTTTTAAACTCGTAAGGCAGAGCATGTGAAGGCACATAAGTTGTCTTGTCGTAACGATAATCAACTTTATAAACTCTGAATGCCACCTAACTATAAATGCAAATACGCAAATAGAGTGCATTTCCTTTATAAGTTCATACGCTCTCAAGAATAATTCTTGCATAACACTCTCATCAGTACAAAACTCGATTACATAAACACGACTCACAAATAAATCGGCGACGAATCTACAGTAGTGTGTTTTTTATAGGAATAAACATGTCAGCCGAATCAATGACCATTAGACTTCAATACTCATGCACCAACACTCTAGTGCCAGCATTTTATACTCTAGTCAATGGATAATCTCCTTCGAAACTGAATTCCAGACAAAATGCTTCCCTCCCATCCTGCCCCCCCCCCCTCCCTCACCCCCATCTCACCTCTATCAAATGCGCCTTCCGGCCAACTCGGCTGTCAACAATCGACCCCAACAACAGCACTCGTGCGTTCACTGATACGTATGCTGTCTGACTTACTGTACTCTAAGTATATAAAACTGAAAACTGGGCAAAAAAAACTGCCAGCCGGCTGTAACCTTTACTAAGTCATAAATGATTCCAAGTCCTAGTATTCCCACCTATTTTGAAACCGCTATTCACAGATTATCGCTTCCGACCAAACATCCAAAACGTTCGTTTTTTCGTGACCGAAGACAATCAAAACCTCAAACATTTTTTGCAAATGAGCAGAGGGATAAGAATCGGCGACTGCAACCAAAGTTTTGCCTGTTGAACTTATAATGCACATTTCTTCTCCCTCCCTGTCTTTTCTCTCTCCGTCCCCCTCCAAATGACCTCTCATCTTCGCACACTTCACTGTTCTCATATGAAGTAAATCAACTTACTCCCATCAAATACCACAAAAAAGGAACTGATAATGGAGAGCCTCAAGGATGGAAATGGAGAGGAAAGCAACCAATGCACTTGTTCGCGGAAACGTTTACATTTTAACGAAATGACGTCATGCTATTCCTACGCATGAACAACAATTATTAGCTCGCCTACAATCACTGAAACATCAGGCAGTGATCTAGATTGGGCAAAGTTAAACATGATGTAGCCACAGGTGTGTCTCCGGAATTTCGGGATTAGTGGTTCACTACCCCTTCCTTCCACCATACCTCCCAGATTATCTGCTCAATATTCCCTGATGACAGCACGCTATGATGAGGAGACAACGGGAGGTGCGATCAATTGAAAGTTGTGGATGGCAGCTTTGCGTATACATGACGTGATCATGTTTAGGTGCTTTCTTATTTAACATCTTACCTTTGTTGTACTAAAGGTTTAGATTTCGTACCCGTGTGGTTTTCTGAGCCGAACACAATCTACCTAATTCCAAAATTCCCTCAAAACCCGCTATTACCGAAGTTCTGTTCCTGTAGTGAATTTAAGAAATCTACCACAGTGATGTTGAACCTTAAACTGTGAACACCTGTATGCGAAGGGAAGCATAACCGAGCAATGGTCGTAGCATTACAACTACACCAATGTCCCGACATGCGCTGAGGTACAACAAGTGCCGCGCACCTACATAAGGCATCCTTTACTGGAATTCCAACGTATCATCTGCCGCGTCCATCTCATCAAATCGAAATCATCTGCCCGACTTTTATAAAAGCCAAAGCAACCCAACGAAATGTAATTACAAACCGATCCGGGACGTTATTCTTAAAATAAGTAACTAGGAACATTAAAGGAAGCAGAAAAAAGGGCATTAACATAGTAAGTTAAAGAATTCTTCGAAACATCAACGGAAGTAAGCAACCAGATGTGAGGACTGCAGAGGGACGGATGGTGCAGCATTTATTCGAGATCGTCGTTGTCAATAAGTCCCTCCAGGTTTCGCGTGCCCGATCCAGCATTCGCCGCCGTCGCCGACTGCTCATTACCCTCTTCCGACAAAGCAAACATCCGAGCAAGTCGCTAAAAAATATTCTCACTTAACCTTACCTGATTTTAAAAGAGACTTACTTTTTTACAGAGATTTACTACCAATTTTTGAACCAATAATGCCCTACCGGTGAATCTGTGGCAACGTAGCTAAAGACCGTATGAGAAATAAACGGATTCTGGTATCTTTCCGCTCAGAAATTCGTTTTCCTTGGAAAAAAGATGTGATAAAACAATGCAGACTTTACACTGTTACAAAAACAACAGTTTGACAATTTTGCCTAAACAGGAGTGAACTAGCATGTCAAGTGAGACTGGTGAACAAATAGGAAAACATAGCCAGTGCAAAAAATTGCGGTAAGAACAGAACACAAACCGTTCTCGTTTCAGGAAGTTTCTGGATAATCATAGCGAAGTGCTCAGGAGGCAATGTTTGCTGGAAGATCTGCAAGAGCTGCTGTGGTTGTCCACACATCGTTATTGCGTTGCATAGATGCTCCGTACCTTCATCGAGATTACCTACAATTAATTCCAACCGTTCACTCTCCCAACAAACAAGTTTTTCCACTGTTGCTATCTAAACACACCGATCACGTGCAGTAAAGAATGCTGAAAATGTGAAAATACCATTTGTAATAACACAAACTGTAATAGTGCAATACCTGCAAGCTCTCTTATTTAAACCCACAATTCATCACTACCAAATATCATGCAAAAATAATGCACAAGGCGTTTAGATAAATGATGCTGCCTACGTGGTGGGAATGAGACAGCACATCTTTTACGTAAATCGAGCAAATTGTAAAACAAATTGCCGGAGATATATTGCACCGGGGCCAACCTTTCTACTTTATTCAAAGACGCCTTTTCAACGAGAAGATGAACTGAGGGAAACGAAAGGTATACGAAGAAGCAAGCACTCTGAAGGTATAGAAGCCCTCTGCGTCAAAGAATATAAAATTAAATTCTTACATGACGGTTCAGGATTGGAGTACGTGGAACATACCCTCTTCTTTTCCTGGTCTTAGTTTCGCTTATCACCCTGTCGAAAAGTGCTAAATATTTTGCCCCTGGTCACACATCAGCAAGCAGACCTTCACTCCCGTTTAAAAACTTTTAAAGACGACTGTTTTTCATATTCTGACGACTTTCCTATGACCAGACAATTAGGAGTGGACTATTAAGCGATTTTTCTATGGCTATAGTTTTAATGTACATCCATCCCCCCTTTACCCTTCCCTACTAGTGCTAAATGTGACCGCACCATATCCCATAGCTTCAACAGAAGTTTCTTTTTCTGCCAATACCTCTGGAAACTGGCGACAACAGCTTCAGTAATCAAATATACTTGCAATGACGACGAGCAATTCCCTTCATGAAATCAAGGCAACAAACTAAAAACAAATTTAAGCAAATAGCAGACACTCCAAGCAATACTCACAAATTGGCTTTCTCAAAGGATGACACCGAAGACTCAACGAACATAAGACGAAATTAATGTGCGCATTCATTTACAGCATCCCACTGTTTCTGATGCTTACCATAACGCTTGCGCTGTCTGAATCGATCCTTAAAAACGGATGGGGTGAAAGGAAGCAAAAATAAGAATGGTCGGAAAATTACCACAAAAAAACACGAGCGAACCTCCGTTGGTGCCGTTTTTTTTCAAAAAAAAGCACAGAGGTCTAAGAGATAAAATTTAGTCGATGATTCCAAGATCGGAAGAGCACCCTACCATCGGAAATCTCCGAAATTTTGAGGCAGCCGACTCCACAACTGGTGACCATTCATTTCATTTAGTGCTATACACAGTGGGTCACCGTGATGCCTATTTCATATAAAAGTCAAGCAGAACCAAGTGCGACCAAAAGTACGCTCGTATTCGTAGTAAACGATGATAACGCATCAACAACTGATTACATGACCAGCAGGCAAGTCACTAATCGTGTTGTCCACTACGAAAGAAAAGATGCACATAAGCAGGAATGAAAAAAGAGGTGACCAACCTTCGGCCATCATCTCTTCACCGAGTTGCACTTCCTGCAGGAAGAATGCCTGCATCTCGGTCGGATTGTTCACATCTGGTAATTGTCTTCCACCTGCAGTGGCACGACCACCTCTTGCACTCCTTGCTGCCGCACGACGGTCTGAAGGGATACTTTCTGGCGCATTATGACAATTTCGAGTTGGAGTCAGAAGTGACCATATCTCCTACCATTTCTTAACTACCTGTTAAATTAATCAGCCAATGCATTCAATCTTTCGCATCCCCTCCCCAAAAAAAACAAAACTTCCACCCTTCTCATCCACTCCGATTAAGCATTGGGTAGCCCAAAAAGATTGCCAACCACACAAGCATTCTGCATTTCAATACGGACGCGAACATCCCTACAACCCAACAGGTGGTTTCAGCTGAGTTTAAGCGCAAATGTCCATTTGAAGAAATTACATGCATTAAAAAAAATGAAAAGTGCTCGCGGTCTTCAAACGTTTAAGGTATATTTGGAGGAATATGACAGCAGCATGAACGTAGACGGGGAAAAAAAAAAAAAAACAAGAATAGGGAACTTGAGAACACCTCAACGGAAAAATATGCAAAATGAGATTCAAGAAGAGAGATTAGTTTGAAGCCAGTCAACTAAATCCAATCGAAATTTATGAGACGACAGCTTTTACACTTCTGTCTAATTTTCACTGTCTTTGTTTTTACCCAAGTTGATGTTGAGGAAAATGTTGTTAAAAGAAATTAGTTTCAGGCATGTTTTTTGAAAGATGATGCAATCTTGCGTTTTCGTTCTATAGGGGAAATAAATTGGTGAGGGGGGGAAGCAGAAGGGGGGGGGGAGGGCAAAAGGTATGTTTTCAGGCAGATGAACGGATCCCACCGAGAGATAACAAAACTGGTTCTGGCCACGTCGGAGAAGGCAAGGTGGACGTATGCGCACCGATAAACAGTAGCCAACAAACGAGACACATTATAACACCATTAACAGAGGAAATGCAAATCAAACTGACGTGCATCTTTGATGCAGCACTCTGACCCGATCAACGTCCCCTTCTAAGAAAATGAAATGAAGCAGATGCTTACTTTCCCTAATCTTCTGCTTGTAATCAGGTGCAGATCGTCGCTTGTGGTCGAAGTAGATACAATATCCAACAAATGCGGCCGCCGCAAGACCTGCGGCCGTGACCACCTGTTGACGGGTGAATGCACCCAGGATCAGAGGCTGCTGCTCAGACATCGAATGCCGCCTGCAAATGACTCGCAATCAATACACGGCTTGCTGCTAGACCATTTTAAATCAGTGAGGAATTTGCATATACTTCTAATCTCCTCCCCCCCCCCCCCCTCGCAATGTTACAGTAAACCTAATCAGTCCAACTTATAAATCAACAAATATGCTGAAATTGAAATTATAATTCCGAAAGACGGCCACTTAGCCGTTTGCAAAATGTCACGATCCGAACTAGCTATGAGATACTGAAATTAGCGGTACATACATAACCCTGATAGGTATCAGATTCCGCGTCCAGCTGACGAGCTGTGTTGCAGTGAATCGTCAAACATTACCACAACATCTTTCAAAAACCAGAGACATAAACGAACAAATTAGGTGATAAACTAATGACGGCATGAGTACCTACGCATGCTTCAACATTCATTGCAATACGAGCACTAAGGTTTACCTGCTCGGTTCTAATGTCTCATTCTTGATTAAGCGATGAACCTCAACTCCAATGACTAATACCAAATTTATGAACTTATGCTAGGTGGTCACGCGACAAATGCGCCACTAGGAGGGAGTACATGACATAAAAACGGGTGTTAGAACTTTCAAAACACAATGACTGTACTGTTAAAATATAGCCCATGCCTAAGCACTGAAGTTGGCGTAAAACTTCATTTGGTAATCACAATGAAAGCAGTTGTATTGACACAATGGCCCGTTAGCAAAACTCTACCACAGCTAGAGCCCACTGGAAAGATCTAAGGAAGACAGTCTCCTGGAACATGCATATGTACCTTTAATAGCAAACACGGTCATAGGTGGTTACTGTCGGGAATTGGCTGGGAGAAACAAATGAAACACTTCGACGGAAAACAATGGAAAACGAAAACAAATACCCGTACAATCTACCCACACCAATCAAGTTTCCCAAAAACAAAACCAAAGCATTTCAAAATCGGAGGAATCGAGATCAGAAATGTTACAGTTCCTTGTTGCAAAACCGCCCAGCGAAACGTTGCAGCACAATATTTGCAATGCGATGAAACTCATCATCGAGTCGAATGTTTAAGATGCAAATTGCAAAGAAAATGGGAAGTCGACTGTTTAAAACGGTTTCAAAGTCGATTTCTAGGGTATATTATAGAAGTAAAAACGTTCCGAAAGGAACATTCAATCGTCAGAATTGGATTCCCAGAAAGCGCCGTTCTCCGCTCTGACAATGAGCCGATTTTGCACCAAATCTCCGAATAATAACGACATGGCTTGCTTCCGGTGCGCACATAGTACTTAATATCTTGAAAGGCTTGAGCCTTGTCGCACCTGAAACTTTAAAGAATCGATCTGGAGCTTATATGAGCTCAAACCGTTCACAAATGTCAATCCTGGCATTTATTATGGAGATAAACAGTAGTGTATATCAAAGGTTTTGAGATGTATATATTTGAGTTTAAACTTCCCCTCAAAAATTTGCTTTTGCTTCTCGAATTTTTCAACATTTTCAACAGCAAGAACATTACATCTTTATTTGGCGATGAAGAAGGCACATGTTTATGTGTTCAAAAATGCAAACGAAAATGGAAATAGGAGGGGGGTCATAGAGATCTTAAATGCAGTAAATGCAGTAAACCTATAGGTAATTACAACTGTGCATACTGTATATATCGAGCAGACAACCCTTTTCAGATGACGTTGAATAGAAGGCAGATTATAGGTCACAAGGTCATAATCACCTCATATACTAGGGCATTCCAGATGAAGAAAGTGCTGAAAATAAAGCAATTACACACATCAATTTGATTCATTACTTTCCTTTCAACATGAAATGTAACATAGGAGAAACTATATTCGTGAGAAAATCTTCTCGAAATACAGTTGCAGAAAAACTCTCAACAATCCTCAATAACAGATTTTAATCGAACTGAACTCTACAATACATGGGACGCTTTAAATTAAGAAAACGTGAGGCAATATCCATAATTAGGCTGTAATAGCCCTCACTGAAGTGAATATTTGTAGTTCTCCAGTTATCTGTACATACTTCTGTATAAAGCTCAACCGTATTCTTCACAAATGTCAACCAAATATGAGCAAAAAAGTTTTTCTCGAAAGATGAGATTACTATGATTTGTTGTGTAATCGAATCCATTTTGTGCCGACCTGTTTACAAAAAAAAAAGATTTATTTGATTATATTAAGCATATTCTGTAGATAATGATAATTTTGAATGGAACTCGATGAATTAATTGCGAATAAAAATATAAAAATCGACTTTGTAATGATCAGCGTTGTGCATAGCTAAAAATGATGATGCCACTATGAAATTTTTATGGAATTTTATAGAGCGTTAAAAATAAACGCGGTTTCCAATCTCTTTGAAGGAATCTTTAGTCAACATGAATAGCAATTTATGAAGGACTCTTGCGGCGCACACTTTGTACACTTGACTGGCGGTTGGTGGAGGAAGGAGAGGTGGAAAGGGGAAGGGATCGAGGGAGATGGAGAAAAGAGGAGGAGGCTCATTCATACTAACCACACATGCTTTACTTGTGGTTGTAGCAGGCAACCCTGCGTCTATGAAGCAATTTATCAAGCAAGTAAATGCGAGCAGAATTAATCTTCAAGCGAGAAACAGTCATTCCAAAAAAACAACGCTCAAACAGTTAACCGCATAAAAAATTCAATGCAAATTTCACGCAATCGCATTTCAAGATTTTATTGTAAATTTTACGCCATTATGCAAACATTTTAAAAAATATTAAATAACGCACAAGAAAGCAGCACTGCAGTGGCTCATGTGTCATATCATATTGGCGCAAATGGCCTACTCTGAAAGTGACTAATCACTTCTGCCATAGCTAAAGTGTGACACGGGCAAAGCGATCCGACGTGCGTATGGAGCACGAAAGGCGCAACAATCGAGAGCCTCTGTAGCAATCACTGAGCGTGATATGCTTATCTTTAGTGGGATGCTTTAATGCGCCACCCTCCTTTCTGGTAGTTCTGCAACCTCGATAAATCTTTTAAGATCACGCAGGTCTAAAGTAATATCAGATCTAAGGTATACCTGATCAAGGTAAGACAAGATACGAAAAAATAATTGCAAGTTAAGATAATAATACAGCTTGTATTAGGCCGTTCCACTGCATGCAAAGCAAGTTATCTGTACCAATTGAATGCGGAAGATCAGTTTAGTCCGTCCAATATGATATCGCAAGAATGATGTGGAAAAGTTTGAAGACGTTGTTTCACGACCTCTTGTTATTGGTGTTAAAACAAAATGATTCCTTCCCCCTCGACGTGGCAGTTCATTTTACCGCTTTGTATTTATGCGATCTACAAGTCAATAAACCTCCCTCTTAAATATGCCAGGCAATTTTAATTTATTTCTAGTATTTGTTTATTTCAACGGCTCGAAGAGAGAAAACATTCAGGAATATGTGAGCACAAAAATAATTTATTACTGCATTCATTTTCAGGTCGTAGTTTGTTTTTTGCTTATTCTAATGAATATTTGTTCTACGACACCTTATAGTCCATTCCAATATTGTTTTAGTAGACACCTTACATCGACACTCACACTGTCGGCCGTTTCGGTATGGATGAAAGAGTTCGCGGAAAAATGAGACGCATGCCAGATGAAATTTTTTAGTGTTCTTCTTGAACTTAAAAAAAATTACGATGTCAAGTCTCTGCCTGTATCTGCAATGTCTGTCTATCCTTTCAGTGGCGCGAACAGCTGAATTACGGCAGCTACGGAGATGAAATTCTTGCGGCGAAAATGTTTTAAATGCCTTATGATATTGCTGTGCATTTTTTTCTGGCCGATCACCTATCGACTCATTTATAAACACCTATGTACATATGTTACGGAGTTTCTGATCAGGTTAATGACCTGATGATCTGAGATGCGAAATCGCGCTTACCTTCCTCTCCCCTTACGTTTTGAGGATTGCTTCTTTACATCTCATTTTACCTTCACTCAGACTATTTCTAGCAGAAGTTCAATACGTGACTGGGGATTTTCTGCGCAGCAATGAACCTTCATAGAAATAACGCTTGTTTTAGTGTTGAAAGAATCAGAAGCCTTTCTGATAAGACCTTCGATCAATTTCCTTCGTTCAATTAAACATTGACTTGTTGATGAAGGTATTCAATTTTATTCTTGCTTTTTTTCATGTACGCAGTCGCCCGCTGCTTTGATGTAATTCAAGTTTAATCGGCTGGAAAGTTCGTTTAGCTCATGCTTGTAGTGCGAACGTAGCTTGTCGCTAAGCCCTCGTTTTTTCATTAATCCGTCGTCCGTCACTCCTCTACCACTAATACACAGACAAATTATTTTATTTTTTGGGTGCTCTTAATTGTTTTGAGCATCAGCATTCATCCAGTAAAATCCTTTTCGGGAGTAAAATATGGCATGACTGGGATATGCCATAAAAAGAATCACTCATTGTGGACTATTTCAAGTAAGGATACACATAATATAGTTTAGTTGTTATCAGCAGTATCACATTTTTGAGAACGATCGTATAGAAATAGCACTGATTGCAACTGTGTTATTATCCAGTCTTGGATACCACTTAAAATCGCCATTGAACCTGTCGAAGAGATATGTTGAAGTAACGAATTACACACCTATCATAAAATGTCTTTACAGAGGGAATTAAAATGGAAACACAAACCAGCTTCGATTATAAACACATAAGAGCCATACTGCCACAAGGTACTATCAAGAAAACAATGGTAGGCGTGAACGAAAAACTGCTTCTATAATAGACAACCGTAAGGCACTTGTGGTGAGCCAAAACATTTACATATACGCGGATTATTAATGCAAATAAATAAAGCGAACAACGCTGAAAACATTTAAATATTAGACTTATATATATATTCGAAATCTTCTTAAGACCACTGTACACAAACATCACAGATTTGCTGAATTCGGCCGCTGATAAGGGCGGAGAGGACAGAGAAAAAAAAGATAAAAGACGCCATAAAAGTACCAAAAAAAAGACGTCATATATGTGAAATGAAATACTCTCTGCTCAACGGGATTTTCAATAAATGACTTCTAACAGTGATACAGCATTATCTCTTCTTGAATTATTCATTTGAGCGATTGAAAAATTCACTTACAACTAAAATTTGAATACTTTCTGTGCAAATGATCACATATCTCTTTGTTCAGGGCCTTTTCTCTCTCTTGATGATTGATGATTCAACTTACTGCAATTTCATATTTTGAGTAAAATATCATTCCAGTTCTTCAAGTACTAAGACTGATCCATTTCCAGTAATTGCACTTGAGCAATATGCTTTTATAGTTGAATAAAACTTCAAAATTTCTGTTCAATAGCTGACAACAATATGGATTATCACTGCATCACTGTGTATAATATGAGTATATCATTTGCAAAAAGAGAATGAAACAAGGAAACGGCACCAGCAATTTTAAAGAAATATCGAAACGAAGCACCCGCCAAATTATGTAATAAATTAATATAATGATAGCTAAACGTTGCAAGGCATTCGTTTCGCATTAAACTGAGGCAAGAATAATCATTCGAAAAGAAACGAAAGACGCATATAAGGAATCGGAAGTGGAGGCTAGGAATCGAGGGGAAAGCACACATTCGATGCGATGCTCATCGCTTATATAAACAACAATCCTCTTTTACTACTATAAGCCTGTCAAACTTTTTTGCGTAGTACTGCATACTATTAGCATTTCTTAGTATTCGTTGGGTCTATTAAATTTGAGAGTAAATTAGAGAGGACGTTAGAGGTTTCCTATTCATAAAATTCTATTATGTTTTGAAATGAACAGATAAAACGATGGATTAAGCAAAAATTGATGAGAGATTCTTTTGTTTTCCTCATTTCTACGTTACAGCTTATTGTTGAAGATATCGAATGGCTAATTTAGATTCCCAAAACATTTCTTTAAATTATGACCCTGAAGAACTGACAGATGATTTTAGTTTCTTTACCGCAGAGCAACGCACAAAGGATATACCAAAACTACTGTAATGTGCTATTGAAAAATTCAAAAATGCGTGTGATTTGCACATTTTTGCTAATTTTTCCCTACAATTTAGTGTCGATTTCGCTAATTTTGTCTCTTTTCGCTTAAAATCCTGCAAAATCATCAGTATCAGGTAATCATATAGCCACTAGCCTTTCAATATAGTCCAACAATTTTTTTCTTACGGGGGAGGGAACAGGTGACGATGAAAGAAATAAATGATCTAGGCAGAATTATATTGTTAGGGAGCAAAAATTATAGGTAGAAGACGGTTCACGGCAAACACATTGACTTCTGTGTTCCCTCTTAGTGGAAATTTTTAAGCTAAAGAGCTGATTGTGAGAAATCTTCTCGATACAATCGCAATGCACAGAACAGTACGTTCTAAATTAGAACTCATACATCCTCTTACTTACCAAAAATCGCAAAAAATTTCGATGAAAAGTTTGATATTTATGCGGTATCGGATACTCGTAGAAAGAAAGATAAAATCGTCGAGAATTATACTCTCAAAATTTCGAACATGAAAGAAATTAGAGTTTTGCATGTAGTACATAATTATTTCGTTAAAAATAAATGAAAAATGCATAATCAATTGAAATTCTTGGTGAAGCGACAATTATTGTGGTGAAGATGGATCGAACAAAAAAAACCATGTTCTTCTATTAATTTTTTCATAGTGTTGAAAATATCCCGTTATCCGAAAATTTGTGGAAGTCGTCTGAGTATCCGACTGCCGAAGATGGAAACATATAATAGAGGGGAGAGATGAGGGGATGGAGTTTTCAGTACGAATGCTTTGCAGCGAGTGGTTTAATATCCCCGCTTGGTTGCTCCCTCACTGCGTATTGCTACCGTCATACTTCACGCGGTCACCTCCACCTGGAAACAGCATAAAGATTATGAGGTGTCATATGACATACGAGTGGATGTGGAACATATATCGCTAGACTGAAGAAATGACACTAATGAACTCAAAAATATCGCTGGTCTCATCCTATGTCTGCCATGGGCTTAGCTGGACCTAGAAGGCAGCGACACATTTATACAGCAGCCTTTCTAGAGCACAGAAATTATTGATGCATCACACAACCTTCGACGAAACGGTAGCTTCACTCAGGCGCTCCTCCACATAAATCCTTAAAAGATTCTATGAAACTTATAATAATTTAAGCATTGTTCGAGATAATAGTAGTAGAAGAGAGATGATAATATAAGCGATCATACCAAAATATCTGTCATCTGGGAGACGGTGGTTCTTTTGTGGATCGCGTTTCCCTTTCGGGCAATGGCAGAAGTCGGCACAAAATGGATGTGCAAATCCACACTCGTCAGCCGTACTCGAACAGTTCGGATAGTAACTATAATCACAAAAATAAAAAATTTAAACATCATTCACATATCGCAGGGGGGGGGGGGACGCGAATCTTCAACTTCCTATCCTATTTTAATAATTAACATGACCGTTACGTTTTGAGAAGACCGGGAAAGAGGGGAGAAGATAGAGAAAAGAAGGGGGAAATCGCTCATTCATTGTGCCATAAGAATGCCTCCATGAGGAAACGTGCGTAATGCATGCGTAAAGAAAGAGGTTTTCCATAGAGATGCATTGCTTTCAACAGATAAACATGAAAGTGAAATATGATCATTGTGGATGCAGTATTGTTCAGCACAATGCCCTATCGCCTTAGTGAATTACTCTCAGCGGACAACCAAAATGCAGCTGAATGTCTCCATTCGTAAAGCTCTCAAAATTCAACAAAACTCACACTATATTTGTAAAGCTATATTTAATGATGTTTATACAAAACAAACGATATAAAATTTCTAAACAAAAAAATTCCAATAGTAATGCATTAAAATAATATATGTATTTTTCATCACGGATTTCTCCAGTAATAATATTTCAAAATTGTGGAAAACGACAATAATATCCATACAATATTGTCATTCCGCAATTTCGAAAAAAAAATCTATATAATGCTCTAATTGTAAAGGAGTAATTGCCCGTGTTGTTAAAGTTATTCTCAATATGTAGTTTGCGGACAACATTTCATTCTATTTTTAAAGCAATGAAACGAATGCATCAAGATAGAACAAGCAAACGAAGGGAATTCGATAACTGACCGACACTGTTCACGAGGATGCCAGAATCTACATGGGAAATCGAGTCGATGCTTCGGATTATTCCAGTGAATACACTGTGGTGCCGGTTTACTGAATTTACCACCACGCTCGACGACCACCTCATCCCATTGAGATGTCTGAGTCGACATCGATGATGATGTACATGCACTGCGGTGCGAATGAACGCTCACACTTTCTGAACAGTGGCATCACTCTTTAGCAAATCTATTTCCGTATAATCTTAAATAGGATCTCAACAAAACGCATTTAGCTTCTCAGCAGTTTGTAAAACCTGCTTTCCATTATCTCTTCCAGTGAAATATTATACCCACTGCCTGACCCGTCCTTCAAACACCATTTTTCCTTCAAGTATAAAAGTTATGACCCTGAGATCTCTATGTGATGCTTTGCCGCATTTGCTATTCGTTGAAGGACTGTAGTTCGTGTAAATCAAAGACAACACATCACAGCTAATCAACGGGAGTGAAGAGTGCGATCAGAAGGTCGCATCCATCAAATAAAACGGCAAAGAGAACACCTCTGAAAATCAATTTGAAAAAAAAAAACAAAACTCATCTTGATAATTGACACACTAAACACTATGAAATATTTCTAAAATATCAAGAAATAAGAAATGAATTCATAAATAGTTCGAATAGAGTATTTCATTTCAACGATTGCAAGTGGAAAACTTTGAAAATGGTTTACGAATATAATCGAATTGAATAATTTTGATAACTATTAGTGAGTGTAGATTTTTAAAAATATATAATTTCATTTAGGAAATAAAAAAAAAATAAGCGGAAATTTAATCGGCAATAGTTTAAACTCATTCGAAAGTAAAAAATAGAGTAAAAAATATTATTAATTTGATAATCGATTCTATGATTTCAAGCATTAAGAAATGTTCTAGGTTTTAGGGAGACTTTTTTGGTTTATCTTTAACGGTTGCAAATAATCCCCAATTTGCATAGAGTAGGCTATCTTCTCACTAGTTCTTCTGCTGATTAACGACAGTGCTTTTTTTTTGAAACATTTCAGTCCAAGATTGGTTGTTCAGTTCGTAAAAGTGGCAAAGGGTGCATCTCATAAACCGGTATTATCAACTCAGCGTTTTTCTCAGTAGGCAAAACGGTTGTTTACATCTGCCTCTCTACACTGAAACATTCTTCCACAATGAATTCATATCTAAATGGCTGTAGATTGATGAAAATCGAGACAATACAAGTGGGAATTTTCTTCTATTCATTTTGAGTTATTTTCTTAGATTTTAGCAAGAATATGAGAGATAACGATCGGCCACTATGTTAAGAATATTTTATTTTCGTCTAGGCGTTTCCTCAATGAATCTAAGCGCGATGAACTGAGGAAAGAAATATTTTCATTTCAAATTATGTTAAATTTCTATTCCTTCTCATCTGTAAACAAAATCTATCGCATAAATGCAAAAAAAAATTTCTTATTGTTTTCCAGATTGTTCCATTATTGGAAACTAACGAAAATTTATGACTGGCAAACATAAGGGCTAGGGACTAAAATTCAATTGTACTTTTTAAGTTCTCGACAGGTGTGGTAATTTCGGTTGGTATCTTCTCCCCGCTCTCGATCGGCCCCTTCAGAAGTGAGTAGATTTCCCTTTCTAGCATCAAAGTCTCCTTCTCCTTATTTGTAAAAATGAACTTCCCTGGTTCTTCGCCTACTTTTCTTCCTCTTATCATCCAAACGCTTCAAGAACAAATGCCTAATCAAATGTTGCTCTTTTGCAATGCGTATAAAAATTGAGTGAATTTGCGGGCATGTGTAAAGTCTAGCGTTTGAAACGGAGGCCTCCACTCCATAAATTGCATAGGGAGAAGAACCCCCTCTCCCTTCGGCAAGAAGTGGTCCGGGAAGGATGAAGGGGAGAAGACGCTGGCATGAACTCCCTTGAGAATGATATAGATGACAATTTTAAAACCAATGTTCGAATGGCACTGAAAACAGTGATAAATCCTAGTAATCACATGGACAATTTGTTAGAACGCCTGACCTGATTCGCGGTCGCATTTTTGAAATGGCCTTTAAAATGCTATCAGCACAAAGATTTTTGTCACGGAAACGTTGTCGATATACTACGAGACTCTTTTAAAATGATCGCAACGTGAATGTTGTTTCATTTCAATCAACATGATTCACTTAATAACCTCAGTACAACTATCAAAGAGGTATATGGTTTTTATTTAACCGAGCGCACCTTTAAGTTGACTGAACGATGGTTTAATGGTACTCGTAGCTGGCTTCACTCCCTTTACAACAGCCGAATAGCGTAGAGGCACATCGCTGCAGCCAGCTGTCGGTAGAGGTGGATATTCATTGCTGTATTCTGCGACACTGCAGTTCTGAAACTCGTATCATGAGCTCCTTTTTCTATGCCCACGCTGTCAAAGAAAGAAATGTCGTTCATGGCTGAACTCTCCATGCGCCTTCCTTTCTGTAGTTCGAGAGTGGGGAAAAGGAGATTCACAGGAAATTAGGAAGATAAGAGAAGGTATTGAAAACATAACAACTTACAAAATAACAATGGCCAGCATTATGATATAAAAGGAAACATTGAGATCACATCCATACCTTCAACAGTGGGAACAACAAGGCGCATCTCGCAAGTTCATTACTTTGAGCTTACAAGTTTTGTCTTGCTAATTTCCACATGGACAACTATGAAGAAGAGAAAAATACACGTAAGGCAAAATCTATAAAGGTGAATTGCATAAAGCACGTTATATATGAACTCTTCTTTACCCGCGATTTTACTGATGTGAAACGTCTTCCATTGCATGAGCGTTCAAATGTGCAATAAATCAAAAGGTTTTATCTTAGATATAAATACTTGCGGGTAAAAATGGGGAATAAACCAACATGTGTTTCGGAGAAGCGTTGTTGTTCACTTTCAGATATACCTCCGTTATCGTTGATCGCTTTCCCCGAATTATTTTCCCAACTTGTCTTCTCGTCTGCAAAAAAAAAAGCGAAAATACGATTCACTTTTCTCCGAAAAACCTTCAAGTTTTAATTTGAAATTAAATTCCTTCCTTATATTCTTCCTCGCTCTCAACGTCAATCACTTTTGCGGAAGTTGTTGACGTATCCAATTTCTGAGACAACATTTTCATTGTTAGCGGCTAGTAAATATTTTTAGGATATTCAATATTGGAACTTGAATGTGGAGTGATGAAAAAAAAATCACTTGACATTTAAAGATTATAAATTCTATTTTCTGAAGGTAGGTTATTATGGCTCGACTTCATTAACCCTCTAAGAAATCTGCACATTTCAAAAGCCTTTCTTTTCAATGCGCCAAATTCATAAAGATCATGAAAGCGTCGAATAATGGTGTAAGCTTCCCTTCCCTCGAATTGCATTCGAAAATGGAACTTTCTTAATCAAAATTCTCTTTGAAATATTAAATTTCTCTCTTCGATTCGTTCATATGGGCGATTAAATGACAAACGTAATTGAGTAATCCCAACTGGCGAAAGATATGAGCAACTAACCGGTGACTTGCGATTCGATGATTTCGCCGATGTCGTAATCCTCCTCGTCCTCACTGAATACCTCTATCTTTGCCTCCCTGTGACTTCTTGTATCCTCCTCCTCCATGCCGACTTTCTGCAAACTCTTTACTCAATGGGGATTCTCTTACAATTTAGCAGGACGATTCTCGCTAAAAGGAAGAATCTTTTGGGATACAACGTGGTTATTATTCATTTACTATGTGGTTGTTAAACACCCTTTCTCCATGTAATTTAACAGCCTTTTACCTTTGTCGCTCCCACAATATTAAGAATGCAAACTCCCACAATATTTGTTCTTTGATCGCAGAAAATAATGAATGTCCTCCAAAAGAATTTCGGTGAGGAAGGAATATCAGGACTTTGCATTCTTAATCGAACATCTTCGTCTACTTATTCTAGAAGCCTAAAATTGGCCGCAAATGAATGTTACTTGCATTTTATTCAAATATAATTAGCCACTGTATCAACTCGCATGCAATTCAAAAATACTGTCAAGAATTCGACTTCCACTACCTCATTTTAACCTATTTTCAACAAGGGACACTTCCGCCATGCTTCCTGCGGTCCGATATCATCCTTATTTGATAGTGATAGAAAAAACAAGGAAGTGATAGCAATCACACTTTTATCACTCAGAAAATTTGGTCTTACGAAGCCAGGTCCCAAGAAGTAAAACTATTGGGGAAGTGAGCGAGCTCCCTCATATCTGTACATTAAAAAAATTCGTGCATCACTAAGCTCGTCGTCACCTTGGTGGTACTCATTGGCGAAGTGAGTTTCTCGGAGCATACAGATGTCCCAACACCGTCATTTCTTGCTGCTTCCTTTTGGACGTCGTTCGCATTTTTTGTTGTTGGCACCACCACTGCACTCTGCTGCTGAACAGTGAACAAATATGAACATTCTTCTCACTCCACCAGAATATTAATGCAACATGTCCATGCAGCCGAAAGTGTGAGAAAAACCCAACAGCTCATTTGCTCAGCTCAATTGATTTCATACTTCAAACTGTTTTTCGAATAATCAAGTTAAGAGATACATTAAATTATCATCAGCATCACTACCTCAAGAAATGTTTTTATTCACTGAATTTCTTAGACATAAAGCCCGTTACTCCGACACTTACTCTACAGCAAACATAGAAATTCAACTCGAAGTTTTCCAACTCATTCACTCCACCCTTTCGAAAATTGGAAATGGTAGCAAAGTACTTCTCGACGAATAGAATAAAATAAGTTGCACACTCATATTGAAAAGGTGAAGAATGAATGGGCAAGGTGAAAGCATAGAAAGAACCGGATGAGTGAATGCAATCGGTGAACACACAACAATCGACCAACGAGCGAGTTGCGCTCAACTAACGCCTCATCAAAGACTCCATTGTTCAGCAAAAGAATACGGTGGCTTTCAATTCCTTCCCCTATGTGACAAGCTTCATCCCCTCACTGTGGATCCTCCCATCCGATAAATACATCAATTCAAAGAACACGCTAATCTTTTTCTTTTGTTGCTTTTTGCATTGCTTTCTACACTGCGTCATATCTCATAACCTACCGGCCCTATATAATCGGTAATATCGGCTTGACATGTAATTAGGCAACAAACAACACCGTAGCTTATCTCTGCTAAATATTAGAATAAATGTAACGATCATGATCCATCAATCCATTAAAAATCGATCCCACTCCCTCCCTATGAACGCTCGGCAGAAGAAAAAACAAATCCGTTCACGTGTATCATCTGGCACACTCATCGTTCTCAATGATCACTCACAAACCACACAAATCCACTATAGGAAACTTGGCCACGAACATCAGCCATGTAGTTGAGGCTATCATGAAACTACGACTGGGATGGGTACCTCAGATAAGGCAAACGACATGAAGGACATACCAGGACATATCGTTCGAACCGAAGCGACAGGTAAGGGTGGGATATGATGAAGGTAATATTAATGACTATTGAATGCCATTATGTTCAGGTAGTAATCGCTACAGCGTAGCATTACAACATGCTCTATCACTGCAATATTCACCACTAAGCACACAAAGTCCAAAGTGAATTGGTTTCTTATAGCGTCATAACTATTGACATTGTCTCTAAGAGGTCTATGGCTGAGTGTACATCCGCGTCTTTACTGCCCATTGATCTAACACCTTCGCACCACATATAGGTTGCATCCATCACCAACTTGCCATCCTCTGTTGTGCATGTAGGGAGCGAAATTTGGAGCTTTAAAGGAACTTCCTTAATTTTGGAATTTCAATTAAACAAAGAAAAAGATTTGAAATTCCCGTGGCAGCAATTAAAGTGGAACTCACGAAAGGGGCGGGCGGTGTGGGTGGGATCTCCACTTATGTGTGACTCAAAAACGATTGCTCTGAAACGCTTTATAGAACTTAGAAACAATGTGAATCTTCAAAACATACCTCCAAATGATGTAACTGATTGGAGGCGCTATCGGTGGGATGTTGTTGTTGAAGCATTTGAGCTGCAGCGGCTGCCGCAGCCATTTGTGCGGCCGCATATGGATGAAGCGTGGCCGCCTGATGCAGCATTGCGGCCGCATGTGCATTTGCTGACGCAGCCATCACATTGAATGCTGCTGCTGCTGCTGCGTTAGGTAGGTTTGTGGATGATTGTGGAATACTGTGCGGCATATGAATAGCATTCTGTGATGCACCGACCGATGGTGGTGAACTTATATCAAGACGATAGGGAAATGCGAATTGTTGGATGAGGTTGAGTGGGGGTAGTGGATATGGAGCCGCCAAGGTTGGTCCAACTCCACTCGCCAAACCCGTATCAAGAGATGCTGTCGAATGTGTCCCATTGCTATAATTACACTGTTTATCATTAATCTCTTAATTTGATAATGCAAGTCAATCCACAAACAGTTTTTCCTATCGATCAGGCCAATTCATTCATCGAGTCTACGCATAAACTTGAATAAAGCACTGCTAATACTCTATCATAAATCACTATGTGTCGGCAGGATAAAACACTGCTGATCGTTGCAATCGCAATCAAATCAATCCGTGGTCAATACTGCTGTGACTGAACTGATGTGATGATGCGATCAGATTATTATCTGTCGGTAAATCACAATGCCATTCTGCACGGTGTCTCAAGGGACGTAGAATTCCTAACAACTTTCAAATGTAGAAGAAATTGAGACCTCTTTCTGTCAGATGCTATATATAAGTGTAATTATAATAGCGCGGCACTTACTTTTTACTTTTGAATTGCCGCTCACAGATCAGCTTCGATATATTGATGCTGGCAAGAAAGTTGGCCGATGGAAGCAGTTCGAGACGGTATGGTCCCGTCTCGAGCACCGCGCCACTCGTCGGCGACCGTGCTCGTAAACGAGCCGTTAGCAGTGAGATTGCGCTAGGAAACAAAGACTTTTTATATATGAATGCAAATACATATTCGAAAAGACCGGTGCGGACTTCACATGTTGATGCATGAATACATAACAACAGAACGAGCTTTTCGCATCCAATTATGAAGACTTGCGAAAGTATTGGCAATTGTTAGTTTCGTTTGTCTTAGAAATAACCGCCGCTAGTAATAAGGTAATAAAACGTTCAAGGATACAATGCACTGCGTTCGAAAATTGTTCTGCCTAAACTGTCAAACGCATCATGGTCACACAATTAAGGTTCTATTATTTGGTTGGTCTACATTGGGTGATGCCATTTAGAAAGCAACTAATATTTATTTGAAGCCAAGTTAGCGGTGTGCAATGAAAGAATCAACGCAAAAGCACAATAAAGATGTAATGGCCAGGTTGTGTGCAGGTGATCACGGCTGGCAATGACAACTACGACGCGAATAAAGTACAAAAGGTTGTTTGTATAGCTGTTTGTGTATGTGTGTGTGCGTGTATTTGCGTCGAAGCCTGTCCAACAACTCGACGCCGCATTAGAAGAGAGCCGAATTGTGTGCCATTTTCAACTGCCTCTACACTGGCATTAGTGTTGCCCCATCATACCGCATCAACACATTCGATTGGCACCACTCCGCACTGATCCCAGTTTTCCCATACAATTTAAACAGCGAAAAAACTAATCCGAAACTCAATTCGAAAATAATGATAACAGAGAATAATGGTGGAATTCGATGGACTATCCGGATCGTAGAATATAATTAGAAAATTATATTTCAGTATATTTCGTGAAATAGTTGTTGAGAAAAAGACGAAATCGGCATCTATGTTTTCTCAAAAGATGGACATTTTCAAATGAATTGGAATGGAACATATTTTAGGGAGTAGAATTTTTCAAAGATGGATTAGTTTCTTTGCGAATTAGAACTTTTTTTCCGCTATTGGTGGAGAATTGCTAAGAACCTGGAAATATTCTCTGTGATCTTAAAATTTTGAAGAGCAGGAAGAGCATTCCAGAACCTCTTCTAATGATAATAAAACCCCTTTGAAAACGATGATGATGACAGATCGGCAATGAATAGAAATCCAGGAAAACTCCAATAAAAATCCAAAGAAAAACAATGATCCCCATCATGAATCCATGATCATCAAAAAATATTAGGCTACAAGCACCTATCAGCAGTTACAGCTCCTAATTCACCTACTTTTCGTGATATTCTACAGTGATAGCAAATCTGCCCAATACACAACGATCAACCGCATATATGAGTGAAGCAACAATTCATTCGTATAGGAAGAAGTATGTGGTAATTTGAAGTGCTTAGAAACGATGTTTTCATACAACTCCGTACACTTAGAAACGATTTACGGCAAGGGGATAGTGTTTTAAAGAGGATAGAGGAGAAGTCATATCTTATCTTTCGCTTACACTTGGCTCTATCTTTTATTATACACTTCCTGATCATGCAGAAACTAATTATGCTCGAGAATATAGCTTCTCCAACTGCTAAAAGAATCATTATTCGCACAATGTTGGAGAACCGAGTGCGTCTTTTATGGAACTTTCGACAACGCTGAACTGCTGAGCGTATTTAGCCGAAGTGGTGAAAAAAAGCCGAAGGTTTCGCCATCAATAAGGCAACAACAATGTAAAATAATGGAAATTACAATATCACCAATTTAGAAAAACTACATAAAGAGGGAGGGATTAAAAACATGGGAAGAACATGAATAGATGAGAGGGAGTGAAGGGAAATGGTGCAACGGCAAAGCAGGAAGCCGGTTTTATTGAGTAATACAACACAGCTTTAACATATATGAAGAAGAGTAGGTCGGAATGTAGGTGGGACGAGATGGAGGGGATTCAATTGAAGGATCGACATACGCTCTAGAGGATGAGGACGAGCACGGCTACGGATTGGGAATGATTGCTCATCTTTCTTAGTCCCTCACATCCTTCCCATCCTTCACACAGCTTACCCTCATCCTTCAATCTTGGCTCTCCTCCACTCCTTCCTGCAAACTGTTTGCTATTTTATATTATAGCTCTCTGCTGTTCTACAATGTAAAAAAAGCTTGAAGCTCCGCCACTCTTCTTTTCATTGACATGTCTCCCAAATTACCCTATCTTCGTTTCCCTTCCACAGCTTGATCATCTCTGCAAAACCTTTCTTCTCATCGTAAAATTACATTATACTTTGGAATGACTATGATATTGTAAATTTCATTACTCTATCGTTAATATCATTGACGCTCAAGTTTCGAAAGTAAAACGTTTTCTCTCTTTCGATTATTGTACTCGATCATGAATTATTTTCAATGCTATATAACTGTGATGGTGTTGCGAATATAGAAAATGAAAATCACAAAGCCGAATGCAAGAATACTGCTAATAATACAATCGTCAAATTACGTAAAAAAGAAGGATTTCCGCATTCGCTTCGTATTTACAAATTAAACGTCGAAGTTTCGTTAAGTTTATTACTTAGTTAAATTTATTATTTATTGATTCAATAGTGCGACGACGATCGGCCGCAAATCTTTGATAATAAAAATGGGGAACATCTTCGTAATTTCAAATCATTGAAATGATAAACATCACTGGAGAGAATCTATAATAATTGTACTATACTGCAATCTGCTACGGCTGCGAATTGGTGATCTATGTTTTGGGGAATTCTTTCAACTGAAATAGATAAAAGAATATCTTCATCGTGAATTCAATAAACGCTCCCATATTAGCCTCGAATATCATCTGAAGTGGAGGCGGTGATAGGTGAGGCAACGTTTGATGTCATATATGCAAAGAGATAATACCGCTGCGAAATTATGCTAGCAATCATGTCACTGATAGTGAAATACTAGCAATACCAAACTATGAAAAAAAAACAACGAATTTCGCATCCGCTAAGGACCAAAACTAAACGGGGCCAAAAAAAGAGGGCAAGCTGACGATTTTGGACGCTCTATTGTAACAGCCACTTTCAATGATTTTTTGGGCATAGCTGGAGATGGCGGACGCTTCTAATTTCACTCGCGAAAGTGAACCCATCCCTACCAAGCGATGATTCATCTGGTGGACTCATTCATCTACCCAAGCTGGAAGAGTTTCTGCGAGGCTTCTCCCCTCCCCCCCCCCCCCTCCCCACAACAGTTCTGGCACCCGAAAACTGCATATTTCCACTGCGGATCCTGATTACTCTTGCAGTTGCAGGGATCTGCAGCACATGCAAGTTTCCTCACTTCACGGACAGTTAAGAGTCGCATTGATCACAAAGGGGCAACGAGGTATCCCGCACATACCTCAGCAGAGATGTCGCGGCATTCGGCTAGGTCTAAGAGGGGAGAGTAAAAAACTTTGATATTAAACAACGGTTACAATACAAGGTTAAGAAATTGTTAGAATAACTTTTGCCTTACTGCCACCCTTTACGAAAAGTGACGCTAAGTTAGAGATGAGCCGGGCAGAGGTTGGAACTCGAGAGGCGACCAAGGTATTGGCCTTTGCTGACACGAACGCAGGGAACGTCCTTCACGAAATGGACGATTAAAGGAGCGCCCAAATGAATGGGAACTAGGGTCGAACGGGGTCAACACGGGCAGCGATGTGAAACGCACTCACAATCAACCAACGGATTGCATGAAGGCGTGGGGCGGAGGCAATCGCTGCCCCGCCCAATTATAGACGACATCACACCGTACATGTAACTATGCTGCCACTAGGCGTTGCAACCAGCCGCACCCAGTGAAAAGCCTCCTCGTCATCCAATATAGCGTACGAAAACAGTATTGCGGTATGTAATTGCGCAATGTTTCAGATAAAGAGTTGAAAAACGTGCCCAATTACATGGTATAATGTGCGTCTAGTAACTTCGCTCACAAGACGAACTAATTCATCAAAACTTCGATAAATAAGAGCATACCGGCAATAACGCATCCATATTTTAATGAATCCACCATTCGTACAATTGGATCGTTGCAAACGCAACTTGATCATGCAAAATTCAAGATTTTATGCACAGTTAAGCATTTGCAACTGTTTGTGATTCCTTTGCGAACTGCTGGATCAATTTGAAGAATTGCACAGGGGTTAACTTATGCCGCGGATTATATGCACCAAAACCTCGTCACTATGGTTCCCTTGACCCTAAAGACTGAACCACCAAACCGACCTAAACAGACATGCGCATAGACCCAACGTTGTCATGATGTGCACTACAACATTTAGACGGTTGAACCTTAAAAATATAAATAAATAAATAAACAAATAAACAGTTGGATATTTACCTATTTATATGTTTATTTATCTATTTATTTATTTATTTATTTACTCGTTTTTACTCGTTTATTTATTTATTCTCCTATTTCAACAGAACTGAAGCAAATTCTGTCGAGCTGCCGAGAACTCGCCGCTATCAATAAATTCGTGAACAGATGAGGAAACACATATAAGCACAACCGTAATTTTGTATACGTCGTTTAGAGCGTTACGTTAGTTTCCACATAAATGAACAAAAGCAGTAAACGGTCTTAACGAATGACATTGGTGGAATGCGGCGCTTATGCAACTGAATAAATAAACAATGAAATGGAGGAATGACAATATGCAAGGCCGACGTAGCAAAGAAGAGGAATTAAGCATACGAAAAAATAGAAGTTCTAGAAAAATATTATGCAATAGGTATAGAAGCATTTAAATGGCGAAAATGCTACGAAGCTAGAAAAATATGATTTAATATGCGCAGTAAAGTCGAATAAAAATATCCGTTCCATTCCTGAACAAAAGCATTCTTATGGTAGCGTGCAATCACCCTAAATTAGTGTTCACAGCGAGAGCTTTAATGACGTTTTATGGGTGAAATTGTTGCTTTTCTTTCATTTGTTATTATCGTTCGTTGTTTTACTTCTATGTTTTGCATTTTGAAAAAAATTATTTAACTAATTTATTGAAGAGATTCGTTGCTCAAATTAAAATCGAAAAATCACCTCAAACAATTCTAATATATGGGATTGCTCATCAGCAAAATGCTTTCTGTTGTTTGCAACACTTTACCGCATACAATGATCTCTTCCCATGGAACATTCAATACAGAAAACATCACTAATACCCCTGTGACAAAAAATGCGTCCATCAACTCGCGCATCGAGAGAGAGAAAGAATGCAAAAATAAGCGTCAATCCTGACAGTAACAACAGGTTCGGAATTAATGAGCATCGTTATCGCGCATTCTATGCTCGTCAACAAATTTATCTCTTTATCTTTGTTGCATTAAGCAGAAGTGATCAGGCTGGAAATGCGTTAAGTCTTAAGTTTACTTGAATCGACAAAGCATTCATTACGAATAAATGTCTCTTCATATCATTACCACTTCCGTTTAGCTGAAGTTGTGACGTAGCGTGACGGTGTTAAATAAATAAGACCTTCGCGCTTAAGACCTAAATAAGTCTTAAATAAGACCTAAAACGTGGAATGTTTTGGAGCCTGGAGATTCTATGATCAAAAGTAAACCCGTTTCGGCCACTATGTTAGAATTCAAAGATCACTCCAATGTAGCCGTATCATATATATGTAATCACCGCTCTTCCAAGTAGAGCGAAGATATCAGCCTTGAATTCCGAAATTTTCAGAACGTCAGCAGCAATCCGACAATAAATAAACGCTAAAATATGTAGAACTCTTCAGAAAGGTTGAAAAAAACTCGGAGAAGCTGAACTTTTGGCGTCCTCTCGAGTCAACTTGGTCGAACGGCAAAAAACTTAATGAAACATGACTCCTTATGGCAATCTTATCCTTCATAATTTTGCTTACTATGTAAAAAAAAAATAATATTGGGAACTTTCCAAGACAGTGAATCAAAAAATTTCATCAAAACTATAGAGTTGCGATTTAAGAGATAACTGATAAGAAATTTCGATCAAAAACGACTCTTACAAATTTCTGCTTAAAAATAACGAACTGCAACAGGAAAGTCGATGAGAGGGGATGGACCGGGAGAGGGATAGATGTGAAGAAATCAGCCATATGCAACCCATATAAAAAAGGTAGGTTAACCGTGAATGTCCTGTTCAGTATCAAATTCATAAAGTGCAAACTGCGCTTTATATGACGTAAAGAGGAAGAAAAAAGAAAGGTTGGATGAAGTATGCAAACGAATAGACGCGAAGTGCGTTCTCAAGGTGACTTCGCGACACCGTTTCGGGTTCATCGCTGCCCCACCGAATTACAGCAAAGGTCATGCGCGAATAATGTGCGCATTCGACGAACGTTCATCCCGTTGTACCGCTACAGTTTCCTCTTAATTTCACACCGCTTTGTGCACAATTTATCGTCTATATAATCTGGCACATTGTTTTCAAAAATGTTTAATATTGAGAAGGTGAACTAATATTGCAATAAAACAAGAGTTTCAATTGAAAAAAAATGATAAAACTGGAAAATGTTACATGAAAAGATATAAAAATGGACGTACACGGATAATACCTAGTCTCTTAATGAAGAGAAATATAACCGAGCAATATTATATCTCTTGAAATACAAAAAATCAATCGTATCACTTCAAATGTTAGCAAAAGTGTGTTTCATAAAATATATATATGCAGTTTCAGTTCTCATAGTTTTAAAATGGCCTATACTCGGAGACCGTTGGAGCATTCCTATCCTTTTGGTCACTATCAACCGAGAGAACGCAGCCTTATGAATTAACTGTGATTAGTGTGAAACTCGAACTCGAATACGGTTAATTTGGCAGCTAGAAGTTGAACGAGTATTCCATTCTTCTGTATTAGCGGCACTTATTTTTTATCAGAAGCGGGTGGAAAGGTAATGGTCACAAAGAACGAAAGGTTTTAATCAGTGTGCAACGAGGTGATGGATTGTAAAGTTTGAGATTTGTTTGCGGCACAACTATTTGTATGGCGGTGTGATGCTTAAAAAAGACTCAAAGGTCATGCATGCAACGGCGTTTCGACGACATCTCCGATACCATCGAATGACGCGATCTGTTATCGGGCAACAATCACAGCCTTCTTTACCTTTGCTCGTGATTTTCTAAATGCTCATACCTTTTCACTCAGCTTGCCATCCCAACTCATCGAATTGCATTGATAAATCGTTTCAATTCCACTAAATCAAACAATGCTACTCTAGTGTTTATAATTCATTTCTATAATATGCGAACAATTCGTAAAATTTTCGAAACGTAAATAAACTATAGCATTACTTGAAAATTACTACCAAAATGGCAATGCTGATCTTAGCAACATCCCTTCCAATTTGCCCACTGAACACTTCATATGTTATTCACTATCGTCGTTTCGCGACGCATCGCTATCCGAAGCAAAATGAAATCAACATTACCAACAATTTTACTTCGTAGTGAACAATTTTTGTTTTTTTCTGATGCATAAGTTACATCTTTCCTGATCACATTTTATGGCTGTCATATGACACGTGTTTACATACCGATGAGAATAATTCCCCTCCCCAACGTTATTCCTTCTCCCATCCCATCCCCACTCATCTCCAGTTCACCTAATGCTGCGATAGGGACAGAGAGGAAGGCTTAGGACAAGGAAAAAGCTTCTTTTGTTTGCGTAGTGACGCGTCATCATGGTTCAATTCTGTATTTTAAAGCAATGTTTGCAAAGCGCAACGCATTTTATCATCTCTCTTCGTTGTGTATAGAAATGTTCGATGTGGAATGAGGTTCTCTGAAGTGCAAACTTTTGTTCGATCTCTAAAACAATTCAATGTGCATGTCAAGGACACTACACTTGATAAGACACTAAACTTGCGTCATCTTTGATTATACAATATTACTTTATCGATAATGCCCTCAGCTATCAATAATCCATCAAATACGTTGATGAAGATTTGTGCCTTTCTTTTCTTGAAAAGGAAAAAACTATCAGCCAAAATGATGAAAAACAATAAAAGAATAGCCATGTGAAAACCTGCAGCAGAACATGATGCAACGAATCTCATCGAAATGATAACGACGACGGGGTGAGGTTGAGGAAGAGGAAGGAAGGAGTGAGAGAGGGGAAAAGCACCATGTCCCACACATACTCTTAGATGAACTGTAATTTTTAAATTTTTTACGAATGTGCTCATAGATGAAAAAGTACTCTTTATGAATTTCATTTACCTCTTGCTATGCACCCATCTCTTGCTATCTCACGTTCACTAAGGAGACTCAATGGTTTATATGAGTGAATACCTTGTCTGTGTTTCTCTGATACCTTCTAGACAGCAACTGTGGAAATAAAAAACAGGTCAACTACCTTTTTGAGAATAAGATACACAATGCCTTAACGTCATCCCTTGAAAATTTTCCATTCCAATCTACTTGACCTAAGATACCTATCGAAAATACCGAAGAACCCGGGCATGACTTAACGAAATTTATAGACGACGTCATGTTGGTTTGTCTGGCCGGATCTGATCTGCTGTATACCTACCTACGTTGGATATAGAGTCGTGGACTTCAGTATTTTTAAGTTTCGAGCAGACTTTGGCCTCACTATTTAACTCTTTGATGAGTTATGCATTTGGCCACTAGTAAATGAGAAGGATTCAGCAACTCTGAGATCGGATCTTATATGCGATGTAAATATTAACTAATAGCACAATGAGAGTGACTTATAAAAAGCAGAATAGAGAGAAGAACTTCGCTGAAAGAACTCATATTTCGAAAGCGTCAAGGAAAGTGATGAAAGGAAAAGAGGTAAGCATCAAACTTCTCGATAACGGAAAACACAAGAAGCAATTCCACAGGTGTCACTATGAGCGACGCTCGCATACAGGCAGCGACGTACAGGAAGGGGCATCGTCACTGTCGCTCCACGTGGCGTGCTAATCGATGTGCGACCCGTCAACCGACAGACGTTATGTTATTTGCACACTGCCAAGTCTCATTCGTTGCCGACTCGCTACTTCATACACGCACTCAGTGCTGTATGTGCACATCGGTGCCCGATTGAATTCACCACTTCAAAGCACCAACCACTCTCTTCGTGGTGAAATATTCATTGCAAATCGTGGCTGGAGATGGCAGGAAGGTGGAGGGCATATTTCGCTAATAAACACAGTATTCCTAAGTTTGAGTCATCCTGCAGCATTAGGCCATCTTGTAGCATCATGCGTGAAGCGTCGGAGGTATTTAGACCTGTCAGCAAACCGAACGACGGAAGCAAGCAAAAAGAAGCATTCATACTGCGTACACAGTGAAACAGGAAAAATACATCGCAGTTCCAATTGCATCCGGGATCTTCCTATACTAAAGGACAGTAATAGTCCAGCAGGCGTACAATTTGAATGGAACATCAATATCTAGTGTGATGCTATATTTTCGCATTTTTCCTCACATACCGCACCTTTTACCTAATGCATCTGCTCCTGCTCGAATTTAGTGTTCATTCTCACCTTTCCACAGGTTTCACTACCATCTTTTCTCTCGCAGGCGATGTATGCGTCTAGCTGTGCGCCCACTAGAGAGTTGCCAAGAAAAAAAAATCACACTTCTTCCTATCGCCTGCTCTTGCTTGGCGGCATCGTCTTGCAAGTGCTTGTATCAAAACCTTTCAGTGCACATCTATCAGTCGAGAACTTTCCCATATACACCAATTATGCTATATTTTGCAACTATTTTCCTTATAATGCGTGCAGCGAAAGGAACTCTCTCTAGCATACCTTAACATCTTAACGAATTCCGCCCGTCGATTCCATTAGTTCGGAAGAATTTCAAAAATGTTCCCAACAATTTTTAAATATTTCCTTGACATTCGCGTCTTTCCATTTGACTTAGATATCTATTTGCTTTTTTTGTGCTCCTTATCATGCATTTATGTGATTTACAACGACAGAATGTGATCACTTATCATGAATTACATCAGCGATATTGTAGATATATTTTCTTGCATTCGGCAATGTAATTTTAGCCCCCCCCCCCTTTTATATGTTTCCTTCATTATCCATTAAAAATGCTGCTAAAATACATCAAAGCATTATTATCGCATAACGAATTCATACATTTATAAACACTTCATGAAGTTTTTCCTCTCATCCTTCTATTTCTTGGAGAGGAATTACTGTAATGCTTGAAAAAAGGCGAAATCACTGATTAGCCTATCTCCTGCCCCCCTCCCCCCGCCCCTCTCACTTCATTCATCAAATGGGATGCAATAGCTGAGTTTTATCTAATATGGGTTCAAAGGTTTTGAGATTTCTGCTTCACCTTCTCAGAGAACGAAAACTGAAGTCATAGAGTAAGTTGTTGCTAGTTTAAATGCCATCGCAATCACGCATCATCCACAAAGGGCAAATAGAATGGGCAGTAGGATTTCAGACGTTTTACAAGAACATTTAAGCGCATGCAAACCATCAAAAAAACAACTCGCTTAATCATATACCACAACAAAATTAGTCCTTGAGCATTTCGTTCCCTTTCAAGTTCTTTTCGTTGAAAAGTAATTAAAATTTGGTTTTTACTTAACTCATTTAATTGCTTCGTGCCACGCTCATTGGTTCTATTCGGTAGAAGTAACCTTACCTAATATATAGTCGTGCTCAAAAATATCGAAATCGGTTGATTTTTGAAGTAAGGACTTGCCCGAACCTTCACTCTACAAGAATGACTAACACTATATGTGTACCATACAAGAATGACCAATAAACATTCTTGTATTCCATAAATACACACTCCATGAACTTAACTAATACCTTCCTATCATCATGATACGCCACCATTAAACAATTCGCAACAATCGCTAGGAAGGGAAAGGGTCTGGGATGGAAATGTACGTCGCTAGAGAATGCCGCTTTTTTTTGGTTGTTCTCAACCTTTTGGCTTTGAAGCTTCATACTGAATTTAATATTTCATTTGTCACAGCTTCAGGTCATAAAAATCGAAACTATTCAAATGAGTGCTCATTTAATGTCAGGTGCTACCATCGAGCTATTTGCTGATAATCAACTGCATCGTTCGCAGATATAATTACTAATTTCTGTACATGATATCTTTGTTTTGTTTAATGATAGCCAGAGGGTGGAACCAGAGAGGACAGCAAAGGGGAGAGAATGACGGGAAGTAGCAAGCGAGTGGTCCAGAATGGCGCCACCTGATCGTTGAGGTCGACCTGATTTGTTTACGGGCTTGAGCATGTATCGCTTATAGGTGTGAGCTATACGCACACTGTTATCCCAACACAAAATGACTTCTACAGCGTATAAACACTACGCTCACGATAGCGCTTCCGCTAAGCTGCTATGAGATAGTCAGTTTCGCCGCTCAATACTCGCCAACGAACGTATAATTCCCATTTGCATTCATCGTACGTTGACGTTATCTAAGTCCTCATAACTTTTCGACCAACTCATCTTAGTTTTTCCAGGTGCATTTCATAAAAGTCGGTCAGATATCTACTGAGGATTCTAAACTTTCCCTAGGTTATGAGCACAAAGTTCCTCGTGGGCTGTCCGTACCCTTGCAAGGAAGGTTTTCGGCAGGGTACTTCATCATGACAGAAAAATCGCATTTTCAGTGGTGCCCCAAGTCCTCTTTTTTCACTAATGACCGCGGAATTGAGAATTACTGTCCCAATGAAAATTTCTAGCCCTTCATAAAGAGATAACGGATTCCCCAAAAACGGAGCGATACCCCGCGGAGATTTTCAGGTAGGCGTACTGCTCGGCAAGCATTGAGGCGAATAAACTTCAGTAATAGATGACAAATAGCAGCATGTTTTATGCTACAATTTTGTTTGAAAAGCAGAGTTGAAAGTGCTTCGGAGTTGACTGGATGAATCTGCGCATAAATCTGTTGCCTGCGCCGAATCAATTACCTTCGAGATGTTCAAAAGGGCTAAAAAATAAGAAATTCAAGGTCATTCTGGATTATTCGAATATGAGTGTGTTGGCAGCATTCTCAGCTTCCATGTGGAATAGACGATTTCCACTTCATTCTGGATTGTTAGAGAACGACTTTCTATCCAGCAGACCGATTTTCGTTATGGAGGATTTTCTGGGTTTATCGTAACCACAGAAGTTAATTCACTCAGCAATAATGGATAGAAACTGAAGAGAATATTTGTTTTGCCTACCTTTCGACATCAAATGCTTTCAACTCGATAACCGCCTCTGCAGCTCGCTCATTAAAATAGATCACTTTCGACTCGTACTGTTCGGCAACGTTGTTCAACATTTCGATTGCTGCATCGGCCCTGCCAAGTTCGCCAAGTGCAAAATAGGCCGTATTCGGATAATCCACCGTCGCCTAAACTCAGAATTCATTCGACTGTTTCATATTCGATGGGTGGAACCGTTATGATGTATCTGTACAATAGTGCACCTCAGAACAACCGTTCAACATGAAATTTTGCGACATATGGATTTGAATTGATGAATTTTGGATTATATATTCGGAATTAGCGCTTTAAATATTAAGCATATAACGACACATCCTTCGATAAAAATTAACCGCCGGTATTTAAATCGAAACGATGAAGCTTCAAAATAAGACCCCCTCTTTGATCCTTGACTTATCCCATATTTGAACCGAATTTATGTTGAAGTAAAAATAGATATTCTTAAAGAACTTTTCAAGAATCTATGCAAAAGATAAGTGGGTTTTATTCTGCTAATGCCTCATGATGAGGATTCAATTGCTGACTGAGGGAAAATATGTTTTGCGTTATCTTATGTTTTATTGGAGATGACGCACTTGTACGTTATCTCCAACAAAAATTTTATTTCTGCTTTCGATTTTGCATTTGCAAATTTGCGTATATTTTACACATGCAAAGGACAAAAACGAACGACGTTGCAAAATATAGTTTGCTGCTAACGCGTTCAAAATAAGGGTGTGCTCAAAACAATTTCAACGCTAATTAGTGCGATCTTTGAAATGGAATGAAACGAATAGTTTTTTCACGCTCGATCTATTAATGACCAATGCAAAGGTGAGAAACACCTGAGCATAATACGATCATCAGGTTGCTTTAAATGCGTCAAAATATACAACATTACGAGTGTCCTGAGATAGAGATGTGTTTTGTGATATCACGACAGAATTTTATATAAAGAATTTTATACTTGCGGATAACTTCCAATTTCAGGGGGTCCTTAATTCTGTTTAAACAGGGGGGGGGGGGATTTCGAAATTGATGGCCTCGGCTTTTGTTTTGGGACTGAGGACTTTCGTGTCCCGAATATCTGCATTATTGTCCTCTCCACCCACAATGATTAATCCGAAAATCTTCCCAATTTTGTCGATGCCACTAAGGCCAACATTGACGTCAACCCATCTCTTTATCCTCTATCATCTAAAATTTTATCCCTAACCTTCTAGCAGTGCAATTCGTCGGCATCATTTAAAGAGTATAAAATGATCCAGCTTTTGCGGATAACGTAACAGCTCACGTCGGGAAGGCATACATAGACAAACTACAAATTCACAGCTACATACCTTCACTTTTTTGAGTATATCGAATTAGTTGCAAATCACTCAAGATTTAAACACAAAATCATCGCTCACATTATTTTCGCCGACATCGCCTCCAAGAATTGTTTCTAACGAGCAGCTTTCATCGGCCTGTTCGACGATCTCTTTCGGTGTATTTTCTGGATGGATAAGCTGCACTCTCCATCCGCATCGAGTCAACTTTGTGAGCACAGGTCGATATGCAGTTGACGCACCTTAACCGAATTACTTGTTGTTAGATTAGTGCTTAGAGCAACAGCAGCAATTAGTAAACAGTAGTGGTTCCATTAACGGGAACTCTCTTTAGGTGATCATCGCGCAAGAATCTCACTGACAAAATCCATTGACGTTCCTGTGCTGATAGTTCACCCTCCCTTGCAACTTGTATTTTCGGTAAAAACATATATTATCAAAAGTATAAAATTATCTTCCTCCACTTTTCATTCGAGGAAACTTGTGAAAAGATGGAAAAATATTGTAGAAAATCCTTTAGAGCAGTAAGCAACAAAAAAGAGGATAGGATGTAAACCAATCTTCAGTTTACATTATGTGATTTTCCTTGAATGATTTTTTCAAGAAGTAAGTGGAAGTTTTCAACTGTACTCGAGATATATTTCAACAATATTAGTCGCGAACATCGCTTTTATTTCCGCAATTGCACTGGATTTATTTTAAATAATTTTCGAACGAAATTAATAAAAGTTTCCAGCTTTCTTTATTCAAGAACTTTGCACCTAAATTCATAGAATTACCCTTAATGAATTCGATAAACTCACCAGAAATCAACACCACTATACCAGGATCGTAATCGACATGAAAGCGGTACAACTTCTTGCAAATTCCCCATGCCGATTCTTGAGCTTCCACATGACGAATGTCGACATTCTGTAAGCTTTAGCTTGTTATTCAAATAATCGCCTTCAGTGGATATCCCCTCTATGAAAGAAGCACTAGTTTATTCGTCGAAAATCTCACCAGCTCCACTCTGATATACCTAATTCCTGAATAATGACAGCATTGATTTATCAACGATAGCAGACTATGCTTGCGCATGATACTATACCTGTGAGCACTAAAAATGTCATACCAATGCGCTAAAATGTTGGCTTTCTGAGGCATATCGAGAGAGCGGATGCAGAGGACGCTCAGAGGGAGCAGCCTGGAGGGATCGCACTATATCTGCAAGTATACAGCTGAAGCAAAAAGCAAGCACATAGTACAAGAATATGACACCGAACATAAAAATTTCAGTACAATTTTTTGCCCGAAAAGCATACATCGCGTTGTGTATAAAGGAAGAAAGGAAGGAGTTGCCTCATTCACTATCCATGCCCATTTCTCATAAGTTCGAGGGGAAAGAGATGGGCTCATGCAAACAGCGACATGATTGAACTCACAAGTGATTTTTCAATCTCGCGCGTGATTGCGGCTGGCGTGACTCGAGCATCACAAAAGACGAGGAAAGCACATTCACGGCGACGCTGATCCGTACCTGTGGTCACCATCGAACGCACCTATTAGCAATTATGATTAAGAAAGACAAAAACGAATCAGGGATGACGGCACGGCATGCGCTTTTTGTGCCTGCCTCACATGATTAACAGAGCAATTTTATAAATGCCCAATATTATAGAAAAAGGAGATGCCGCATGATGAATTAATTGTCCATAACGCGCACGAAGCCAAGTAAATTTGCTAATAGAATTATGAGCACTCTACCAACTATGTAAACTGTAGGAAAACTGAAGCAGTAATGCAAAATAAAGTAGTCGTATTCGTTGCAAACGAGTGCATGAAACCAAACAACATCATCGGCTCTCTCTCCTTTTTCGTCTTCCTTTTGTAGTATCAAAAGGAAACTTTTTGAAACTCATTTACTGCTTTTCAGTCATCTTTTATCGTTTGTTTAAATCAGTCAGCTTCATTTCTTTTCTAAAAGCGCAACCTCTCGTTTCTCTTTGTTCTATACGAACAGCAGTCATGTGGATACTTTCATTCGCTAATGGAAAAATTCTAACGACAGAAATGTGTTCACTTTTCGCGATATCTATCAAAACTTCTTATTTATGAGGGGAAAACAACAGCGGAGACATTTCGAGAGGATCGACGTTGGATAAAGGCATACCTTATGGATGAAGAATGTGATTTTATGCAATGGAACTTGCACTGAACTCCAATCCCATAACACGACCACCGCTATCTCTCGTTGTTCGCAAGTTGACTGCTCCATTGACCCTTAAAAGGTGACATGCGGTTTAATTCTAATTGCGTTCACAAGCTCAAAAATAATGAAGTAAATTTAGAAGAATCTCTTGTTGTTCAGTCACAACAATTCAACACTAGCGTTTCAATTCCTGTTCATGAATATTGCTGTAAACGGTAGATGTTTATAGGGCGGCGTGTTTGATGTTGGAGGAGCCTAAGAGAAGGGGAGAGAAGAGGAGAGAAAGGGGGAGGGGAAGGAGACATTGCATCCATCATAAACTCATGTCGTTGCAAATGCATCAATTCAAAGATGATAAAATTACATCCAGTTCTCTTTGTTTGCCCCATTATTACGAATGATCATCCTCCGTCCCTCTTCCTTCATTTCACACTCAGCCTTTATTTCACCGTATCACAGAGTTTAACTCATAAGCCTTTACCTTCAAAAGGTAATTTTCACACCAATCTCCTAATAGTAGAAGAAAGTGTTTTCAGCACGCAAAATTCTTAAAAGACCAATACTAACACTAAATAGTCCTGCTGCTCATAACGCGTCTTCTATCATATCATTCCCATATTCAGTAATAATACTGCCAATGCAAAATATAGAAATTCAAAGCTACAAACTGAAATCTTTTCTATACTTACAGGTGATGTGGGCATTCTTGCCACCTATATCAATAAGTTTCTACAAACGGTCATTGCAATCCGCTGACGAAGCCATATCCTATCTACAAATAGGGATCAAATTTCAATCAGCGCATATTAAAAAGCATTCTTCAGCATAATGGGTTAATGACGAAGCCTTCGTTGTATAAAAATATACTACGACATATTTACTTATATATTATATATTTATTTACTTGTCTATTTATTCGCCTACTTATTTACTTATTTATTCATTTTTTAAATTTATATTTATATTTGCACTCATATTTACGTTTACTTACATTTACACTTATATTTACATTTATATTCACATTTGTACTTATGTTTGCAATTCTAATTACCCTTACCTTTCTGTTTCTATTTGTATTTGTACTTAAATTTATACTTATGTATAAACATATACCCTGAAAATTTTCAGTGAAGTAAAAATGTTTTTCAACTGCATATGTCAGAGATTAGTTTACAAGAATGCTTTGCAGTGCTCAATGAGAGAACCAGCAAAATTTTCCGACCGATTCACTTGGAATAATTCTACCATCAATTCTGGTGCATTCATCTTTCTACTTCATCGACTGCATTATCAGTAGAACCATAACTGCATAGAACATTATCAAAAAATAATCCACATTCATCCATTTACCGTTGCATCAACCTATCATCGTCATAGTTATTATCCCTAAACGTGAAATGATAAACAAAGAAGTATGTTATTTACTTCCGCTGAGAGCAACTCGAACGATCCTTGAATGACTTCGGGCACCTTACACTCCGCTCTTTGAGAAACGTCGTCGATCCAAGTCTGCAACGCCCAATCAAGTGACCGACCACCTCGGCGACGGCAACTAAACATGAATGGGCGTTCACGAAGATTCCCTACTGCAAGTTTCGCAAATGCAAATTTACTAGGCATCTAATTTTGATGTGTTTGTATAATTTACTAGTTGGTATTGTATAATATCTAAGACCACATTACGTGCAGTGTCAGTTCTCGCATATTTATGGATGCATCTTCATAGGTATATGCTGTGCCGAATATCTAAACGTTCAGCAAGTATTTACAGGATGGTAAACTTCGTAAATTAGAGCGAGCACTGAATAGGGAGACATAGGAGGATGGAGAGGGGGGACTGAAATGGCACATGCATGATCATTGAAGGAAGAATGATTATTTTGAAATGCAGAAAGCGATTTACTTATCTTCATCACAATCATTGTATTATTGGATATTCTTGTCCGTTTTTCTCCGCTCATTTTGTCCTCCACAAGAGAAGATGGAAAGATTAAATTACGCAAACTGAGCGTATAAATTGTTCGAGTGGTGCGGATGACCGCCAACACCTTGCACAGGTATGCTAAAGGTTGACAACCGGACATTGGCAAGTTAATTTATACACATGAAGAAGATAAAAAAGGTAGAGTTCAATAAGCTTCGTTTGAGACCACTTCGATTTCAACAGTGTAAACGATCCTATAGATTATCGTACACTGCTCTACGTGCAATTATTTTTCAAACTTTTTTGTCGAATCATACGAACGTTTCGTCAACTCGTAGATGTTCGATTCATTGAAGTATAAAGTAGGATTTGAAGTGATAATGAAGTAAGACATCGGCTTTGAAATGAAGTGAAAGATTGCTTTCATATGTTCATGCTTAATATTTTTCATCATGGCGAAAGAAAATTGCTTTAGAATTTGGCTCAACTTGTCAACCGCTTGAAAATAATGCGTTTTTGTGCACATCTGTAACGTCGTTATCCGTTTGAATTTTTTAAATGAAGTTTACATTCTGCATTTCTAATCTTCCGTTCTTTCAGGAAAAACAAAAAAAGTTCTCCACATTTGCAACACCCAAAATTTTCCCCACTCCATTTAAAACACTCCATTGATAACTTTCATATATGAAGCACGGAGAGAAAATCCTGCATGTTTTCGGGCTTTTTTTTTCGTTTTAAACAACTGCTCCTGAGGAAAGTTCATCCTTGCATCCCCCAATGCGAAAATGCCTCTACGACTATAACTCTCGGGGAAAAAAAAGAATAAACAAACATTTGCTTTCAGCGAAAACAGTGCTGGCTAGCAAAGTGAGGATGAAACGACTTGTACATATTGATCATAAGATTTCATTTCTTTATTTCTGTTAAGCTCTTTACCTAGACCTCAAACTTTTGCAGACGACAATTACTTGCTAGATATTAGTCAGCCCTCCATGAAAACAGCGCCCTTCACCTGAACCCGTTAAGAGTTCATAAGGGACGCAACGTGCAAGTTACTGGGGTGCATGCAGCCGACAAAGGTGGCCGAGGTGGAAGTGACAGAGGCGAATATGACCAAATATTCTTTTAAGATGAGCGAAAATACGATCAAGAAATTGGTAGATTTTATATTAACTAGGCAGAAGAGGATTAAAGCTTTCATTTAAATCACAATAAGCCTTTCAGTTGGACCGTTTCACAGACTTCGTTTCCTTATTGCATCCGACAAGGTGGAGCATCGATATTCGTCGTGTTGCCTCATCGCAATATGATGGTGCACTCCAAAACAATGTGTTACATGGTAATAGTCGTTTCGCACCTTATACTTCACGTTTTCATTTTCTTTTATATGCCGTTGAAGAATACCTATGCCTTTATTTGCCGCTTCTTTATTCTTTTTTGTAGTTCTCAAATGTATCTTTAAATTTATTTTGCTCGTGAACCAATAAACAAATGGAACCGCAGATATCGACACGTTGTGATAGTAAGTGGTCCCGCATCACAATTCAAGAGATTCTCAGCCCTATGCCCTACACATTCGATGCTTTCCACATAGAAACTGAATTTGGAAACCCTCCCCCGTCGAATACTGACTGCTTTATTTTCGATTCCATTTCATACCCTTTCACATGCTACTGCGAGAATTTTTACGTGTTGCATTATGATAGGAACCACGTATATTTCCCTATATATTTTTCCTTTAGTTTCAACTCAAGAACAACCGAAGTTAAGATTATAGAATCTTAACGCGTAATCTACACTATGCAGCAATCACGCTTATGTCAACTTTGAATTCGAGGCTTATCTACCCATATCGAAGGGTTTTGAGCATACTCGATCGTACTGGAAAATTTGCGCATTTACGACATACTGCACAACCAGTTGAGTCTTACATTCAACCCAACAGATTGCAGAATGTGATACATTGCAGGAAACTTGCAAGAACTTGCACGAGCACTTACTTGGATCGATCAAAGTATGATAGCATTATTGCATGTCTCATTGCCTCTTAGCAAGGTAAAAATTCACGTGCAGGTTTGCAACAACTCAGGCTGTGCCATTTTTTTAAAACGCTTACCTGTTTGTTATCCCCTTATACTTGAGAGGCCTGCATTATATCAGTTTCAGTGAAGTGTAATTGCGTCTGCTTAAAACCGAGCTAGCGTTATTAATTTCACGACCTTAACTATAATCCAGCATAGATTTTTCCTGTTAATTTCCTATCGCTTTCAGTTGCCCTTAACGGGAAATGAATTAGCTTATATAAAGAATCGAGACCATGCAATGGTTTATATATTAGAGTAAGTTGGCGCTGATTTGTTCGAAAACATTGCAAATGAATAACTGAGACTCTTCTTATTGAACTCATTCGCACCATCAACAAGGCAGCAACAAACAACATAAAATTTAGGCATTTCAAAGAGGCAGATACAATTATTTGCTAACAAAACATTTAACCGCACGGCAGAAGAAACGGAAAATCAATAGAATACATTTCCCGGGGGTATGTGTTTCGTTAAATTTGAGAAGAATTTATAGGCATTTCTAAAGGAAAAAGCAATTTCGATTGCCAATTGTGTGGAAATTTTTTCCCTAAGTTAATTCAAATACAATATGGTAAAATGAATACCTAAAATTGAATCACCAAAGAGAAGAAAAATCTTATGCTTTAAAAAAATTAAAAATTGAAATAATATAGAAAACCGATGGCTGAAAAAAAAACTGCTGAGAGAACAATGAATGTGCGAAAAGACACGTATATAGAGCGCATCGACCACAACTAATTATGCGTTTTGGATAACGAAAACAGAGAGAGAGCACCATATTAACAGCCAAGAAATTATAAAAACGGCCAACCATTGGAACTACATGTTTCTGATGGCAACAGTGGACGATATCTCGGTGTCGATATCGTTGTTTTTAGACCGGACGGTTACGCTCATTTCTTTTTTTAAAACTGTGCACGGCTAACCTAGAAAGCAATATGATTAACGGATAATTGATGACTGTAAATGAGCCGAAACCATCCAATTACCGACGATTTTGAAATGTTTTGAAATGCACCCCTTTTCTTTTATAGATTAAATGGCAGAGAAGTGACTCTGTCGGATGAAACAACCCCATATTGGTGAATCCCTCCCCCTCCCCCCAGCACCTCATCCTTTCTTAATTTCGCGGATGACTCGAGACTCACTTAGCCTCCTCTCATCCGGTTTCATTGGTTGCACATAATCGAACTCTTCGACCTCACCCGATAATAACTTCAACTGCACCCCATGTTTCAATGAATGGAACTTCGTATCCATTGGGAAAGTGATATTTAAGAACAGCATCCTTATCGTTGAAATAAACACTATGAAACACAGTTGGATGTTGCTTGCTCGGAGGTTACTGCTACCTGTAGTACTGCTAATACTTGTGAATTCAGCAAAATCGTTACATTATTCGTCATGAACTCTACGAATCTGCGAAATATCGACAACATAATATTATCACCACCAATTCTATTAACACCTACACCCGGTATTGCTGTATTCTCTGATATAAAAAAATAACATCACATAATATGTTTGGAAGCGATTTCTTTGTTCAAAGAGATGTACACCATTAACACATCAAAGGATGGCATATAAATATGCGAAGCAACATGAAAAAACAAACAACAATACACTGCAGTTAAATATGAGGCCGAAACGCCATACATAATTGTTCTCAAGAAGACTTATCCGCGTGTAGAATGGTCAGCTCAGATCCCTGTGAAAGTAATGATAAAATAAAGCAATCTTAGAGCACAAACAAAAATAGTTGCCTACTGTAGCTCATAGCCATTACTGCCCAAAGACAGTGGTCAAAAATTCCTCCAACAATTAAAATACAATAAACAATTAGCAGATAATAGACCCCATCGGGAAAACCACAACGGAACGCCAATGCATACGTCAATTTGCCGAATGCTAGCACCCTCTGGATGTGTGCTGAAAGTCTGAACAGCTGATCGGTGTGTGATGTTATTATGAAGACATGGAAGAAATACATTAATTTAAGGCAAAGCAAAAACACCACATGCTCCTAATATTCTTATTTCATTTGTTCGATTTTGCATGGAACTATCACACAGTCGACGACTATAGAGAGATTACGTTCGGCAACTGTTGGTCTTGTTTCAGAAAGAGAGAGTGAGAAAAAGAGTCGTTAAGTGAATGCATCATCAGCGATTTCGGTTGTAATAAGCTCAAGTCAATGAAGAAATAAATTAAACATACGTTAATACAACGCTGTAGTGCTGCCCGATTGGATTGACAGCCGAGGCGTATTCGCATACGATACAGCATTTCGTTGTTTATTTTAAAAGAACACATCAGTGAACAAAAAGAGGTGCTGATCAATGTTGTGTGGAAGATGAGGTTCCTGCGAGGAATGCAGAGCTCAGTGCTGAAAATACCATCCCTGTAAGTGAGCGAGGAAAATATCAACAGGTTAATAAGCAGCAAGTGAAAAGGCATGTTTGAGAACTTGATATGTTTTTTACAAGCTCGCCTAATGAATCAGTCATTTGCACAAATTAACACCCTTCGTTCCCTTTGTAAATAAATAAATAATGAAATGAGGCCTCATAAGTCGAACATGATCCAAAACGGACGTGATCCATCGGAATGAACTCGGATAATTCCAGATTTACATCACGAGCCTCGGTATGATTTCAAAGATGACAGAAGTGGGTCACTTAGAGTGTGAATGGATATGTTTTAATATTACTAGTACAATGAGCGTCCTCATCAGACACTGCGGTAAGCTGACAAAGGTATGTCCTCGCCTTTTCCGGTTTCGACACCCCTGATATAAACCATGCATACCAAACTTCATCGACCTAGATTCTGTGGTTTTTTTTCCACACGCAGGGAATTTCGACTGAAAAAGCAGTCGGTTTTCAGAGTGCCTTCTTCCCAGAAACAGGATGTCACACGCAGACAACAAATGCAGAGCAGTGGAAAACTGGTATTGTATAGTGGAGAAGGAAGAGGAAAGAAGGTGCCTCTCGTTTTTGCATATCATGGGGAAAGAACTCCTCTCCCATTATATCCTGCGCCTCACTTTACGGTCCCGAGTTCTCTAGTTGAAATTACCTGACAGACATGCACACTAGGTAGATACGCTACGCCACAGCATGGGAACATCTTAATGTGTACTATGCAAATTACATATTAACAGATGGTGGAAAAGTGAATAGACAACCAACCAGCGAAATTTGCGCTCCTCGAGCGACCGCTAAGTGAAGATGACATCAAAAGGGCAACGCCGGAGTTAAGTCGCTCTGCTTCCCAATACCCGCGTACTTCCTCCATATTTCGAACCGTCTTCGGCAAGCGACTTCGCCTCAGAGAGCTCCGACCACTGTTTCCCTTCAGAATGAACCAATTAATGGCGAATGAAAGATACAATTACTCTAAAAAAAGAGACGATGTGCTGGGTATTACGCTTTATTGAAGCGTCCAGGAGATTACAATCGACTTTTAGCCGTAGGTTGACTTTCGACCTATTGTAGAGTCGGAATTACCAACAAGCAGAGGATGAAAAAAGATGAGAGACTACAAATCTTCCTAGCATATCAATATTCCCTTCGTTTGTTGCATTCATTACCATTACCGCCACTGTTACTAACGGACTACTGATGTCAGAATTAAAAAAAAACACTACCATATATGATAAATTCTTCCAGCATCATCATGCAATAGTTACGAAATATAATACATATTTTCCCCCTTTTGAGGAAGGCATTATCACAGAATGAAATGAAAGAGAAAACATTAAATCCCATCCATGCAACTATTCAAAAATAAATGGTGTAATATGTAAACACGTAATATGTTAAATGTAGAAAAAATCTGAAGGAAGACCTCTCATTCTCTCAAATGCAAAAGCTCGGAACAATGTGAGATTTTTCGTTGGTGTAGCAGCCACCTTTATGTTTTCCTTATGGAAGCGATTCTCAAGAAATTCGAGAATAACTTCACCGGGAAAATGGCGACCATTCATAAGTAAACAGAAAAAATTAGGATATCGTTTTCCCAAAGGCAAGCTATTAAAATTATATTAATGGAAGACTGTGATTCATTTCGAAAGTCGGGAGTGATTTAAAGACACACAACCAATGCGCTTCCCCTCACTCGTACGCCACAAACGGATAAGTGCAGTAAGCTCACCACTTTCATGGGTTTCCTGGCTGGGCTACCGAGTTGATTCGAAGCAACGGCATTTATTATCTCATCGATGTTGCTCGTCGATGAAGTACCTGGGCGCGTATCGTTTGTGCCTTCGCCTGCATCCGCGTTGCTCATATCATGGGTCGATAGGTGTTCGCTTCGTTCTCGTTCTTCATACTGACCGTCCGAAGAGGAGAGCCGCCGTTCCGCAGACATTCCTTCTTGTTGTGACGACGAACTCTCACATTCCCTCGATCCAACATTACCAACACCGCTTGCTCCAGCATCAGCTGTACTGCTGCCGCAACTGAAACGCCCATAAAAGTGGACTTACTTTGCGCTATACTTCGCCCTTCTCCTGGCTATAAAGTACCACAATATTGTAATACTGAAAACGTTGGCGGGGAAGTGGCAGGGATGCAGCCAACAGTGTAACGCTAAAAGATGCAAAGTATAAAGCAAAGGACTTTTGCGGCTTCATGCACTCATGCGATCCCACCACTAAGTGAAAAGAAGCAGTCGCGCACTCACACAAGCAGAACAATTTCACTTCCCCTCGCAAACAAACAACTGAACTGGTGAAACACTTATGAGCTGCTTCATAAAAATTTGCAACGCTTCTTTTTGAAATGTTCGTTAATGATGAAAATAAGCTCGGATGCACTAATAATTCCCAGACGTTCCATGTCATTTTTGAGGAGCCAGCCTCATTAATTAATGAATATAAGGACCTGCAAGGATGCAAGGATAAAACAACTCAATACACTCAATGTCCACCGCCTATGACAAGCCGAAATAGTTACACTCGAAATCTATGTATGCCGTAGTCGTGAGGTCAGTAATCGAAAGGCCATTTATGGGGAAGACAAAAGGACTCATTTCCGCAGGTGCTATATGATAAAACGTTGAGCTATGTTTCGCAAATGTCAAGTAGGAACAAGGAAAAAGCTTGGATGGACAAGGATCAATGACTCTCATCACAACAGAATTCCAGAAATTATGCAAAAGTGCATAAAGAGAACCTTAAAGGAACGTTGGAGCGTTTGTTGGAGTCCTTTAGTTCGGATTTGATAGAACTCACTCTATCGCCTACTGCCGTAAGCGATACTGCCGATGCAGCATCCACCTGCTCATTGCTCTCTTCAACTTCCATTTTCAGTCTTTTCTTTCCATCATATGCTTCCTGAAAAAGATGTTAACGGTCGGAAAATCTTTAACTTTTCCAGGCATTTTAAGTCAACTGCATTCGCTGGGCTCTGACCCTTATAATACACCGAATTCTGCTTCAAATGATCCAAAAAACTAATGAGCATTATACATCTTATAATGTCGGATTTAATTAAGCACACAACGAAGTTTGCCAATGATCAAAATTCATTTAACTATGACCATTGCATGAGTGGTTTCCGACTAGAGAAGTTTTAAATTTCAGACTGCAATCATAAGTAAACAAATAGAAAAAAGACCATTTTTAAATTAAGAGTTGCAATTCAAAAAAACTTTCCCTCTTAGCAATTCTGCAAAATTAGTCAGGTTTTTTTGGGACAAAAACCCAACGCAGCATGAACGCTAATTATTTAGAGAAGGATTATGAATTTAGAGGGTTCGACTTGTTTTATGATTTCCATACTTGCAAAAAAGTTGCACATAGAAAACGACAGAGTTTAGAAATTGCTAACTACACGAGCGATAGAAACCAATGGTTGCGCATTAGAGAGCTGGTAATTGGCGTGCAGGACACGAAAAAAAACGAAGCAGGAAATTTGACATGAAACACATTAAAATGAAACAAACCAAGGCAATTTTCGCACGTCGACCCTTACACACTCTATTCTGTAGCAATTCCGAATTTTCCGCACAACGACTTGCCCTCAGGCTATCTAATCCACCATCCTGGAAGTCCTCCTCCGCCAAATTGTGGCAGGTACTAAGGTGCCTTTTCATATTACCCTGTAATTAAGCACATCATTTTCCTTTCAAATAAACTTTTTAAGAAAATAATAATCCTCCGCAAAAGCGCAAAGCAATAACTAAAATTCAGCAATCGACAGAACGAGAGGACGAAAAGAAAGGGTGGGAGAGGTGGGGAAGGGGGCGAATTTTTTCAACAGCCACTTCGTGAATGCACTGAGGTCATCGTACAGAAACTAGCGATTGTATCATGAATTATTCGTCTTCACAGTTCCCAACAATTTAGTTCCACTCGTTTGCTACGTTTGATAGAGATCGAAGCACTCGAAGTCAGAAAAGCAAGGCCATTTATTTCGGTTCTCGTGAATTCCCAAAAAAGTTACAAATTTCAAATTGTTGCTTTCTGGGTGCTGTTATTTGACTTAACTTGAAGAAGAATTGATTTTATATGCCAATGAATGCATACATGAGAGAATTCCATTCAAGAATTCAAAGTTGTCAGGAATGGACTGCAAACGAAACAACATTCATGATTCAAGAAATACCACCTGGTTCATTAGCAAACTTTACGAAATAAATACTGTATCGTGAAAAACAGGCAGTGTTGTTACAACATCAGTTATTGGAAAATATGCCACTGCAACTATAAACAGCAAAGATTATTTTTATCCATAAAAGTGAAAGAGACATTGCAACATCGGATGCTTGCATCCCTAAAACAATCCTGTTTCGCAAGCTGGAAGTATTTTATAGCACAAACTAATGGAAGAAATACCCTGTAGAGAGTGACAAAATCACACAGCGAGCATAGATAGGGGTCATCGGGGCCCTTAATTTCGAGAGTCTCCGCAGTAGATAGCTGCAGCGTTGGACTAACACTTTCGTCGAATGCACACATCCACTCCTCATTCGACAGAGCATGCGGCTGATAGCCGTCATAAAATGCATCGTTGCTTTGACTTCCGCCTGGCAAGAAGCTTCCATCCCCGAAACAATCCATTGGCGTTTGCGGTGTTGACGACGAAGATGCTAGTGATAAACCTTTTATATTTCGAGAAGAACTAACTAATATTATAAGGAATTAAGCAACATCCTAGCCAGATTCAATAAAAATGATAACTAGTTCTACAACACTGAGATTTTCGAGCTCTATGCTTAGCTCTATGTTCAGTAAATGCACTGATTGTAGCCATATTAATTGCACACCGATATAGCCAATGAAGCTGCACTTTAAATCACTAAAAAATTTAGGCAATTGCTTAACAATCACTTTTCATCTCAAATTTTGGTATGGTTTGAGCGGTAAACAGATACCGCACAATAATATAACTAAAGCCATCAGAGAGTCAAATGATACGCTTCAACGAAAATGCTCACGAAAATGCATCTCAAATACATTCGAGCAAAAGTGTGACCTTTGGTCTCGGGTAACAAGGGAACAAAATAATCGTGGAGTAATCTCGACGACATCAAAACTCCGAAAAGCCTATCAGACTGCATTGACTCCAACAACACAGATATTCTCTTACAAACTTCCTCATTTCAGCGCTCATTGATTTCATTGAATTACCACCATTATATTTTGAACAGCCCATGTCCATCCTATGAAAGAATTTTCTTCCCAAGTACCATACTGGCCACTTTCGAAAATTTCGCCATGTATTACATGGGTTAATAAAAACGTAATAATAGGCCATATGAGGCAATGCTTTGTTATATCATAATGGGAAAAAAACATCGAAGCGTTCTTATTCTATGCCTCAAAGATCTGACATATGTCCCTCAAACGAAACAATAAAACAGCGAAGATTTTTCAATTTATGCTAAAGGAATCTACTGTTCTGTATGGTGAAAACTGAAGAATTAGAAAATAAATAAATGAATTAATGTAATATGTGTATTCATTTTAGGGAACAAATAAATAGAAAATAAATAAATGCCAATTAATATGTTTATGTTTTGGAAATAAAGAAACAAATGATAACACATATATTTACTTTTTCTTCTCGATTTCTTCTTTTTCGGCTTTGTTGATTTCATACACTGATTGACATGCCTCCGAATATTACCCTGCAATTCAACGAATCACTTATTTCTTTTCAATGCTCATTTATAAGTAAACAGCGGTGTGAGCGCATGAACTCATTTTTTTTTCAGGTGCACGATGCCACTAGCCCTCACTTTAACTCTTCTAATAATGTCAGCTGAAAAGTATTACCAATGATAAGATAGGCAAGTTGCAAATTAGGAGTCTAAGTTACAGCTGCTTGAAGTACTTCAGCCCTATTCAGATTTCCGCTTAAAATATATCCCGACTAGATGTACCGCGAATTAAAATCATATTCTTTGAATGACCAATGATCAGTTTATAAAATATTTCAAAGAATGAGATTGCAAAAGAGAACAAAACAGATGATGAAATAAAGAGAATAAAAGTGATAACCTTGTAGTGGCTAATGAACCGATCGCAATATGGACAAATTGGGCTGAGTGTGTCGGGAGGTGTAGGTGCTCCAGATGTCCCTGGTATTGAGACCTTCGTAGCACCATTCAGCTGACCCAAATAACTGCGTCCTTAAAGTAAATTCAAATCTTCAACCACCAATAAAACTACACGTCACAATATTCTGTTAGTATGGAATTATTACCAAATATAACGCTGTTTAGGAAACAACCAAATGTTGAGTAAAATTTGGTAATGAGAGAGAAAATACAAGAAACCGATAATTTCTCTGCACTTCTCGTTGCGACCAATATGACCAGTTAGCGATCGTCTTGACGGATATACGCCTCGACAAGCCATGCACATAACACGCTCATCCCCATCACTCTCACCGTCCCCACCTGGCGTGTCGCGACCTGAATACCTTAACTTGTAAAGACCTCTCCAACATAAGAAAACGTTTTTAAACTGGCATTGGTGATTCCATATAGAAAACGTACAAGCAAATTCTTCCTTCATAAAGCCTACATTGAACCTAGTTCCTCTATCAATCAGGAATGGAACAGAAACAAAGTTCAACCTACAACGTCATGATGGCGGATTGTGCACGCACCCGATGGGACAGCAGATTATGACTGCACTGAGTTGAGTTTTATCTACATCAGCGTGATCAACGTTCACGACGTTCACGAGCGATACCCATCACTGCCACAGCAGGAATTCAAATTAATCCATAACTGCATGGAGTTAAATCCAGTCCCATATTGCGCGACTTAACACGACTGGATTAGGTTAAACTCGTGTTCACATGGGCAAGGATTAAAGCTAGACAGGTCTCAATCGCCGCTGGGACTGATAGTTAAGACTCTTTACGGAGGCAATATTTAACAACCAATGTATTTCACAAAATGCGCGTTAAAAATACATAACGACAATAGCAGGCAGCTTAAATGTTACTCAGGAAGCATAATAGCATAAATGGCTGTTTGGCTTGCAAAACCGTTTCACTTCTAATGACACAACAATTATAAGAAGTAATACAGCAGGAAAAATTCTGGAAGTCACTTCTGATGGAAATGACTAAATAAGCTTTTCAAACGCTTCCACTCAGATGTTTATGAATTCTGATGAGAATTCTTTTTTAGCTTCCACTCAGAATTCTTTTAGCTTTTTACTTTAGCTGATGAGAATTCTGATGAGAATTTTAGTTTCATAAGAACGACGAAACGGCAGCAGCATATATAAGAACATCACAAATATTCGCTAGCATTAACAAGAACGATTGACGTCGAAAATCGTTGTCTCTAACCAAAACAATGAAGACCAAGACCATAGATAGGCATGTTTGTATGAATGCAGCTAGAAAAATGATGGAACAATAAAACGGATTATGATAATGACAGCCATTTATCGATAACATAAAACAGACTGGGAATAGTGAGATGAAGTGGTGTCTTACCTGAGGAGAGGGGAATTTCGGCGATATCCCTGAAGGAAATGCAATGTGCTTGCGATGCACGACTTGTTCTCGATGTTTCCTTCTTCCTGATTTGTGACCCCACGCTAACAGTCTGTCGTCCATAGTCGCCATTGTGCGCTTGTTGCATTCGTCCTTCATCCGTTATGACTTCATGAACTCCGTTCACATATGCACCTCCATAACTACAACTGTGCAATCAAATATGAGCAATCAGGTATATTGATAAATAAGCTTGCAGAACTCCTAAAAGAAGCATTCAACAGAAACAAAACTGAATGGAGGAAAGCAGACTAGGATAATTTAGAAAACAGATAAAATGAACCTTTCAATTTCAGGGAAGGAGTGTTGAGCGATGCGAAGCGGCTGATTTATGTAAACCTGGCTATTATCTTGCACCTGCACCTGCAAATGAGCTTCACAACGAAATATAAGTAGATGGCATTTACAATAAAATCATAAAAGATAACAAGGTTCGGCTAAATAAATGTTGCCATCCGATGACGAAATAGGAATTAAACGAAGGGAGAGCAACCGGAAGGAGAAAAATAAACAAATGAGTGCTCAAAATAACTATAAATGCTTAAACAGCTTATAATCAGTAATTACTGCGTACAATTGAGAGACGCACTTAGATTCCTTTTAAGTTAAGCAGTTTCTTTGCTATCACTTCGTCACTGTACTCTTCATCTAAAGCGAACGACTTGTTAGTGTTTCGAATTAGCGAATGGGTATATACCTCAGAAACTTTATACGTATTTTCTCGTTTACATCAATAAACTTTAGAAATTTTTGCACACAAAGTAAAGAGGCATCAATTACTTTTGGCGGTCACCTTAGTAGTTTAACAGCAATTGGTATGAATGAAGAAATCATCGAGGCTATTGATTTTATCGCAGTCCCTGTAAGGAAGAATAAGCGATTTCATGTATATCAGACATGACTAAATGAAATCATTATAAAGTGAAAAGTGCACTAATGATCACCGTGAACATTTTAACGATCGGATTTGAGGGTGAGACCCACGTTCTAACAACCAGGACAGGATTCGCTGAGCAAACACGAACTTTGGTTTCACATTAACACGGCAATCATATGCTCGAATACAGATAAACCAAAGACTAGATGCTTCCGTTTTGAAAGAAGATTCTACAGATGCGACTTCAACCGAAGGTGCAATTTATTAGAAGTCCACAGTGAGAATGGGATTATTTACTAATGTTTGAGGTTATCTCGGACCGTGTCTCTCAATACTAACCGCATTGTTGCCAAAGCTATACGCCGCATCTGTTTGACACGCCGGTTTTTCCTGCTGGTAGGCCCATTCGGGATCAAGCATTGTACTATCACCAGAAAGCATCGCGAATGTCGATGAAAACAGTTCTGTCGTACCAGATATATGATCTGAAAGAAACTCTTCTGAGAGTCTTTCTTGTCATCACCTATAACTGATAACATTTCATCGTTGAATCCATTAAGCTGTTACGAATACATGTACGATAAATAATTGATTATTAAGAAACTACTGGAAATTCGGTTTATGTTCACGTTTATATTAAGCTCGAATGAACTTAAGTCGCTAAACCTCTTTACTCAAGACAATCTCCTCCAAACGTCCACTTCTTCATCATAAACCTTACGGCCTACTTCTTGCAGTGTATAAGATGTCACTAAAAATGTTCTCACCTTGGTGAACATTGTGGTTTAAGCATCGGCCCTACTGGCATCGACCAACAGAAAGACTGGTCAGCACAAAATCTTTGAGGTCTCATACTTAAGCACCGTACATTTTAATGTGATTTCAAGAGGTCGATGATGACGAAAAAATTCTAGAGAGGTAGTGAGAGTGAATTCAAGCGCGAAGAAGGAGAGAAAACAAATCGCCTTCAACCACTTCCCTCTTTTCTTTCCACATATATCTAGAAACTCTAAAAGGAGCAAAACATTCCCTTTAACGCCTCCATCCACTCCTCCACTCCACTGGTGGCCATATTTATTTGTTAATTAACTTGAACCATCGATACAAAAAAATCCAACAACCAAAGCAATAAAGACCAATAAGCAACGAACCATTGAGCTCATCGGCGGGGTATCCGACCATCACGGCAGGTGTCGATTGCAATTGTGGATAATAAGCGATAGGCGGCATATTCGACAGAACAGCCTATAAGCACCGATTCTGCTTATCTTCACAACGTTCTATCAGACATGCACTGATACCAGCGACTCGAAGTGTAGTCATCTGACATGCCCAAAATCTTTTGATTATAAGAATTGTGCCATTAAAACGTCAACTTCTGTACCTATACTTACAGATTTTAAAGTCACGTCACTACTCACTCATTCGATAACAGTCATCCTTAGATCATCCTCACATCCTTAAATCTATGTAATTCAACCGAACTTCCCTAATTAACGAAATTTTGTCGTAGCAGAAATGCCGAAATGTCTTCATATGCCGAAATATCAACAAGTGTTTGATGGGATCGTTTGAGGAAAACTTTTAAATTATCAACGCAAACATTTGAATCAGATGCATATCCTTTTATTAGTTGGTACTTACCAGTTAACACCACACTGCCAAAGACTAGACGCTGGTTATATAAAGTGGTGCAGCGAGAGTCAGTTATCTCGCAGTCACTGGTCATTCTGCACAGCTGGATACCTGCATACACCTGATTTACATGCATTTCGATGCTTAGATACTGCTGGGATTACGAGGCATGTACAAGCTTTCAGTGTGAATAAAATTAAGAGCTGCTAGAAAGATTAACAATACTGCCATAATCATTATTACTAGTAAGCTTTCGAGCAATACTACTGCAACATATGGTTATATTTAGTACTAAAATCAGCATTACTTGCTACTGTTGCCAGCATCACTTACTACAATGACAAAACTCAACACTAATAAAGGTAGTACCTTGTACTCCACTACTGTATTTATTATACTCCTGCAATCAATGTTCCTTGTTGCTTCCCTCAATAACACTCAATGAGGCTCTCTACATACCCGCCGCGAGTACTACTTACTATTAGAGTACTAATGCGACTAACCCCAGTATACTAGCGATTTCATTACCGCTTACCACCCTATGAGTGCTCTCTTAACAGCACTTCTTATAAGCACGTGTAGTACTGTTAATAGCATCAGTTATCACCGCTACCTGTATTACTTACTGCTATACTTCGTATTACATAAGCTCACTTTAACTCCAACAGCTACTGTTGTCTCTATCACCTGCTATTCCTTGTACTCCTATTATTCTTACCAGCAGCAGGAAACCAATCGTATTACCTACAACTACTCTTAATGATAGTAGTAGTAAATAAGAAAGTCTCATACCTGCAAGTGCGAGCAATGACAATAATAGCTATCATTGATAGTAAGAAAGAATCACGTGTAGAAAATACAATTTTATATATATATATATATATATATATATATATATATATATATATATAATGTAAGTGGTACTAACAACAACAATAAGATGTATTAATAGCAATAACATGATATTGCTACAATATGTGAGAATCCGGAGTAATAGTTATCAATAAACGCATTAGCTAATGCAGTTGATGATAGCAACAGTAAGCAAAGGAATAGTAATACTCATTGATGCCTGTAGTGGGAACCGTTAGTAGAAACTGCAGCAAATGTTTCTGAGAATTATATGCTTATCACAACTACAAATACTACTTTTTACATAGCCAAAATTGAACTTTGCTGCATTTCGGTGTTATCGCAGTGTGAGCATCATTACCCTTTTCTCCTCCTCCTCTATTATAAGGAAGGTCCGAGGTGCAGGGACTCCATTGTTACTCGTATTGCTAGCGTGCATCAAATGACTTAGGGCAATATGTCATCCGCCTCGTCAAAGAGAAGTGTTAACTAAATCAAAAATTAACGAAACAAAAATGCCTATTCACAACGAATAAAGAAAACTCTAAATGATCCATCAAAGGATACAACAGTTATAGTTATCGTGTTATGCTGCAAAACACCATTAGAATATTCCCTAGCAAACAACTTGAACAAATCGAAACAAGTACAAAGAGGATTCATGCGAACCGCAAAAAAAAAACCTCTAAAAATATTTAAGAATCTAAAAATAGCGCTTTAGCCTCATTTCACCTTTACAACCTATGAGACTCCTTTCAACAATGGAAAGATATGCGAGCGAGAACAATTTTTGCAAAATCCACTGCAATGCCTCACCTTGCGACTTGTAGGCGGATACGTAGTTTAATGAGTGCTGATTTTCTTTTGGAGCAATCTTATCGGCTCCGTTTTACAAATAACGCAACATATCTAATAAGAGTATAATTTCAACGATCAGAACAACGAACCATTGCCTAGCGCGTTAAATAATAGTAAGGATTTGTTGCGTTACTTGCAATAATGCAATTAAAGATAGGATAATATCAACAACGGCGGCGAATATAAATACCTACACTAATAAATACCTACGTGGATGGATTTCCGATCCGATACAACAACAAACAACAACAAAAACAATAATCATATAAATATAAATACCTGCATGGATGGATTTTCGATCCGAAAATATGAGATCACCGGCTTGGATCTCGCTCAGCAGAATAATTTTTAGTCGCCGTCAAACGGTGCTTATCATGGAAGTTTAAGTCAGAGTACTAAAGTTAGCCTTATCATAGATGTTTATTGATGGAAATGAAGATCATCTAATAATGTGGTAATGCTTCCGGTGATTTACTTGTTTTTGAAAAAAGAAGAAACACAACATGAATATATTTTAACGCGTGAACATCATAGATAAAATGGAAAACCCGTTAGCAAAACTATCGATCCATTCTATCGGCATATGTCTTATTATGCGTTTCGGGAAGCACCTTTGATATTGACGACATTTCGCTGTGTAGAACAAAAACTCCACTATGATATCGATCAGATTTCGATCAATCAGATCAATGATTTATCACAAGTGAAGTTGCGAGAAATACAAAATAACTCATCTACTGCTATGTAACTTCAGAAGATTAGTTAAGCGGTAAAAAGCATCAAACTGTTAACTACCAACGTTAAGCATTTTTCTTCCAAAAAGTGGACTGACACAACGCTGAAATAAGATAAGGGCATGCTCGTTAAAGACCACAAGAGGGGAATTTTCTTGACTGTGCCATCGCCACCTTCAAAATCTGAGCTGCACTTTGCGGTGCAAATTTCCATGTATCATGAATCGCAACCACTGAAGGCAAGTTGACATAATACTGTAGCTGAAATATGTGGCTAACTGTAGTTCTAAAGAGATTTTACACCCGTAACCGACAGGCAGCCATTTATGAGGGAATCAAAATGAACAAACTTACAAGATTCTTTTCACCTTCGTCGTTTTTAACGAGCACCTCATTTGGATGTGGCTGTAGTGGTGCGACGGTGAGATCTCGAGAAGGATAGACTCGTTCCACTTTCACTCCTGCTCCCCCTCCCCCACCGCCGCTTGATAACAGCTGCCTCAACATCACCCGCCACCGAATAATCCCGTCCTCTCTAAATACATCATCATACGAAATCTAGCACACATACCGCGTTGAACAGTACAATTCGTCACTAGCCAACATTCTATATTCAAAAGCAATTACTTTAAAAAAATATAAAATGTGACTTCGAAATAACTCGAGACTTATGACCTATAAATCGACGGATTAATATGATGCAATGAGGACACAGTAACGAAGTTTACAGCTGAATCAACAGAGAGTGCATGCCAAAATTGACATCAACAACATAAAGTAATGCTGACATCACAATTCTCCATACAGGAAAACAATGATTAAGTGGCTAATGTGGCTGGTGAAAATAAAATCTTGTACGGGAAGATTGCTTCCGATATAATCGCTCTTTCAGTGACAGATGTCAGTGCGTATTTCTGTTAAATCCAAACTCAACCTATTTTTAGACCTTCATCCCATTTTGAATTTTTATTTTTAAAGCAAAGTGACCCCGAAGTTTTTCGTTCGAGGTGGCCTAAACTGATGGGGGCTTTTACTTTAAGAGGAATGAAATATTTTACGAAAACTGCCAGTTTTGGGCGACCTAAATCAATTCCCTTTCCAAACTATGTTGAGCACATTTTTCGTTGTGAGCCCTTACCCTTTCAACTGGAGCCACAGAAGTAGCCTATATGTAGCGAATCATGGGACACAGCATGCTGAATGTTGAAACTGCTGTAAGTAGCACCGAACCATCATCTTCGATCCTTCGATCCCTAGACACACGCACTATTTGCTCAGCTGTGTTTGTGAATACAATTAGGAAATGCAATTGGGTACTGCTCCTTTATATTTAAATTTTGTATGTGTTGAAAAGCAAGCCATTAATCGCAAAGTGCAACGCATTTGCGGTTAACACCTTTGATTACCTCTTCAGAACGAAATCTTAGACAAAAGAATCGTCCTTCGGCCAAATCTGACTAGTAAGCTTTATAGCATCGTTAGACTTCAGCAGGTAGATAATGGTATGAAAGTGGGGATGACAGGTCGTCCTATGTTGTCGTTTACATCCATAACACTTCAAAACTGTAGCTTTTGTTTTATATATATATTCGTCACAGTGTGCTAAAATTTGCATATGCATATTATGGTACTCACAAAAATTTATAAAAACTCAAAAAGGATGGTAATAACCATTCATTTTGCATAATTTCTTCTGCTCTATGGTATTTTGCGCTTCTCAGTTGGGCAACAAACGGCAATCAATGCTAAAGCACGAATTTGAAAGAATATAAAATTGAGGAATGAATTGCGAAATCTAAGATATAAGATAACTGTGTATCAACAAGATGTGGAACCCTCTCGAATAAAGACCACTCTCATTTAATGAAAAATAAACGATCAAAAAGGAGGACAGGTGCATCAACAAAATGAGATAACGTGCAAAATAATGCACTCCTCGCCGCTGTTTTTTGCAAGCATTTTTTTATCCGCTATACAATTAATCATTTGCGAATTGAATTAGCACTCAATCGATCGATCAATCACATAATCATATCGCCCACTTAAATTTGCATATTTAGTTTAAACAATCAGAACCCTGCCAAACGTTGCTATTTACTTGGTCGACGGAGTGAGTGTAACAGTTGTATTCCACCTCTGTGAAAGACCTATTTAGAATCTCATTCATATATTAGCATGCCCTCCCTTAACCTCCTCCAGGCCAATGTTTCGGAAAGTCGCTCCTTCCATATTCAGCAAAAGCTTGTGGAGCTATAAAATCTTGCACTTTTACATGCGTTGCTTCAAATCCATATCTAAAATACCCGCTTTAGCATATTTTGCTAGCTCAAATCCCGTGCCGTTCTGTATGAGATTCTTAGACGATAACGGAAACTAGACTTGAAAATATATGAGACTTCCTCTCCCTAAAATATTCGGGGAAAGGAGAGCATTTTTATATGTGGTTTAACTGGAATTCATTTCCTTTCGTCACTCAACTTGTCGTCACTGAACCCGAAGTAAATGCACCTGCATGTTTTCATCACTATTTATCATTTCTGACGAGTTCTTAATTGTGATCCTATGAATCTTCTTTTAAAGCAACGAATATAGATTGCGGCAACGGAGATAGATAAATACGTCAGATATTCAAGAAAACCGCCATGACATACTGTCTCCTGTCGGATCTCTCCTTCAATCTGCGTGCAATATCTTCCTAACCGGAAATCGGCAGCCTTTCCTTTACGGCTTACACCTTCGAACTTTATGCTCTTCCGGCTGATTTACTATCGAATTTCGCATTGTCAATGGTTTTCGTTGAGCAGTGAGGTGGGGCATGTGGTGTGGCGCTGATCACAATCGATTGAGTGCACATAGAGCGAACGCCGCGCGTTGTGACTTGTATAGCAGCACACGCATCGACGACACCGTTTATGCCCAAACCCAAGATATAGCAGCGCACTGCGATCCGCTCGCACACTGTGCCGTTAGTGACCTTCAACTCGCGATGCACTCTTCTATAGTACCTTCAGCGGCACCTAGACCCACAAGTATCGCACATCGAAGACCTGTATGTGTCATATGCCCCGCGGCTATAGTTACGATCGCAGAATTCCCACTGGTGCATCTAAGCAGTGTGTAATAGAGAATGCGATAAGTGAAATGTATACGAAAAGTGCGGAGTGCAATTTATTTGCAGAAAGAGCACTAGTAAATTGAGAGAGAGGGAAAGCACCTGGCTTGCAGGATGAGAGAATGCACTTCATCATGCAACGTAATGCAGCAGTACACATTGCGAGAGACGTGCGTAAAGGGCACTCCCGGGAGTGGACATCGTAGTGGTCACTTCATTCGGCACATCCAACTAAAATAGCAACAGCAATCCGACTATCGTTTTTCAGATGAAGTGCTCCATAACTCCCTATCTCTCACTTAAATAATCCGACTCTTTTCAGTCACTGTCCCATCCCCTCTTTGCGCAAAATTCAAATAAACATCGCGCGCTTTGCAAAGTGCACAATCAAGAATTTGCAAAGTACATGATCAACATCAATGCAATAATCCCTGCAATATTAAGAAATAGACATGAGATAATAAGAAGTTACCTGTATTTATTTAAACGTTTATTGAAATGAAGCAAATGAAACATTAACAAAGAGCCTAATTTATCAATTTGCGAGCAGTATTCCTGATCAACACAAAAAACGAAAATTTAAGGAGAGAGATAGAGGGTGGGATAGAGCCTCTAACGAAAGCATGGTTTAGGGTAACGCGACTGGTATTGTCGATCACGGCGAATAGTGTTTGCATTTGCGCGTTGCGGCACACTCCACCGCCGTTGCTCATCATAGCGGCCGACAACGCGTTGCGGCCCCGCGTGTATACACTATCATTCACTACTCGATCCACCCACCCCTAATTCTAATAACTATGTACTATTTAGAAGAGTGGATGGGTATCCGCGAAGAATCTTCATTATTTATGGCTCAATGATTTCAAAATTCACTTATAGATGTTTCGAAAGTGGCATTAAAACCGTTAAGCACATTACTATGAACTGTACGTCCCAAGCATCCCTTCGCCCTTCCCCAAGCAAAACAATCCCGAACAACTCACCTCTCTGCTTCTAAATGTCCACGCGAAATTCACCAACTTCTTGCTTCCATTATTCATTTCCAGAAAGTGACTTGTCTGCATAAATCTGCCACTTCATAAACTGATGTCATATCTCCACCTTCATCCTTCAAAAGATTCGTAATTTACAAAATCACAGGTTTAGTTTCAGGACATGCTATAAATTATGCGGAGATGCAAATGTTACAGAGACAGTACTGTGTATGTTTGTTGATGCGCAAAAGTTTTGCGAGGTGATCGCTGATTGTGATCATGATGCTTTTGATTGAATCATGGGTATTGTTGCTCCGTAAATGATGCTTGAAGACGAGTTCATTTCGAGTCGCATCCACGAACATCTCTCTGTAAATATACTCTTAACTGAAGCAATGATTTATCATCTAAACTTTCAATTGAAACACTTCATTGGTAATTTTATCACTAATTTCCCTCATTATGCGATTGCTTGTCTGTGTGTATGTCGATGGTCAAATATCGGGAATGTTAATTGAAATTTAACGGTTCGGAATGCCACTTATTTGATGCGCCAATATAATTACATATTTATGCCGATTCTTTCTCGTTCCTCTAGCCAACAGCAGAAGGTCGCATATTTACTAACGATTGTCTGCGTTTCATTTCGAGTCCCTACGGTTTCAGGTTTCGTCCTCGATGTCGGACTCCTGACTTCGGTCACCAGACCCGCGGACTCCTGACTTCGGTCACCAGACCCGCCTAGCCACACGTCGAATCGGAGGGCCCTGATTTCATGGATCTTTATCCCCGCTTTAGGGTTTTCAAGCTTCGAGTGCTCTTAAGTCCAAACTGGTTACCAACGAGTTTATATATTGACGTCGCTTTGACTGTTCCTGAAGCTGTGGGGTCCCGAGCTCCGACGAACTCATCCCCAATCCAGAGACACCGAGCCCATTTGACTTCACCGTGTGATCTCTGGGTCCGCCGAAGGTCATGAGCTTCTGAGGCGGCTCCAAGTTTGTGCAGTCTTATCGTCGGTTATTAGAGTCTCCGGAACTCGGGAATCTCTGAGTCCGAATTTGCCTTTGAAGCAACGCTATTCTGAAAACGAAGCACTGAATATGTTAAATGAAACAATGTTTTGATGTGATGTGGTACTTATTTAGCGTTGCAGTTTATGCGCACCTGTGCCGAATTAGTTTCATTCGATAATGAATGAAAGGAAATTCTATATCCACAATAAAAAGCATTTTCTGACACAAAATCAGACGTGAATTGTAATAGAAAAATCAGCAGCAGATCAGCAAAAAATGAAATGCAGAAACTTTATGGCACTGCCAATTTTAGTTTCATCTTCTGAAGCGAATGAATCTTAGCGAGCAGTTGGAGCATTTTTGCGGGAAAGTTTCGAGGTATTTTACGGGAAAGTGAGGATAAACGATCTAATCAAATCCAGGGCTTTTCACCTTATCTGCCAAACAGTTATATATACTGCCGTCGTCAAGTTCTTTTACACATTTCAGAGCTTTGAATTTTATTCATTTTCTTATATTCGTTTACGAAGAGGTGATTATGCTGATATTTTACATGCATTTTTACATGCTTAAATATTAAGTAACTTCAACTTACAAGCTACAACAGCTAAGACGATAAAATTTCCTCAGCATTAATGACCTACTGGAGGACTTTCGACTGTAATTTTATACGAATCAACCACCTCCTCTATGTGCTGTCGACATTTTATTGTCGTAAATTTGCAGCTCAGCTTTGTTCAACAGCCGATCGCGCACAGTCCGAGAATGGGGTATTTAAAATAACTTTGAAGACATCTGATTCATACACCACCACACTCGTATCGAATTTGGCGTGTACTTTCCCCGTTGATTGCATAAGGTAATGAAATGTTGAGCTGTTTCTTATCCCTCATTCAATCTTCCTCGGCAATAGCATTAGCTTATCGACATCAGAACGTACTTTTAATTGCGAATTTTTCATGGTTGGTTAGCATCGCACGAGAAACTTTGCTAGATATTATCACACTCTTATACGCCCATTCCATCCGCCCCGTTAACGAATGAAGAGCTATGAGAACAACTCCAGATTCCTGAAGTCAAATTTCTTAAGGCATCCGTTCGTGACGACTTCAGAATTTCTGCGAACGATTGCTTGTGATCTTTTATTCATCAGACTTGCACCACCGCAGCATTCACTAGATGCATTTTAATATATTTTTAGTGCGTAAAAAATCACATATTGGGAAAGCTTGTCTTCGAAGTGCGCCATGACAAACCAAATGACATTTACAGTATGGATCTTCAGATCTAATCAGGGTTCGGGTGCTAGCAGTCATCACTGCCAATAGGTGTGAAATTTCGCTAGGGATGAGAATTTCTTGCCAAATACAATCACTTTACAAATCAAATGGATTTTTGTGGAATGGAATCTTTTATGCTGACCCTGCATCCAGTAATCGACGGTGCATCCGATGATTCTAGAGCACAGGTACCAAGAAATATCTATTTTTTCAGCGCCAGAAAAAAAACTCGCATAACTCGTGTCATGATGAAGCAGTGAGTATGGAACTTGTGATTAGGAGAGAGTGTATGAAATGCTTTGTTTTACGGCACTCGGTAGCACAAGAATCTGGCAAGCTCAACTTTTGTGGTTATGTATCAGTCATCATGCAGCTAGACTCGCTATGTGAGTCAGGAAAAGCTTTCATGTTGCAACCTTAAGCATCATCCAATTGATTTCGAGTGAATTTCATCGTTTTATAAGAGAGATGCATTCGATAGAAGTTTCTCGAGTTGCGCGGATTGGAATCGAACTCGATGCAGATATCTCCGTTTTGTGCTTTTCGATGCAACCAAAATGCTTCCAATAGTTTGTGCAATAACTTCAAAAAGTTGTTCTTATTCGGAGTAATGTTAGAAAGTATTTCCATCAACAAATCGCATCATATTCTAATATCTATTTCGTTGAGTTGCCAAAAGTTTTCAATCATTATTATTCTTTTTTTCTCACTAGCGACTGTTTCACAAATAGATTATTCTAAGTTGCATACACTATTCGCATCAATAGCAAATAGATGAGAAATTCCTAAAGTGTATCCGTCATGAATACGCTTATTCAGAGCGAATATGCCCTCGGTTTCTAATGTGTTCGAGCTGTATGGAGTGGATGATGTTGCTTACGGATGAGCTATTTATAATTGCATACGAACAGTAATGTCTCACAGTAGGTGCTTATAAACGTTAAGCCTTTTTATAGCTGCCATTACCAATACCATCACGTCCTTCATAGATCTTCCATGATTGCTCAGCTACCATATGAATTTGATTTGCCAAATATCGAGGTAGACGTGATATTGTTTGAGGTCATGGCGAATTATTGCTTTCAAGGCATACAACAGGCGGAAATATATGTGAAGGGGGACCTGTAATTTTGTGTTATCATCTAGAAGACTCAAAAAACCTACCTTTGCCCTCCTTCCCTCTTCCACACGTTTCCTCCTTCCTATCCTCCCTTTATTAGTGGCTTGGCAAGGAATAGACGAAAATGAACGAAGCGCAGTTCTTTGCAGTGAAAATGAGGCAGCTGACGGCAGTGCACCGTCATACTGATATCTTTGCCACTTTAATAACTTCAATAAAATACTGCTGCCATACGAGCGATTCGACGAAAAGAATGCTCAGAAATGGCAAATATATATGCTCTGATGATGGAAGATACACTGTAAATGACAAAGTAAAGTGACAAACAAAGAAATAGTTTAATAAAGAATTTGAAGAAAAAAACGATCAGACAACCTTTACAATAGACACGTTTGAGTTAATTTCATACGTATCGAATGAGATCATTAATTAATTTGCTGATATAAGTGCACATCGCATGTTTGTACAGTATTATCAATTGGCTACAAATATGCAAACATTCACGTAAATGAATTAATTCGATAATTCATTCAACGAACGAAACGATTTCGATTATCGTTCATCGCCGCTGATATGATGACAATAAATTGTCATCGTGCCGATTCCGTCGTCGTCTTGTTTTCTCCGCCAAAACAACCAAATCATCGAGTGTTTCTGAGTCGCTTCCTAGAATTTAAAAAAATGCTTTCAACTGCAACAAACCAATAATGATTTCGTTACAAAAGTATACCTATTTTCATGCATCATATTTCACTATGAAGCAGAGTTCCTTCACCTCTTATGTCAAATGAATGAGGGCATGCAAGTGGGCTCGTATAACCCGATCAGATCATATCCAAATTTCCATTTTATTTCTGTCAAGTTTCCACATTAAATGTCAACTATCATGAGAGCGGAAAAATGGCTAGTTTATCGATAAGGATAGAAAGCTATCGATAGTGCATAAAAGGGACGAAGGTTTTGTTTTCCCAACAGGTTTTCTTACGTAAAACCGAATCATATAAAAAGGGATTTTCCACTGCAGCGATAATCTGATAGCAGCTCGCATTTTCCGGACCTCTCAGGCCTACACATCATCAATTAAAACACCTCATTTTTTGGCATTTAAAGTAAGCGTTCTCTTAAACGAGCGATTCATAAATTTAAGCAAAATTATTGTTGCCATTCACATCTTAGTGGATTCTCGAAGTGCTAAAACTTTTGGCTGATCGATTCCACAAAACGACACTATGCTGAAGAGTACTTTTCAAGAATACACCAATCGTCCTTAATTTCAACATTATCGGCATCAAAGTTTCCTTCTCTATATTTAAATTAATACGACGCTAAAGGAGAGTACGGTTTAGAAACTGGTAAAATGCATGCAATATAAACGAACTAAAAACGAAATATAACCTTTCGTTTTCAGCCGCTCAGAGTTGCGTTCGCTGCTAACTCGATCGGCAATGAAGATTTCGCGTAATGCGGGTGCGAGAAGCGGTTGTTTCAGATGAATTTCCGATTTGCTTTCATGTTTCGGTGCGATACCCATTCGTCGTTCGGTGAGTAGATCGCATTCACACAATGGAGGGTTACAGCATGGCCAAACGTTTGGTGAGAAGTTACCTATAATGGGTTTTGCTTTTGAACTCTCACTACCCGTAATAAACGATCGCATTTCCTGGGATAGAGGATACCTCCACGACGGAAGGTAAGTCTTTTCACTCAAGAGTGATCTTCTATTCAAGGAAACACGGTCTTTCGACCTTTGTGGGAAGCAGAACCGCTGGCGTTCTACTCAACCAAATATTGTGACTGATAAGAATGGTAAGACCAATACGATACTGGAGTGCGGTAAGCAAACTCTGGTAATATAGTCATGTTAATGGAATACACAGGTCCATTAATTAAAAATGTTAACGCATTATCGTTTTTTATTACAGCTATAAGAAGATGTGAGGAAGTGTGGTAATGATGACACCATTCGTAATAAGATGACAGAAATAGCAAGCAACTATCCGACTTCTGAATTAGTAAGCGATATTACCTCTGCAGACTCGCCAAGATTTCCAGGAAGGAATGGAAGGAAGACAAAGGACGGTATAAAAGGTGCTCCGAAATCGTCATAGATGCTAGAGGCAATTTTTTGCCATAACAATTCCCACAGTTACCAATTTTTTGCAATCTATGACTAAAATTCCCCACAGTTACCATTTTCCAATTAGAAAATACTGTATAATTTCAGTATCTTTTGCTAAGAACGACATTAGTCTCACCAAGTTGTTGCTCCACGGGAATGATTGTCTTGAGGTGCTCTTTCCGCAAATATTTCGCTTTTTTGCGTATTTCATGCACCCTTTGATCAGTTTCTCGCAATGGATACATCTCATATGGATCCGTCTCCAAGTTGTACACTAGCGGAGGATTATGCGTTGTCAGATGCTCCTCGGGGCATTTCTGCGAAACATACCTGCAATGTATATCTCTTTCCTTTTGCAAAATGAGTTATGACGGTGTGAATTGCTTCATCGATCAATGTAGGCTCAAAGTCATGAAATTGGACGGTTCCAATGCGATAATAGTTGTGAAACCGACCGAATTAGACATAAGAGTAATTTTTTGTGAAGAAAGAGTACGCTGCTTGGTTTCTTTTGTATATGTGTAAGTGGAATCACTACGACTTCAAGTGCCGTCGCATTAAAGCTCGTAAAGGTAGGTGAGATCAATGTATAGAATTCTGCAACTTTAGTCGGACTTACCAATCATCGATGGGTTTGCCTCCAGGGCAGAATTCATCCATATGTGGGTCGTCAGAACTATTCCGAAAGATAGGTGAAGTTTTGAAGTGAACCTGAAATATTAGTGTAAAGATAGTAATATAATCCAAAGACGCATGAGCAACGGAAAGTCGAACCCCGATAGTTCCCACACATGTCAAGGGATTTAGTTGTTTTGCTACTGATGAATGTACCAATTATGTGAAGTTCAAAGATTTCACTTATGAAGTGAACCGAACAAGAAGTACGAATAAAAAAATGAAGAAAAAGAATCTCACACAACAAATACGGTAACAAAATTTAAAAAATTCACTTCAACATTTGTGAATTTGCATATTATATCTGTGATGTCTGTGGATTTCCATGTCTTTGTTTGCGTATGTGACGCCTACCTTCATGTCTATTGTCATACAACGAGACAGCTCTCTTTGTTTTTTGTTTTTGAAGATAAAGGTTGATGAAGTTCAGAAAACTTAACTCTTAGAATATCGAGGAGAACTGAAGATTTCCGAGATTTTTTAAATTGCTTTTTTACCAGCAAGCGGTTATCAAAGTCAATCAGCTGGTGTAATGTTTCATCACCGCACAAATTGATCTGAATGTCCTGAATCTAAATCTATATACACAGATATATATCTGATGACAGCGTTCACTGCATCAAAAATACTCACAATATTTTAGAACATTTAAAAATAAATTCAGAAATTTACATATTTATGAATTTAAAGCAATCACCTTGAAATTTCCATATCGAATAGCCATAAGATGCTCATTGCAGTAGTAGAAGATGGGTCGTCTCACACCAAGCGGAGTATCATGGTTGTTTTTTGACGAATACCCTAATAATTGCGCTCCAATGTCGATTCCATCAAAGAAAACATGACGACGATTTGTTACCCTCTGCAAAGTGATAACGTCATTCGTTGTGTTGAACGTCGTTTTCAATATTGGCCTAGGCTATGGCTCATTTCAATTAGTCAACCCATCTTTTCGTTACTCTTTCGCATTTTGCAACGAAGAAAGGAACTACGCGTTTAATGGTAAAGCTTCTAAAGCATCGATGTCTTTGCAGTGGGTGAATAATGTAGCTGAAGTGACATGATCCGTAAGGCGAATCGATTTTTAAACCGATCACACATTCCTGCGTTGCTGTAGTTTGTTGTGTGTATATATGTGGGAATGAATTCACAGGTATCCACTTAAGGAAATCAAGGTAATAGATTAATAGTCCATTAGTGTGAATTAAAAACACTTGTATATTGAATGTTATTAGCATCGAACAACAAACAAATAATAATCTCTAAAGAGGTTGATCTGTAAGGTGAATATCTTTAAGACTCACTGCTACTTTTTTTTCGAATTGTTTCACCTCTTTTGTTAGATCCGGGATCACTCAGCTTGCGAGCGAAAAAGGAAAAAGAAGGCAAAAGCTATGAACAAATTCATGCTCATCGAATACATCAAAGAGCATTTGATATATTTTATGGGCTATTGGGGCAGAAGGTTTGAATAATATAAGAGAAACAAACACTCTTAGGTATTTTTTTGTTTGATTAATCCTCTCCAAGTAGGTAATACGGCTGGTTAATTGTTGAAATGGCAACATAAAAGTGCTGCACTAAAGTGAGTATATATTGTTGCATTATTAGATATCTCTGATTACCTATTACATATGTTCATTATATATATAGACAGTCAACTGCCAACAATATGAAAAATAAAATGGGAACCGTTTAGTCACATTATGAGATCTTACAAAAAGAATACCCATACAATTTCGCTTTTTTTTCCGATCTTTTAAATCGTTTTCAATATATTTGCAGAAATTTTCAACGTAATTTGCAACTGAATTAAATTTTAAAGAGATTTTGCTAATAGTTTATTCGCTCTTTGATGCAAATAACTTCCAGTACACAGTTCGATTTGATTACATCTATACTTAGAGTAATGAAGTATTAATTCTATTAAGTTGATTTGGTTAAGTGAATAACTATGAAATGATTTTTGTAAATACAATACACTATAAATTACAGCAACGAACGAGTATGCGGAAATGTTTATTAGCGCGGAAAATCACAAGCGTATATGCTTCCCCATTAAAAAGCCCACGACTATAGAGAAAACATTTTTTCATGGATTAGAGACTACAGAAACTAGAGAAGTCTCTTCGTCTTCTTTTCCTTTCAATGTCCTCAAAAAAAAAAAAATCAAAGCACACTTTAAATGAGATTGCTGTAGCGTTCATGCTTTAGTAACGATATTAGCTTACACCAAGAGAAGCCATTTTCTCGAATGTTGGGAAGAGATCTAGCGACCATATAACTTCGTGTGAGGTGACACCCGCTTTGACTGTTCCAGGCATCCATGTCACAAACGGGATTCTGAATCCACCTTCGAAGCTATTTGATTTGCCACCTCAAATATAGACTTTTGTTTCATTTACTTCAAGAAATAAAAAATAAAAGGCAAATTTAGAGAAAATAGAGGAGAAGCAGGTGAAACACCTCAGCTGTAAGTCTGATAAGAAAGTTGAGAGTGCGAAATATGTCGATAAGCAAACAAATACAACGATCACCCCCACTGTTGCTTTTTGTACTTGAGACAAGCAACATACCAATTGAAGTGAAACAGCTCAAATGCACAAATATACATCTATAAATTTCGTAATTCAATGAACGCATTTGAGGATTCATAATCGCCGTTAGAGATACCTGTGGGCGTTTGTCCTCGGTCTAAAGCAAAATCTTCTAACGCTACAATTTGATACTAAAGTTGAGCATTCATTTTGTTTATTGATACCTTTGAGGCCGGCCGTGCTGCCACCATTGAGGCACAGCTCCTGATGGGGGCCATGATCAGACATAAGGATAACAAGAGTCTGACGCTCGATTTCGGCCTCACGTAAACTCTGCAGCACTTCGCCAACTGCCCAAGCCATCTCGTTGATGTTGTCCCCAAATAAACCTTAACTTTTTTAAAAGTTAGTTTAATTGCTTTATGAGGAAACAAACCGCTGAAGAGTTGGAAAAAGCTTCGGACACCGTCAAATCATTTCAAAGACCTTTTCAATGTTTTACTGAACAAAATTTACGAAGATTCCGTTTCAATGTCACCATAAAATGATGTAATGCCAATTTCCGGTCACCTCCATCATGATGTGCTTAACTTCTTCCCTTGTTCGATTTGAGTGTTTTCCATCTTGCTTGTGAAATAAAGATTTCATAACAATTGTTAAGACGTGTCGTTAAAAAAGATGCCTTGTAAAATTTATCTCTAGGATTCTACGCCTTGAAAAAATCCAGGCATCCGATGCTTCATCAAACGGGTGATATATGTAACTCTGAAAGTATGGTGGTTGCTTCGAGTAAAATGAAAACTCACGAAGAAAGATCAAAATACAATGATCTTTTGGAGACAAAAGGAAACTTATGATAGGAATTAAAGACATAATGACAGTCACTCTCATAAACGTATATATAAAGAAGCCAATGGAAATTCTCAAATGCCTTATTGAATCAACGAGGAAAAATAACCTCGAACAGAGCTGTGCAAGAAGCGTTGATTAGCGAATTGCGCACTGTGGACATGCGGGAATGAAAAATAGAAGAAGAACGGCTTTTTATTGATGTCTGTACTGAGACGAATATCTGCAAAAGTGTATTCATCTAATAAGAGTTGATACATTTAATTGAATGTAACTGTGGTTTATACTTTTAAATTGGAACACTTAATATATAAAACTATAATTATTTATCTCTCTTTGCTAAGTTTAGGTGGACATTTATTTCAACGGTCGAATCGACGATTTTTTAAGGTTAGGGGATAATTTAAAAATATTTCAAATGGAGTTAAATGCAGCAAATTGATGAGATTTGTGTTTCTCTTTGAGAATGTGACATCCCAAAGGTGATATACTTATTGAAATGATACACATCTAATGTATATGTGAAATAGGATAAATACCAAGAAAAGTTCGCCAATCGTTGACCAATGATTCGGTTAGATGCTCGAATTTGATCGGTTGTTGGATTATGTGATCGCCATCATAGAGGAAACACATTGTCGCGTTTGGACCCGTTTCAACAAAGTTCTGCAATAATTTTTCCATTCACAATCATTGTTAGCAAATGTTTCTGCTTTCGAAAAGTTTTCCTCTATCATTGAAATGCTTCGGCTATTTAATTACATTTCAAGTATGCTTCCTCTTTCACAGTGGATGTGAGATCTCTTGAAAGCTCGGAATAAATATCCACTATTCAGAAATCTTTCCTGTATCATTTATATTCGAAGGAAGAACAAAAGATGAAGAAAGATTACAAGAACGTTTTCTTTGTTCAATATATTATGAGCGTAATTTTACCTTCATTATTCATGTAATTTCGTTCACTCGTAAATAATTACGTGCACGTTTACAGTTCACTCAACTACACGCAATTCATATAACTTGCAGTTTACTCATAACTTAGAAGTATTCGGTAGTCCTGCGGATTTGTAATTTGTACAGTAAATTATCTCCACTTTTTTGTAACAGAATCTATTGATGAGCTTCGATATTATTCCACGAAAACAAGAAACCTCACTAGAGTTATTACCTTTGAAGTATCGCATTCCCACATATTGGTCCATGGTAGGTTCAAACCAACGTACTCAAAACCGCGTTGTGATGGTAGATAGGTACCATCGGTTTGATTCTCTTTGTTGATGCCCAGATGCCATTTTCCAATCATACCAGTGGAATACCCTAAAAAATTGTAATAAAAAAATGTCCTTTTTGTGAGACGACAGTAGGTAATCATATGGAGTCAGTGAACCGCCATAAGAACATTGCTGATTAAAGAGTATCGTGATTTGAAAAAAAAAAGAGTACAAATGGATTGAATGGTACGATAATAAATGTAATAACGTCAAGTACAACAGTAACCTGTTTTCGTTTTAGCAAACACTCAACTGTTTTACTCATACTTGGAGTCTGTACCTTACAAATAGATAACAAACATTTGATGGCGCTCAAAGCACTAGCAAGTGAAACAAATGAAACAATGCACCTCTAGCCACTTCAAATTTACATTCATTTCCTTTTCTCTGTAGCAATGACAACTGAATAGTTTAAACAAGCACAAGATATAAGCACAAAGGGCGATCGTCCTTTAACTTCTACTGTAAAGCGAAATAGTAATCTAACCGTATCGCTGTAGCATTTCGGCCATTGTTTCCTCGTTCTTTGGTAGGCCTCCAATGTCCTGAGGTAGAAAAACTCTCGCTCCTCCGGTAATGCCAAGACGGATAGGCAGGCGACCTTCAAAGAGCAAATTTCGGCTGCGACAGTTATGTAACCATGAATTTGTTCGGAAACCTGCACCCTTTAGTAGAGTTCCTCTTGTTCTCCCTTTTGTCCCTCCTCCTCTTGTCAGGAAGCTTCTAGGGTTCATCGTGTTCGAGGGTCAAGGACGCAGAGAAAACAAACCGTCATGTAAACAAATGCAGTTTCATTCCATGAATGCTAATGTTAATTAAAGAAATAAATAAATGAATAATTTACAGTAATGCGTCGAAAAAGCGGAAACAATTTCCATCCTGCAATTCCCTCTTATCACCTGAGTCACTTCCATGAACTGATAACAGATAATAATATATGAGCAACAGTTCGTCCACATTTCAATACAATTGATGGCTCTAAATTTTCTCCAAGACGTCAGTGTTCCCAATCCGACGTGCCACAAATGAATGAAAATTTTTAGGCATCTTTAAGCGAACATAAATTTTTTGAAATTTAGTGGATCAATTTGAACATTGCTGCAGAGATCAATCTGCAGCTTGCATTCTAATATCAATCTGCAATAAATATCAAATGAGTGGAAACTATCCAACAAACAGGCAAACAGACAAACACGTTTTTACGCATAGACGCGACATTTTCATAGTGCTCTTTTCAAGTGCATATGCGGGAAAGCACACAGTGAATAAGTCAATGTAGTTTGAACAATAAAATGAGTATACCAGTCATGAAACCAGCTCGACTCGGGGAGCACATACTATCGGCTGAGTAGGCTTGTGTAAAGCGTACGCCCTCTTTAATCATTTCATCAATGGGAGTCCTCTCCTGGCTGGGATGACCATAACTTTGCAGGTCTCCATAACCTTCAAAAAGCACATACTTGGAACATATATGAAACAGAAAATAAGATGTACTTGACAAAAACTGCATGAATTATAAACGATGAAGTAAACAATAGTCAGTATAGTGGAGGACTTGTAGCTGAAATAAGACTAGGTCGATCGATTCTTTAAAGAAAGCCATGGTTCAGTGTTCTCGCCGTTTAAAACTATTCGCGCCTTAATAGTGCTCCATTTGAATACCTCATCTTATAACCGCAATATGCATAAATGATTTCTTTTCAAAGTAATGGCGTCAGTTATGCTTGTTCAATGCTTATTTCTTTTTCGTTTTGGTGATAAAAAATATAGCTTGAAAGAAATACAGTTCAAGCTCATTTGTGCCAAGTGAAAGAAGCAGCGATTGCTGTTTTGCGTTCCATTTCAATTTACCACTTACTGCATAGCTTCAGATAATAAGACTGATGACTGGATAAGTGCAGAATCGTAATGAACTGAGATAGTTGACCGCATTTTAGTGCACTATTGAAAGTACGATACTAATGTGTTTAAGCACTTCATAATAGCACATATTGTTTTGAGCAGCCAAGAAACGCATCGGGTACACCTCTTGCAAGCGAATGCAAAGAATTTTCTTATTTCTGTACCTAACGAGCGTCCCACTCTTATAAACATCATGGTTATAAAGTTAGCCTCAAACGGTCATGTAAAACTAGAAGTGAAATGTTTTCCGTGTATTTCAGTTTGATATCGTGTTGATTTACTTCACAGTTTATTGTGAGTTGCATAAAAATATTAAGCTCTTTAACCTTGTTATCTTCACCATTTCACTTTTTCTCATTTTTCTCCTCTTCAACTCGTGCTCTACTCCACCTAGTTACCTAAAACTTCCGAAACGGCTAGGCCGAACTCAAAAATTGTGCTATTATATGATATAAATTCAACGAATACTTTGCTAGTTACTCACTGAAAGCCACATGGACCCCTCATCCAATGGCGCATCTTCTAGAAATCTAGATCGTTCAGATATTATACGATTAGATTCGCTAAATATTGTGGTGGAAAAAAAAGTGCCCGGCAAATTAAATCTAAACACAAGCTGCGAAAATATGATTGATGCAGTAAATGAATTTAAGACATGCCATGGACATTACTTGAAGGATGATATCATCAGTCTAATTATAATTTTTCAACTTTTTTCATTTCAACGTTTTTAGGACCTTCTGAAAGTCTATACTCCACTAACGCATCAAAGATCTGAGTTGTGTATTTGAGTTGACTTCATTATGTAAAAAGTGAGCGGAGAATGTTTGCAGAAAGTGCAATTTTAGTGCACGGCACTTGAGCTATTTTCGTTACACATCCCTCTGCATTAGCAATAATGAATTGCCCGGAAACAATTATTGCAGATTTAACAACAGATTAGTTACACTGGAAATACTTTATGAATGCACATTACTCTTTTAAAAGGTGATCGATCAACACTATATGAAGATGTATTTAGACGGTGATCGACTCTATTGATCACATGATCTAAATTTCATCGCTATTATTTTTAATTGTTTGCGTACATATGTATATAAGAACATAAATTCGGCATCACCGTAATATATTTTTTTCCCAAAAAGCAAAAGACTCTTACAGCATATTCATGAAATACTGAACAAACGAAAAAGTATAAATATAATAAGAGTAGATTATTTCAAGGAAAATGTCGAAACGTGAGTGCAGTCGTCAATCTCTGTATTAATAAATGCTCTTTGCTCACTTTATCTAATGGTTGTTTGCTATCAGAAGTGTTTGAATGAGTAGGTTGCACCTCTCGTACATTATCTTCGTTCTTCGTAATGCATCCAGTGCGTGACATTAATATTCCAAATGCCTTTATGAGATATCATTATGTTTACGTGCCAACCTTATCTTATATGAGACTCTCTTTGTTGCTGAAGTATTTATGCATAGCGACTTTAATGTTAATTTACTTTCTTTTATTGGGAAAAATATTTGTATGTTTATAATGATACGCAATCGCATATTGTTCCATTCATAGTTTTTTTTTGGATTTCGCCTCTCATCCATCTGATTATATTTAGTTAAGCAAAGATGAATTCTAAAAGCGTGCAAGATGATACCGATTAGGAGATTATCAACTAGATTTGATATTAGAGGGAAATAACCAAGCTCTGACATAAATCCAGTTGTTACTAGATGAGAAAAAAACCGTAGAAGTAGAATGGAAATTGAAATTCAAAAGTATATTTTCCTCTTCTACGTGTTCATTTAAAATTTATGAGGCCAATAGACCTCTCTAGTATTAGCCCTTTCATAGAAAATACCTTCTTTCTCCTAAAAAACAACTCTGAATTCTGTAGTCCCCGAGTTTACTACTTCTGAATAGAACTCTGAATTCTGTAGCTTACTATTTCTGAATGAATAAGTTTGCCGAAATTTTATCGGCAATGATTTTGTTCCTGTTTCTCAACCAAAAGGGTTTCATTTTTTAATCGTACCTTAGTTAGATTTAGCACACAAAAATATGGCAGGTAGTTTTGTCAGTATAATGAGGTTCAAGCAATAAAAAAAAAGAGGCTCACCTAGATCGTCGACCATAAGAATGACGATATTTGGCCTTTGAGGAGTGGCTGGCTGATTTTCGCACAGTTCATCGCCACATTCAAAAAGCATCAAAGCATCTAAGCGCAACAGAGAAAGTAAAGAATAAAGCGCAAAGCAGATGAGCCTTGCCTTGTCCATTTTACTTCTTCGTTGATTTAGGTTTTAACCTCAAATAAAGCATTCGATTTAATAATCGTTCAGCATATCTCCAACTTAGCGTACCGTCCTAATTTCACCTAACGAATGCATCATGCAACTCTTATGAAGCTCAAATACGGAACTTCTAACAACGAAGCGTAGATATTTCAACACAGGGATATGAGTCAATTACGTTACCTTCAATATTGTCAATAACGATTTAAAGCATTTTAACATTAAAGCCATTTGAGTATAGAAATAATAACAGTAGCGAAAAATGGACATTGTTGGGTGAGGAAACAATGGAAAATGAATAACGGATAGGAAAAAAAGAAGGATGAATACCGCAAAGGAAAATAATGGAAAATGGATACTTGCTAGGAAATCAAAAGAAAATAACGACAGAAATGTTATAATAGACATTGAAAGACATATTCAAATGTCATAAATGCATTTATACTTTATTCATTTGATGACTATGTCCATTTGGTCGAAAAAGGAGTGCAAACACTTTAATATATCGCAGTAAAAGCGGACGATTTTTGTCAAAGAAGACATAAGAAATGGTTGATATCGATGAAAATCTCCTTATAAGTGAATGTATTTCGCTAGAAAAGCATATAAAAGACAATCATCTTCGAGTTCATTATGAGTTAAGAATTAATTATGAATCATTTTTTAAAGTACTTCAACAAAAATCTTTTCTTTAGAATGAAAGAGGGCATAGATGAATAATGAAACAAATCCGGAAATTTTTATTGAAGCCTTCCTCACAGGTCCAAAAAATTTTGAAAGGCTTATTTGAAAATTTGCAACCTCATAGAAAGTTTGAAAACTTTTTTTGTTGCGTCATGTCTATGTATTTTTCAGGTCTGCAAAAAATAAATCGCTCAGGAATAAACGGCGATCAAATTCAGGAAATTGATTTTTTTTTTGAAATTATGCACACTATACTCGTATTCTGAAGTTCTTTCAAGTTGTACGTCATCCATGTAGCCGGAAGAACCACATCAGCGCATCGTGCCACTGATTGCTAACTTCATTCTCGGTGGTTGGGGGAGGGGAGAGGGAGGAGGATCTGTGCAAACACACATTCCCGGCTGGATAATATTTGACCAAAGTTGTGACTACGCATATTTGAGTGATGTCAATGCAAAGGCCTACTCAATAATAACGTAACAGTAATTCAAACAGAGATAAAGTGATTGGAATTGAATGTACTGTTTAATTTTAATAATAGTTTTATTTGCTACTTATGATGAATCGTTTCGCTATTCGAAATATTTGCAAAATGGTTTTATTTGAAAAAAGAGTGCATTTTAAAATTCATAGCGGGTGTTTTCTTCCGATTAAATGATGTTCAACACACTCATATCATCGATATATTCGATTCAAACACGTTGCATTAAAATGAAATTAAAACGAGAGATCTTCTCACACTATAATGTAAATAAAATGTAAATTTCTTCCGCAATGAATTGAAATTTGATGGGGAAAATTTCTCTCAAATTTGAATAGGTGAATGTCGATTGGCATGTGAAAGCACTTTTCTTGGTGAGCAAACATTAACGTCGCCCTTAGTTTAACGTTTGTATTTTATCAACAATCAATCAACAATCTGGGAAAGACGTTGTAAAAGTTTACGCTCAGAGATGATCAAAGATTTGTTTTTTTTAAACTTCCAGTCATTGTCGATTTGAAATACTTTTTTAATGGAATATATAAATTAAAATAAATTAATTATAAACTGCAATAACTTTTCGTTGTAGAGTGAAATGAGAAAAGTCCACTGAGGAACGTCAAATCAGGAGGAGCTGCAAACTTGCGTTATTGAATGATTCATGCAAAAAATACGTATATTATAAAGTAAGCCATTCGGCTAATAGATCAAGCTGGAATTAGATAGTGCGCCGTGCAAAGTACGTCAAAGAAGGTCAACAGCATACAGACAAATGAAGCGGTTGCCCAGCACTTCTCATGAGGCTAACATGAGACGGGATCGGAAGGATATGAAAGAGGTTGATGTGCTCATGTATTTATTCGAGCTTCTAGATTATTCCTTCTCTGCTGATCCTTCTCTTTCTCATACCATCAATCCTCTCTCACAACAAATGCCACTCCTTTCGAGTTATTTGCATACGTCTACAAATCAATGAGTAAGCAGTGCATAAAAATTCGAGAAATTTACAAATAACAACAAGAAAACTTGAACATGAGACTTTTTATATCGTTTGCATGGACCGTTCGAAACGGAAAACAACAAATTTTAGTTGAAAGCGTTGAGCGGAAAAAAAATTTAGCGATGTTTGATGATTGGTCTGCTTTTTTGCAAATGACAAACGAGCGATTTCGGCGTGTTTTGCATGTGCACCCTTATCAAAAACTAAAAACGTATTTCTTTTGCACATTTCTCTCCTCTTCTCTCATCGTTCATCCAATTAAATGTCCGCTTCAATCGATCCTTATATCATCTAACATTAAACACCTTCATATCAAATAAACATCGTCATAAAACGATTGCAGCATTACCGACTGTAAAAACTACAACTGATATTGGTAGTTAAGTCAACTGTAAAATTCGACCAGCTGATTCGATTCGAATGCAAAGTTTTTGAGCATCGAATTTCGATCACTAAATAATCGATAGCAATATCATCGATCGATGGATTTTCCAATCATCAGCGATCACCAGCTATTCACAGGTTGGGTTAACCGATTGATGCGAAATGAGTTGATCGAATCATTTCGACCGGATAGATTCTTATCAGAAAATAATATCACAAAGATCATAGGCTGCTTTTATATTCGCCGAATGATACCACAACGTTATCTAGTATAAGAGGATCCTCTAAATATTTCACTTTTTTTTTCTTTTGAAAGTGTAATTGCGTTCCGTTCGATGTGAGTGAAGTGAACATTTTTGATTAAAAGCATTAATCAATTGAACATAATGTTTAATATGAGAGCGAAGAAATACAAAGCGAAAAACAACATAAGAGAGCAATAAGCACCAACAGCAATAAATTGCAAGTAAAGTAATCCAGGAGTGAATGCATCTACACAATCCTAATCCTGCATATATCTCAGTGGTGATCTATCTCGACTCAAACTATAGTTCACATTAGAACATATAAGAATGTGACCCAATAAATGGTGACCACACTAATAAAAATGATTCCTTTTAGAGTTGCCTACCTTTAAGCGTCAAGCTAATAGCAACAATAGCTGCTTTGCATGTATTTAAGTGCGCGTCTGTGAATCATTACATAGCTAGATCAACCAACGAGCACGATAACTAGATGCAAATTTATTTCCATATTCAATTAGAAATCATCCAGTCGATTACTTCATTTCCATACGAACTGTTTGGTATCAACAAGTGAATTTGATCATTAATTTAGAGCAATCTATAAAAGCATTCATTTGACAGTTTATCCGTGACGATAGTGATGAAACTATGATATTCGTTGGAGGTTGCAATATTCCACATCGCTCAGAACCTATCCAAAGCTGCAAACTATATTTTCCGCATTTTGCAACAGCGATCCATTGAGAAATAATCGAAATATTGCCAATCTATTTTTGAATATTGTGGTTCTGTATAGTCCCCCTAATTAGTTTTTGATAATTCATCGCGAAAGGATACTCATAACACCTCAATTCTGTTGCTTCCGACAAAGTTTAGTATGGTCTAGACTAGAGAAATTAAATTAGGAGATGAAAGACATACGACCTGAAATCAAAAAACTCTCAGTTTGTTCCCTCTCATAGCCGGTAAAGGTGTCAATTTCAGTATAGCCAAAAATATTGCACAAGAAACTTTCTTTACATTTTCCAATTTCTTTAAAAAAAAATGGGGTTCACTTCGTGTAGAATACCTTCAATGCATCTAATCGTTCATTTTTCAAATTGCCCTTGAATAGTTTCAAATATTCACATCTTTGCCGTTCTTGAGCATTGAACCTCAAGATGTTTGATTTCTCTTCGCCTAAGCGATTTGCGAACGTTTTGCCTTTTTATGTTTTTGTTGTTCTTCGTATTGTCTGTTCGGCTATCTGTCTGCCTCTTCATATTCATAAGTTTTTTTTTCACATTTGAGAACATTGAAATAAAATGAATATTTTTGTGACATTCAGTCGTTATACAATTATTCCAGAAATAGAAAAAACTGTTGGGAATTTGCAATTTAATCTTCCCGGTGTTCAATAAAAAATTCATATTCTGTCACCACAAGGTATGCTAATAGTGTATCGTCAAAAATGATGCCTAGCTAGAAAAACGAATTCTCTTTTTTGGTGGGGGGGAGGGGGGAGGAGGGCAATGATCGAGCACCCGAGACCACGCAATTACACTAAGTGCGATCGCGAGTGGATGCAATAGGTAGATAGTCGAATATTACGATGCCCCACTATTAATAAGTGAGAAATATAAAAACCGCTGATAACAAAAGTAATATCATTCTAGATGCAATCAACTGCAAGCATAACAGTAACATAGTGACGAACTTTTTGAGGCTTTTTCGTTCACTTAGTGTCGTTCTCTATTTTTGAGTCTTCTCTTCAAAATCCACCTTAAAAATATCGTTTAGATAATGCTTATTTAGAAACTTCAAAAAAGTTGGCGAGCAATGAAAAAAACTTCATATAATAATCTATTATTCGCCCTAAACCTCTTCCTCTTGAATTCGAAATTTCTTTTTTTTAATGCGAGTACAATAAAAAATGATGTTTGTAAAGGGTGAAAAATGTGACGCTTATAATTTTTCTTTTGAGGCAACGTTAATTTGTGGGGAGCCTAATGAGCCTAATTTTAATCAAATAAAATTCAACAACGAATCAAAATTATCTGAGCTATTCTAATTATATTCTCGCTTAATTAGTGTCGTTTACTTAGCGAAAAATTCAGTATGCAATTTTTACAGCATATGTTTTGCAAGAAAAAAATGGTTTTTTTTCTGTAATTTCCAACTTTTTTTCTCATAAAGTAACGATAAGTTTTTTCCAAAAGTTTGATGCCTTAGAGTTTCGTGTCTTATGGAAGATTCTTTTAAGGCAATATGCAAAATATCCATTGCGATTGACAATATTGCCCATCTTTTAGTGTCCATAAGAAGGAAACATGATAATATGACATCAAAAGGCGATTTTATACGTATCAAATGTCCTAAACTTATTTCCTATCGTAAAAGATTGCAACACAGAGAAGCGTTTATGGTCTGTGCTGAATGAAGTGTCCCATATTTCAAATGCAACCTTCGCCCACTGCATCTAATTTTTTTTTTTTTTTTTGAGTCGATGCGTTGATGATTTAAAATTTTAACTATGTATAAAGTAAGATAGCTCAGAGTAATCATTCTCGTTCCCGAATCATCCTACTTAAAAATTATTTGACGTCATATACGTTCGTCATTTCTCCATGAAAAACAATAGAGAAGTCTACATAAAAACTATATACTACTGAAAATGTTATTTAAAAAAAACGACGAGGCGATAAATAAGTGAATATTAATCAAAAAAAAATCATCCATGTCTCGATTTGGTTGGTGCCGAACGAACTACTTTAATATAAGAAGAAAAAAAATTCAAAATAATGCATCCAATCATCATTAGTTGATAGTATTTGCGTTGAAATTTTTCGGCGAATGGAAATGCAATTGATTCACGAATAAATTCATGATCGTAAAGATATTTTGATACGAGGCGAAGGAGAGTCTAAAGATTAAGCCTAAGCCTAAAAGGATGAAGTCTATTGCAAAATACGGTAGAGAAGCGGTGTTACGCTGCGGGAGCATCAAGACCCGAATGCGGGAGTGCACCGCTCACAGGCAGCGATCTTTGAACAGGTAGATGATTAGCGGCTGCTCTCTGTGCACACAAATCTTGCCGCTCTCTTGTTTCTCCTTAATTAATACGCCCCTTATCACAACAATAAATGTACATAACATGCACGTGCTTATCACGTGCCTTGTTTTCCTCATTCCTGAACACAAATAATGTCCTTCCTACTAAAAAGCCGTATACGCTTTGTGGCCCTCTAGCTCTATATCCCAGCGATTAACACGACGAAATCACCGACGACAAAACGGCCACTCCTCAGAAACACCGCAGTGCGTTTATACGAAAATGTTATATGACCGCTCGTTGGTGTTCACAGCTACATTGCGCTAATGCCATGCAACGTTGAAAGCTAGCAGACGTTAGATTGCTTCAGACTTACTGGGGGAGCATCGCACAAAACGTTGGTGAATAAAGATACTATGCCTACAAAATGAACGAAGTTTGCCTTGGATCGCTCGACGACAGCGTTGAGAAGGCCGATGCTTTGAACGTCTCGCCGTTAGAGGTGCGCCTTTATATAAGAAGGAACCCAGACAAACAAAGGGAATACAAACCCGTAATACAGAATTGCTCTCCCGCTAGGCATTACGTTGCTCGTTGTAAACGCGATTCGCTGTTCATGTACTCTTTTATTGTGACGTCCAGGAAGCATTTCAGAGAATTCCATTAAGGGCTCTTTCTCTCTTCTTTGTTTTCTCTCTTGCACTTTCTTCGCCTCCTTTTCCTCTTTCGATTTTCATGCAAGAAAAGAAAACAAAAAACAAACGACTGATCACGTTTGCAATGAAATTGAGCGAAATTAATAAGAGAAGGAGAAGCAGAGAAGCATCATTGATGTTCCATCATTCCTTCGTTCTCTAAACCTCAATCTTACATTACTTGAATGCTTACTAGATTTCGTTGTCACGTTTTTATTTAAAGATTGAAATCTGCTTCTCATTTACTCATTGCTTCACCGAAGTGGAAAAAAACTTACTCATTTATCGTCGTATTCGTCGTATTTAACGATATTTACTCATTTATTTTCGATATTTAAGGCGACTGTGATGTTAATTTTTCTCTAAGGTTAGAAATGTGCTTAATTTTTTAGAGGATAATTTCACAACTAGCCAGCAGTGAATCATGCCGAACAGCGAACTCATTCCGTTGTTCGTCGGTGTACCTTTAGATATTTTCAGCTAGTTATCATAGTTCTCAAAAGATTCCACTTCTACATATGTCACAGCAGCAGAATCATTTCGGTCAAGAGAGAATGTGACACGATTAGTACATTAAGTTAAACCTAATTTTTATTGATTCATCGTTTTTTCCTTCTATTTCCGTTTAATTCGCTATCGTTAAGTGGAGAACCTATTTAGCATACATAAGTTTAGATCAGTGAAATATCTGCGATCAATATTTTAATCTGCAACGTTACTTTTCCGTACTGCAGGACACTTCGATACGCATTGAGTACAATCCTCTTCCTGAGAAAAGAATAACATTAAGATCGCTTGGAAAATATGCACAACATGAATCTCGCTAAAGCCTAAATCCTCGCTCCCCCTTCAGCTCCTAATGAAAACCTAGAGAGTAGATCACACCGAACTTTTACTGGTCGAATTGCTTTTCCAATGAAGTGTCCAATTCTCAAAAAGATATGCACTAAGAGTGCGTGCAAATCAAACGGCAATAGTGAGCACGGAATGAGATCCTTATAATTCAATGATCAAATCAGTTTTCGTCGATAGAAGAATTTTTCTTTTTGTCTTTTACCTCTTGAAAAAGCAGCTAGAAACAATTTATTTATTAAGGTCGAAGGTATGTGCTGTATACACATGACACAAGTGCAGAACAACACATCAAACAGGTAGATAGAAGGCTTTGGGCTGCGAAAATGATCCCTGTATAGATGCGACGCAATAAAAAGAAGGAAAATCTGGTAAAAGCCCACTTGGCGAAGAGTGCAGATTTCTATCAATTGCTGGAATTAATGGCCACATTTTTATTGGTGACAGCCTATCATTGCTCAGGTTGTTCTAAGAAATCCGGACATTGTCTCTTGGCAATGCTTAAAGCGATTTCAGTCACTGCTTACACCTGCTACAACAGATTCAGTCAGTCCTTTAACCTATTACCAGATATTCAGCCATTACTTCAAATCGCCATTACGTACTCAGTCCACAGTGTCAGAGATTCATTTATTACTTCAAGTTGTCATAACAGATTCATTCAGTGTTTCAATCTGCTACCAAAGATTCGGTCAGTTCTTCAGCACGCCACGATGGATTCAGTTAGTACTTCAACCTGCTGTCACAGTTCAGTCGGTACTTCGAGCTGCTAAGTAAAAGTTTACAATAAATTTAAGAAATAAATCGCTTGTGAGTAAGAATGCAATTCAGGCGAAGGATTCGCAATTTGATTATTAACGTAGTTGGCATCTATAAATAGAATTAAATATATCACTTTCACGAACCATACTGCCTGCGACCATATATTTCAGCGTCTACAATTATGAGTGGATTGAGTCATCTAGGCGTTTTGTTTCTGTACGAATAGCAAAGATTATATTACATGTCGTGGTTTGATATCAGCGATGCTCGTGCAATCTGCCTCCTCAGTAATCGCATTCTGCTGATTAAAAACGTGTGAGAGTAAATTGTTCATAAACATAGCGTGTTGTAGAATCGTTAGCGTGTGAATTAAGTATGGAGGAAACGTATGACAACGGCTGGCAAGATGTATTCTTCGGCATTTCACTCCAATATTGCCAGCTCCTCATGAAGATCTTAAAGCACCTTAAGAGTTCACCACAACAGATAACCGATCGGAATAAAATAGAGATTAAAATCTCATCTTGAGGTCAAACTTTCTAAGGGTCGCGAGTTGTGACTATTGAAGAGACAGACAGACACAATTATGTTCAGACATGATATCATCTTAAGGTGTGGTTACAAAAGTTAGCTCAAGTACATGAAGAACATGAAGTTTTGATGAAATGCATTTGAAATAAAGTACAAATAAGTTCGGCATATTGAGTCCGTCGTATCGGCGATAAGGGGGAAGTGATGTAGGTGACAAGTTTGAGGTGTTACTTCTGCCATTAGCGGTATGTCCTTCGTGCCCCCTCCCCCTGCTTCACACCCCCCCCCCCCTCCGTCCGCCTCGCACCTGATTTCAACGCTTAACTGAAAAAATGAGTAAATAACAAAAATTTATCAATATTACTAAATAATGTTTCGATTGTTTCACGTGCTCAGAAAGCACCAAGAGCGCTTCAGTTCTTGGCTCAAGCAAGGTAGCATACAAAATTCATTGACTGAAGCAAAACTTTCCCTTCGTCTCCAGAGGAATTTGCTGAAGATATATCGCTGCTCCTGGCGCACAGTAGACTAGGGAAGATCGCTCCTTCTTCTCATCAACGCCCTCCCGCCTTCTCCTTCCTCTTCCCATCCCCTTGTGCTATCTGTATTTGTGCTATCTGTAAAGGCCTCTTTCATACGATTCTATTCTGAGACAATGAAAGATTTGACGATTATCGTTGTTTTTTTAAAAGAAACTATTGAGGAGATTTGGCGCATTCCAGCGTGTAATATTGTTGCAAATGCAACATCGGCTTGTTATAACTAATTCACTCGTTATACCTGAAACTTGCAATACACTCCATAGCGTTGCAACGAAAAGCATAGTTTATCGAATGAAGTGCTAATCTGTAAGTTTATCGATGTGGCTTTATGCAACAATTGCTATTGCAGTTGGCATTCGATGATGCTTCGGTGCCTCATTTTTAAATATTAGCCATTTTACGGCTCCACCTTTTTAAAAAATAACTAAACATCAAAAAGATATCAGAACAATTAAACGTCAGACAGATGTCCTTTCGTACTGTTTTTTTTTTTTTTTTTGCATAAAAACGCCCCAATCGAAGGTTTTTTCAATTAGAACTTTTGTTGGCATATACCGATCGCCTACATATGGAAGTGAGCCGAAGTTAGTACTAACAGGAAAAAGAGAGGAGGAAGTTAAAGGTAAAATGAGAGTACAATTGGTGAATCTGCAGTTTAGAAGCTTCGTTGATAAGCTGCTTTGACGCTACACCTTGAGTTGGGAGTAGAGTTGCCCACCTTAGTGGCCTCAACTGTTCGACTTTGATTTGGGGGCTATTGCTTTGATATATTCATCAAATTCATAAACGTTTCGTCTTTGATTTCCGATCTTAACAAACGCGAATGGGGATTTCGCCGCAAAATATGCAAATTTGATAAGAAACAAATAACAAAACGTGAATAAATCATATGAAGTGACCGGCAATTTATGCAATTTTTGTTTGTTGAGGATATCCTCTCAAAAAAGTTTTTTCAATATGTAAATTTGATAAGAAACATAATAAAAAGTAAATAAAAGATTAGCAGTTATCTGTGCTAATTCGTCGCACTCTCATTCCTCTTTCCCACTAAAATATCCTCACTTCGTAATCGGAGATATCAAATATTTGAATCTTCGGTGATCGCTGGTCTCTGATCTCCGACGCTAACAAATATAAAATCTCAGAGTGGATTTCGTTGCGAAACTTCATTTTCCAACAAAAAAGGAGAGTTGTTAGTGCTCCTATAAGCGTATTATCAAATCATCGTAATCGAAATCACGTGAATCGAATTTTTGTCTCATTTGCAGTATCAAACAAAAATGTCAATACGAATGAGTGAAGAATTTTCCGAGTTCATTGTATTTTTGCGCATCAAAAATGATCCAAGGTTCAACGATCTTCGATCGCTTAACTCATTTTCTAAAGAATCACATGTTTCGCATTTTTATGGCGATCAGCAATTTATGCAATGTTCAGATTTGTTTATACCATCACTGTTTGCTGGACACTCGATTATTTAGCAATAATCGACGTGCTGGTCTCTCTCCCTCTCTCCCTCTCTCCCTCTCTCCCTCTCTCCCTCTCTCCCTCTACCTCTCTTTCTCTCTTTCTGCTACTCTCGAATGGCGATCAAACGAATGGTTCAATATCCCTCAGAGCATCCATAATCTGTTTTAAGGAAATTAAGTAGGATAACTCGCTAAACGTTGCTAGTGCAACTTAATAATTGCCAAACGATAAAAATCTTGGCGTTTCCATGAGCAGAACGCTATTGAAACATGCGGAGAAGCATTCCGTAAGTGTTAGCATGATATGCGCATTGATATATCGCTCGTCTTAGTGATCACTTCCACACGGCTTATCAATAGCGGTGAAGTATGTGGTACAATGCGCTTATATTCCAACTTATCATATCATCCATAGAAATCTTTTGCAAATAATTTGTTTTTTATAGTCGAATTGAATGAAACGTGTAAAAATTTCCATTGCCACTAAACACCCACAAATTATATCCAATTAAATGAATCAATATGAAATGCAACCGAAAACGACTATTCAATAATGCACGGTGCACCTACTCAATTTCATGATCATCGCCATCATGATTTCTAAGTTAAAACTATCTGTACACTCTATATAAGCGTTGCAAAACGGATAAAAGCGAATCACGATGCGATAATGCATAAGAAATACGAAAACCGGCTTTGTCGAAGCAGTTTGCTAGTAATGAAACTAGGCTTCGGAATGAAAACTTTCCTGATTTTTGATCACCTGTAAGTGAAAATATACTGCATGTGAACAATAGGAATTCAAATGGCATGATCTCACCAGCCGAAAAGGTTTGCGGGGAAAATTATGTGTTTTAACTATTTTGTAATTGAAGATTTGCACACGATGCTGAATGCTATCAATAAATGAGGTGCACACAACACATCACAATATCCTCTTTCTCTACAGTTTCTATTTCCTTATCTGTAAAAGTCAATATACACTGCAAACGGACATTCACCGACAGCAATACTCGTTGTAATGAACAACAGTGTGGTATTCAGAGCTGATATTTGTCGTCGTTTACGGTTCTGAACGTAAGTGTTCTCAAAAACAATTCTAGCATCGATAAATCTTTATGGACCTCAAGCAGAACTCGTTTTCGAGATCCCGTTGAAAGAACCATTCATCGGTTGTTTATAAAGAGGTTTGGAAAACAAGCATGTTTACAGCGTTCAAGGAAATTCCACAACTCCCTTTCGATCTCAACACCGTATGGATAATTAGAATGGAATAACAGACTCATACCTCCAATAAATCATTACACATTGGAAAACTCTTTTAATATTTTGTGAAAACAAATATATGGAAGTAAAAATTTGGTGATAAATAGGGAAGTTATGGCATCACGTCAGTCATAACCCGCTACGGAATATAAACGTATTGAATAATTGCCGATAGAGAATTGATAGAACGAGATGATGATATTCTCCTCATTTCTATAAATATACTCTTTTCTTTGTTGGTTCTTTTAATATAAATATTGGAGAAGTGATACTTCATTCATTACATCACTAGTTGAAAGATGGAAATGTGGAAAGAAAAGATTCTGCAGAAGTAAGATATCGAACAATGTTCATTCGACGCCATAAAACAACCCGTATCCATTAAGCTATTCGAGAAAAATCCGGCATTTCAAAATTATCATTTGAGTGGGAAATTTTTCGTTGTTTTTATTAATCGATCCGTTCTTTGCTCATTTCGATTGGAATATAAAATTCACTGCACAATTCTTGTCTTCTCAGGGTTGATTTTTTTTTTTTCAACAGCTTTCTTGAATTATTCTATCGAAGCGCAATTGTAACCTCCAATAATAATGCATCAATGCTTCACGTTATTATATACACATTTGATTTCATTCTGAGAGCTATAAGGAGTGAGAATGAGAGAATGAATCGCAATTAAACACATTTTAGGGACTTATTAGATTTGATCGAATTTCATTGCAATTTAAATTTTCGAAACTCATCAGATTTATTGCACGTATACTTTCATAGGATGTAATAGCGGCGGCATTCAACTCGTTTTACAACATTCTAACGCTAAATGACTGCTATTTTATAGATGCGGCGCCGTACATAGTATTTTAGCGATACAAAGTACATCGTAACATCCCCTAGTTTATATCTCAGCTATTGATGAAAGCACCTGTGGCTGTAAATGTAAAATGTGCATGAACTGCGACTAGAACTACAGGTTGATTCGTGTCTCAACACCTTCAAACAGCATTTGAGCTCGAGTTCGATATCGGTCGGGTGGTGTCGATGCTCAAAAAAAAGGCACACAACTCATTCCGGGTATAGAGTGATTTATTATAAGCTGCGAGCTTGTCATCGAGACGCTCTCTTTTTTGCAACGAATTTCACCTGTTAAACCGGCTACTGTTTGACGCCTTCTTATTGCGCGTTTTCATGTGCACAACACATGACGATCACATGCACGAATGTGAAGCAATAAGAGAGCAATTGGTTCGTAGATCAAGCATTGCAGTGCAACGATCACACAGCGTGCACACGCTATGGGCGATGTCAACACCCTACAAATTGCATGCTCCAGTGATACCTGCAACTTCAGTTCGAGCGCAGACTATGATAAGAATGACTCCTACTGACTCCAACAATGACTCCAACACTGTTTATCTCCGCCTAAATTCACCTAAGTTCGATATCTACTCATGTTGCAGAAATAAAGTGACTTTTGATTGTTTATAATATAAGTCGGCTCGTGCTAAAGTTTTTGAAGAACGCAGTGTCAAAAGCAAATTGAGAAAATTGCAAAGAATTGTCATACCGAAGGTCGAAGAGACGTATTTGGTATGAATTGACGTCGATGATGAAGAACACTCGAAAAATAAATTCTGCCCATTTAGCAGATATTTCCAAAACAAGACAATTGAACTTCTCATTGCAAAAGTCACTAATTCATTTACGTTTAATGTACGATGATAGAGGCAGCAAAATATGACTTCTCGACTCCATCATCATCTCAGAAAGAAAACGGCGTGGATCAAAAATTGATGGATTGATGAAATTCTGTTTCAAGAAGGCGAATAGGTTATATTTGCGAACATTTGCACAACCTTGTTTTTTTTTGGTGGGGAGGCGGGAGGGGAAGCCGACTTTAAATTCTTGCAATGGAGACGACTATAAGATGTAAATAATATAGGATCGATATTAGTCGATATATATATATATATATATATATATATATATATATATATATATATATATATATATATATATATATATATATATATATATATATATATATATATATATATATATATATATATATATATATATATATATATATATACCGATTTTGTATTAAACGCCTAAGGTATTAAACGCCGATTTTCTTTTATGAATCTGCCCGTATATCTATCAGCTTTCCGGATAGTCATTCAACCGGTCGCACTGTTCGTAAGTGCACTGTCGAGAAGGTTTCGTAATTAATAACAAATAGCAAATGATTATCGAACACACCGTTGAGTGATATGGGTGGCAGAGTGGGCAAGCAAATTTTGTATATTTACATATGCAAAATTCTAAATCACTTGTGATGACCAGTTTTATTCCTAGTGATATATTGGCACGAAGGGCATCTGTAAGCGGTATTCTAATTTGATTTTCGAATGTGTCTCATCTTTATAGGGAGGTACGGATGAAAGTTGACGCGACCTTTCGAGAATTAATAATCGAATTGATCGTTTTAGAGAATTAACTCAGCAGATCAAATTAACTTCCAACACAATGCTATCAGTTCGAATTTTATGCATTAAAACATTTTTGAAGATACGCTAAAGGAAATAATGGATTTCCAATTTGTATGAAACAATAAGTGATCTTTTTTTTTTCCTCACTGAATCGAAATAGAAAAGAAATATATCATTTTGCACGTAAATATAAACGAATTTGTGCATTATTCAATGAAGGACAATGGAAATGACGTCATATAATAACGACACTTTCAAAAGTATCAAACGCTAATCTTTTTTTCTAATGGAAATTTTTTCGAAATCTTTTAACTTGAAATTAATATTAATAATTAAAATTAATTAATTAATATTAATAATGAATATTAATGTACTCAAATTAATACTTTATGAGAAATGAAATTTTTTTCAGTGTCAAAAATATTCTCTAAAGAATTCCAAAAATAAAACGATTGCTTAAACGAGCAGAAACACTTTATTGCAACAATCGTAAACGAATCTCTCAGAGTGCAATGATGAATTAACGTTGCATTGAATGTTTCACCCATTGCACATTTATACATTATTTGTTTCATTGCATTGCTATCTTCTGAGAGTATATAAGTGCTCTTTGCTCGTTTCAATAAGAACTCAAAATTATTGCAATATACAAATCGATTGATGAAATTTTCCAAAGAAATAGTCGATTTAATCATTTGAAAATTGCAATCAGTCACTTTTGAAAGTAAAGGTAAGCGGTCATTGATTTGCCACTTTTTTTTTTAAATTTTCACTTCTTTTGTGATTGATTTGTCTATTTGCCACGCTGTCGTATGATGCAAAATATCACAATCCAAGAAATGAGAAAACCGACAAAGGAGCTCTAATGATACATACTTTCCTGAAATAAACTGATACGCTATCAGTTAAAGGTATTTGCTCGAAGTGCACTTTCAACAGGTTGATCTTTCAGAGCAGTCCCGTTAAAAAATTTCACAGAAACCAAAGAAATAATGTGCTTTTCTTTATGGCCGGCTAACTCTATAAATTCTCTGCAACAAGTGAAAGTAGCGAAGTTCGAATCACTCTGTTTGTGGAAGTGATAGGAAACAACAACTAGAGCGGCAGCGGAACCTCCATGTATGCGAATCTGGTTGGTATGGATGAATATAAAACTAAATGAGTGACCGCTTAGCCAAATCTTACTAATTATGCAAATTTGCTTACTATATCAGTGAAATGACTGATTGCATCATGTGAGTGTTAATTCAACATGCAAGTAATGTTGTTGGTCGGGTACATAGACGCACACAGACAGACGGAGAGACAGACCCACAGATTTGTTCCGTGAATTTAATGCATTAGATGCCAAAAGTTTCAACCGGATAGATTCAATTAGGATACCTGTAAGAAATGTTTTGTTTGCTTAGAAGACGAGGAAAACAACGATAGTGGGGTACGCTTATGATGTGAATAATGGCAGCAATACAGTCATATTTTCCTGCTGCATTCACGATATGTCAAATAATGTACACGTATATCTAAATTTTAGATACAATTTTTTTCAAAGGAGCATTCGTTAGTCTTTTTTCCGTGCAATGGTATCGCCACTTATAGTGCTCTTCACTGAGAAATCTCTTTATGGATTTTAATACTGGTATGTTTTATATAAGTCAGTAAGTCAATTCTATACGTTACGTTTCCAATAAATAATCCATTGCCTACATTCATTGTGCATTTTGTTTGAGAATTGATTGCTTCAAAGATATTTTTGTTGGGACATATGTAACACTGTGCAGAGGATTGCAATGGAATAGATCTGTTCTGGGTGGAGCAGTACGCAAGTAGGATGTTACCTTGAAGGTTACCGCGATCTGTAACCAAGCATTTCGATAGTTAACACATTGGTGTCTACGATGTGCATTCAACTCACATCAGCACAAAAGTGTTTTGCTGTGTCATTGCATCGGCATACCATCTGCCTTTTTATGTGCTCTTGCAGGTTGATTCATCTGAAGAGTTTTTGCAGTGTTTGCCGATTCGGTTCGAATGAGTGATGTCGTCAGTGCTCGTAAATGTGTTTTCAACTTGGGGACCACACTGAAGTTGCCCTTATGGATTTTGTTCGATAGAATCGACATCAGAACGTGGGTGATACAATCTGCAATTTCCTCACTCATCCAGTAAAGTTGAAGAAAAAATTTTTAAGAGTTCTTTAATGGAGCAATATTTTGCAACTGATGCAGTTGGAAGAACAATCCTTTTCTTAATGAAATATGCCTGAATTCGACTTAAATATAAATGCATTATTGCACATAATATGTTGACGTGAGTGTATTGAAAACACACACGAATTTCGCAATATTCCAGCAAATTCTAAAGGGATTACACATAATTGCGGTTAGTTATGTGTAATCAAAATTTAGGCAGGCATGTTGCAGGCGGTCAGGTTGAAAGAACGACTTACTTTTTAGAAGATTTGGAATTGTCTGAAGAAAATTTGGAAGTTCACAAATGACTTTTGTTACTCTTTCCACGAATGCATATAAAATATGAATGTTCATTGCGCGTACTTCCACTATTCCTTGGCAGCATTCAGCATTGCTTTATCCATTAGCCTAACGACAAAAATGCATGCCGTGCATTCCGCTGATGCGCTTTTCTTCTTACTGATTTCGCAAACGCGCAGGTTTATTCTGCGTACTTCCACAACTTACTGCAACGCGACACTGATCTTGACTGGGTGACAGCAGCAACGGCCAAGTGCAGTAAGGCCAAGATTTGTAAAGCCAAGACTATCCTGAGAAGAAAATATCATCAACCTTAAGCCCAGAGGAGGACTGATGAGAGTAAATTCTGTGATTACATATTCATATATCTAGCGATGCAAACATCATCGATACCAACAGCATTAAAACAAGATTCATTTCCCTATATAATGCATTACGTGTAGTTTCTCAAAGCCGAATTAACCAAGTAGAAGATGAGGGACAACGAACGACCACTTCGAATTATCGAAAATGTCGTAAGTTCTTACACTCGTTTCTGGCGCTTTATAAACAGCGCACGATCATATAGAGCTCGTTTTGTGCATATAGATTTAATGAATGGGGAAAGGCATATATACCACTATTTAAATTCGATAGCGAAAGTAGTTAATAATTAGTTGTTTGGACTGCTGATTATATACACTGCTATAGGAACGTTTGAGAATTTTATCATCGTTATACCTCTGATAGACTATTAACAGAATATTTGTATTTATTCATTCTTTTATTTTATGCACTTATCTCTTTCATTTTATTTTTTATTTTCTTTATTTTTTCATTCAATTATTTTGTTTCGATCATTCAATTATCCATTTACATGTTTTCTTATCTATTTAAGTTCTTCATTAATCATTTAATTAATAATCTCATGCATTCATCTATATAATTGTTCATCCAAACTTATTTATTTATTCATCCGTTTATTTATTTATTTATTTTTAATTTCTATTAACTCTTATTTAATTCACTTATTCATCGAAACAAATCTTCATTATAGTAATAATTAAAGAGTAATCGTCTTTAACTGATTCGCCGCATTATAATAACAATTCCAACGCAGATACATAGTCAGTATGCTTGAAAGCGTTTAAATTAATTTGCAGAAAGATGCGTAACAAAGAATCCAGTTGCATTCATTGCAAAAATGCTGCTCCTCACATGGTTAACACCCCGAATCTATTTGATCGAATAGCATTCGCTCTTTAGGTTCTAATAATTAGCGTACATATCTGACAAATATTTGAATAAGTTTGGATGAGGGAGCAATTTCGCGTGCGAAATCGATTGCAAATCGCATCGTTTCATTGCAATTCTTGAAGTTTCTTTTGCATTCATAAACTCTAATATTCACTCACGATATACGCACATATTGCACAACTTGTTTTGCATAAGAAAAGGAAATAAATCGACCCAAACGTTCATCGTGACGTGAAAAGGATATAATTTGCAATCAAATTTAATGTGTGTTGCCCATGAAAGTAACTTAGTATGAGCATATGCATTGGTATCACGTGGATTTGAAGTGGAATGCACCTTTTCACGTGTCTCTTCAATATGTATCATCTTTTCACGTGCATCCAACATTTACTGTCTATATATGAACCAACAACGAAAATCGTCGCAATGAAATATTGAAAGAATAAGCGATAAATGCAAAAACCAACCTCATCGTTCACGCACTTGTAAATTGCGCTAAGCAATTCATTTTTGCTTGCGAAGAGAGAAAAATATAGAGGCAGAGATAAGAAGAGTAAACGTAATTGAACTCCAACCAACCTTTCGCTATTGGAGTAATGACATTTATCTTCTCAACTATTCAACTCTTCCGGCATTTCCATTTTAATAGCGGGACCGTCTTCGTCAACAATTTCGCATTCAAATCGCTTTTTTTTGCATCTACGCTCATTGCAGCGGACGTGCACGATACCTGGTTCAACCTGCTAAGTACTGTAACTCATCAATATGTTGCACTGCAATCCATTCAAGGTGAACAACTGCCTATTTATCAAGCGTCGATTTCTGCAAAGGACTTGTACCATGTAAAATTCTTTGTGCAAACAGACTATGCCATTGATGGCATCTGCAAGGAAATCGTTACAAGGCATTTTTAGTTCACGAGTCGATATCTCAGTGCGACTAGTGAATGTTCCCACTTGCAGCAGCCAGCCCAGCTGTTGAAGGGGATCCTGAACCGGAACAAACCACCAACGTCGGGCATTGCTACAGTCTCCAGCTGTGCGCTCGACCTACTTCCTCAAGGGCGAAGGCAGAACTGTCGTCAGCCATACCTGACCATGACTACTGCGAAAAGTTGTGAGTTTTCGAAAGACCTGCTTTTTTGTACGTCACTCATAGCACAGTTTAAGATTGCACAGCTCAAAAGAAACACCAAAACGATAGACACATGATAGAAGACGGGGAACTGTAGTCGTTTCGAACAAAATCTATGTAATTATGGCCTCTTAGCATTTTCAGTGATCTTATTGTGAGACAACAGTAGTAGGCGCGCTATTTTTCACCTTAGAAGTGCCGCTTACTGCACCTAGGAAGTTCCAACGGGAATTTGACAGATTAAATTGCATATGCTTATTGCGTTGGTATCACATGCTCACTTCGGAGATTTGCTGTTCTTATTCGTATATTACCTGAGAGGAACTTTATTCAAATAAGCAGCATCCGCTTCTTGAGTTTCGGACGACGAAACAAGAAACTTTTAGAGCTAATCGGCGATTAATTCACCCACTCCATCATGAATACCATTCGGATGGGTTAGAAACCGACGAATATGGTGAATAGGAGATGAATGATGAAGATGAAGGAAAGAAATGAGGAAGAGTTGGCGAACAATAGTTTTATTCATTTCCAAGAGCTCTTATATACGGAGTGGATTATTTTTAAATTGCCATTCAAATATTCGCTAAATGAAACTACTTTTTTTTTGACAGTTTAACACAAACATTCAAATAGTACTTTCTCTTTTATCGATTATCCCACTGTACTTCTTTGAGCAAAGGCGTTGTTTTGATAGGACGCGCTCGCTTCGTCATATTTGAAACGAAAACATTTGCAATGAAATTGCGGAGAATCTTCTTCCAACACCTTCTGACGCTACCTGTAATTTCTGAAGTGGCCTCCCTTAACACGTTATAACATCAGCTTGACAATTGTTCCGCACTTACATCTGACGATTCCATATACTAAGAAGCGTTACTTCATGGCCAATTTCCTGGATATTCGCGAGGATGCGAGTGGACTGGGAAGACGGAAACTGGAGGAGGGGAGCGGGAAAAAGGGTTGGGAGCTGAAGATAAGATACTTCTTATTTATATGTGAACTCATATAGATGCAAATTCTATTTGCAACAGTGAGCGCAGAAACGTTTCATATTCATGAATAGCAAGTGAGCTCCTTCATAAAGTACATCAATCGCAAAGGAGAGGAAGAAAACTTCCTTACTTGCCTCTGGAATAGAAGCTCCTTTTTTGAGACATAGTACGGCTCTTTATTACAAATAGAGGTCAATTGAGATGATATTGAAATTATCTCTTTGAGCTGTCTGCAAAAAAATATTAACATGGCCGTACTTCTAACTGAACTAGAGATCCAGGAGACTCAATACTGCAAAACGGGGCTTTCTTAAGAGGTAGTAGGTGCACCTCGAAGTCAGCAGAGGGAGAGAGGAGAATCAGTAGCTTCAGTCGGCTTGTTCGGCGACTCTGATTATCCAGTTTTCTTTAGCACTAGAATAGGGCAGTAATTTTCAGCAGATCACGCAGGATAGGGGAGGGGGATCTTCTACCCAATGAATGTGCAACTCAAGAGAGGCTTGTTTTTGAAACATGGTACTTAAGGAAAGCTTGAAGTGCTGTAGTAGTCGTAATGAACTCGAGCACTGGGGACTTAAGCGACGGATATTCCACAAAGTAGCTACCGTTACTGAGACTAAGGCTTCGACAAGTCATGATGTTGTACGTAATCAACGATGTGCTGGATATATGCACGGCAGTCGACATCGCCGTTCCTTCTTACTCTCAGATGATCAACGAGCTCCTTTACCTCATTTACGCTTAACGGTTCGCCTGAAAATTTCAGCCTTCTCGAATGAACGCTAAAGCTTTCACAGCATCTATTACGTTGAACATAATCACCCTGAATCATTTATTTCTAGCCATCAACCACTACCTATTAAATTGCTCATTAATAACATTCAACATTTTTTCCTACTATTCGTCCCATTTATTGCACAATTTCTTTTCACTTTCTTAACTCATTTCATTCGAAGTAACAATTCTAAGCAGTTTATTTATATTGCCGCTAATTTTCTCAGTCTATTCCCCTCTAAGCACAACGAAACATATCCGAATACATAAACGCTAGCTAGCGTGGCATTTGCCCATGCATTCTCTCCATGAGAATAATCAATTGTACAATAAAAATCACCTACAATAGTGCAGAATGTGCAAGAATATATTCATATTTGAACGACCGATCCACTCGCACAAATCGTGCACGAAAGGATGCTTTTACGGCGACTTTACCATGTTGTAGAAGACAATCTGCCCACTTGCGAAATATATGCAAATTTGTTAGCGCATTCAGATGCTAGTTTAGGCTAGTTGAGAAACTATTTAAGAATAATCTGTTGTCAGCTCAATATTCCCCTTATTATGGCGCATAAACGAATTTATCCGATATGTGCAGGAACTAGATTCGGCGATAATGGCCAAATACCATTTCACGAAAACGTGGAACGCATTGCAATTCGAGTTCCAGTTTCCGACGTTGTAATCGCTCCTGTTTATGCCCATAGATATTTGTGAGAGATTCCTTCATCTGCTTTACTCTCTAGTAAATAAATTACTCTCTTCACTTTCTTTTTCACAGTATCGTACTTGCTGCGATCTCCTCTATTGTCTCATATCTGAAAATCTCATATTTCCGAATTATTTTACCCCGTTCATATGCGCTTTTGAATAATTATACAGTGTTTTGCTTATTGATATAACTCAGTGGAAATTTCGTAAATTTCTATTTCTTCTTTTTATAAGCGCTTATACTCTCAAAACATTTACTTTAGCGCATTACTAGCTCTTGACGCTGCATTTTTCGTGGACAATTTCACGGGGTGACTTCATTGTTGGTGCGTGCTTATACGCCGTCATATTGTTCGGAAACACATCATTAGCACATTGATTGAGATTTAATGATATCGTTTTGAAGAACAAAAAGAAGAGAAAAAAAACCTCGAGAAGTGAGCAGATCCAACAAATGCTCCTTATTGATAGTGCCCTGTGGGGCTAGCAAAGAGAATGCACGTTGTAATTCGATGGATGCACCTCGACGCCATTCTCCATTTTCAAAAGCGATGAGAAGATGAGCAAAAAGATGCTCAAATGTAACCTTCGAGGAGCCATCTTTCATTGTCTAAGAAAATAAAAAAAAATACCTTGAAAGAGTAATTATCTACAAAAGATTCATTATTCAGTCAGTTTTCAATTTTGCCGTTGCTCAGTGATACCAATGAAAAGGGGATTTCAAATAACACACGACGCCAAGAATTTGCCTATAAGTTTGCATAATTGCAAGCAATTCGTCCAGATTATTTGCAAGCATATTATTTGCAAGATGCCAAAATTTGCCACTGTATTCTTCCCAGAGAATTTCATTCTTTGGACCCTTTTTGCCAGTGGCAGTGTTCTAGATACCATTCATTTCTATGTTATTCATACGACTAATTTAACATAGACTAGATGCATCTGTTGATGCCTTTTCATCCTGTATTAGGATGCCTCTAGCAGGCTTACAAATCCGACAAAATGATTGCTTAATGGATTCGAGTGCAGTTTGCTTTGAATTTTAGGATGATATTAAATGAGCTTTTTAAAGAACACGTTCATATACGAACCTGTTGCAGGAATCGACGAAGTTCCTTCTGTGTTGGGCTAAAGCCAAGACATCTTATCACATGACAGACCTCGCATACATCCAACGATCCACTTCTTTCCTGATCGAACGTATCGAATATTGTATGTACTTGCTGCCTTCTCTCCTCTGCATTTTGCACAAAAATTCATTAATTAGTACAATTTATATCTCAGCAATCATCACTCTGCTGTTCACCTCATAAAATGCTAACAATATTGATTTTATACAATTGCATAAATTATGAAAGCTTCTGCTGTTATACAACCTGCAAACATTATTCCCTCTCTTCCATTTTTCCACTTCCGAGTGTTTGCCAATGCTTTTGCACGAACAGAACTATACTCACATAATGTGATCCTAAGAATTTCTTTTTGCAACAAAAGTGAACAAAAATTTTGCTGTATATGGAAAGGCTAAAGTTATACAAGTGATGCGTGGACTAGCGTCGGCAAAACAAACGGCGAGAACCGAACCGGAAATCTAGCAGCTAAGAATCACCGGAAACCGGAATGCAAAAGACCGGGAGGCAGAGAAACTGTGAGTAAGAAAATTCAAGGAATGACCCACTAAGGAAACAGATAAAATAAAACAGGGCGGGTCAGCCAACTAATTTCTTTCATGCGCAATGGAGAGTGCAAAACCAACATCTTTGGTATGAGGCAACGTGATTGAGTAAAGGTGCTTCTGAGGTAGGTGAAAAATAATTTGCTGTAGGTGAAAAATTGGTGCATATGAAAGGGACCTTTAGGTTTTGTTATCATTAGCTTATGTCATTATTACAGTTGGCTTTTTTGCATTGCATAGTTGGTATTTGAGCATTTTTATGGCTAGGAGCAATTATGAGGAAGTGGGATGGGGATTACTGCGCCACCAGTTTTTTGTAGAGTTCGATAGGAATTTATGGCTAGATACTACCGGGCCAATCTTTGCAGACTTTCATCAGGACGAGCGTGGTGGAATAAGTTCCGACCGACTCTGATTCTCAAAGAACAACGATGAATCAACTGAGGCTGAAGCGAAAGCGACATGAAGAGACAATTATTCCTAATGAATGCTTCATTGATTAGTGTAAAGTAAAGTAAAGTGACAGCATGTGTCATAAATTTGCTTCAATATTCTAACTTTGCATTCTTTCGAAGCATGAAATCCCACTCCATTTCGCACACCTAATCTTCTCTAGGGCAACACATGGATCTTTTTATAAATTCTGCTAACCTCTGTTTGGCTAATCATGTCGAGCTTAATTTTTGAAGCTTTTTCTTCTAATTTTCTCAATCGGTCATTTGATAGTGGCGTTCTCATGTTGTATGCACATAGGTTAAAAATGGTTATGTCAAAGTGGTCTCTTGCCCGTCCAATACAGACGAGGCGATTAACTGCTCCAATTGTTCCACGTGCCATGTCTTGATGAGGGCGCTAGGCAAAGTGGAGCTGTAGGACGGAGCCAAGGAATCTTATTGGAGCAACCTTGCAAGTGATCAGACAGTAGGCAATATGAAACGACGACTGAATCGATACAGCATTCCTAAATGGTTGAATTCGAGACCTGTGCAAATGGATCTTTTACAATATGCGAAGGTAGCAAGGAAACTTATCGTACCAATGCGATCCTCGTCGTCGTTGCCTGAGAGAGGGTCTTCAGCATCGACCACAGTATCGTTATGATCGGAAGCCATAATGGCCTTAGTTCAGACGGAGTGCCTCCGGTTTTTGTGTTTCTCTGGTGTCAGAGTTATAAGACGAGATATAGCCCAGTCATTTTATCAAAACACATGACTAAGCGAACGAGATTTCTTTTAAAAGGCGCACTATCAGATAGCAATAGTGCAATGTTTCACTAATCCGACACCTATACGACCGTCGTTCGAGACATTCACATCATATGGCTACCCACACATCTTGCATTTCTGACTATCAACTGTCGCTTCAGTTCAGCTTTAAAACTGCTGTCATCAAACAAGTATACAGATAAATTTGATTCATCCACTATCAGAACTCCTCAAATGAACATACGACTCCATGGGAAATGCAGCGTTTGTATCGATGCGACAGCTCGCATTTTTAGAAATGGTTGTGCTGCAAACGACCTTTTTTCAAGAGGGTACAGGAAGGTGGAGATTTGTTCAGAACTTGCATAGAAATGATTTGTTGAACGGATGTTTCAAGAGAGAAGAAAAAATGAAAAAGCTTTTTTTAATGTGAAGTATATTTTTGCCTATAAAATCCAAGCAATCTGCGCTCATCCTCTATATACGTTAATACTCTTTTTTTTTTTTTTTTTTTGCAGATAGAGACAAAAATAATAATAGCTTTTAAGCATTATTAAACCAGTATTATTTCGAGATGAAAACTTAGCTAAGATGAATCATAATATTGAAAGCTGGGAGATCCCACATAATGAATCAAAAAGTAAGTAAAAATAAAAGGTAAATTTGGTGTGTTCGATTGTAATGGCTGCTGAAAAATGTAACACCAAATACGATAATCGCAAGGAGACGTATATCCACCTCAGTAAGCACAACGAAGTGCGCCACGCTTTTCACGGATGGATGCATCGAGCGTTTCGTTTCTTTTTGCGATTTAGTTTTGGATTGCCAGCGTATGATATTATGCGAAGTCACCGTCAACATCCCTCTGAAAAGCGATCAGCCGCTTTTGAGAATCTTCAAGGCGTATTTAAATTTGAACGAAAATGAAATAAATGGTAAATAATAGTGCTTAGTAGAATTAATTACAATATACAGTGCATTGAAAACGGTCACAGAATATGGATGCCTCAAGATAAGATTCTCTAGCGATTCTGAGCTAGCTTTTAGGTTACTGTGCTTTCCACTGATGTGATAAAGATGCTTTTTTTGAGAGAGAGAGGAAGAGAGAGAGGGGACAATCGCATAACACTATTTAGCTACTTGTTGGCCAACAATATTTACTTGTTGCGTCTTCTGTGCGCTTTTACCATACTGTGCTCTGAGAAATTTTCTGGAGGTAGGTGCAAGAAAAAGCCCACTGATCACATAGCCTCGTAATCGTGACTGAACAAGCTGATGGATACATCTAGGCATGAGGGTGGGGGAAGCCCTCTGTTGCATAAAAATAAGTCATCTTCTTCATGAGAGCCCCTCCCCCTCCCGCATTCCTCCATAACCATTCCGGAAGAGGAAGAGAGGCACATTTAGGATATCGCAAATGGAAGGAAAAAATGTGTTTGAGTTGAAATGTTTTCTCTTTTTGTATCGAACTGCAGCATCCTGCGGATAAGAATCCTAAAATGAAAATGTGGACCATAATAGTTGTTTCAATCGATTTCAGTATGGCACATTTGCCGATGCCGTGTTTTCAGCCTTCTTCTTATGTCATTTAGTCTCAAATATGCGTTTAGAAAGCCCATAATGGAGACCTTGCCTGTGGATGCGTTTCTCAGCTTGGCGGTGTCAGTTCAAAAAGCATTACAGCTCAAGTTGAGGAATTAGGTGGTGTAATTTGAGCAGTGGATCAATATCGTAAAAAATTTTTTCAAATCGATCCACGATGGCCTTCGAGAAGAGTTTTGACACTTATGTCAGCGAAAAAATTTCAAAGCATTTTGCATGTGTTGCCATTGATTTCTACACCAGTCAGGTGACTAAGCGCTCAGTCAGGTGTCAAAATAATAAGCTTGCAAACGGAAATAGAACACAACGAAACGATCCCTTTCGGAATTCCTGAGAAATAAAAATGTGTTTTCCCCGACCGTTTGCGACCGTTATTGGTTGCTTTAGGGATCAGATTAGTTGTTTTATGGGTCAGATTTGAGTTTTATGGATCAGCACAGAGTACAAGTCTTTTTATACCGATGAACTTGGCGTGATAAAACTGCTTTCTTCAACATTTAATAAAGAAAATCACATCAGCAGCCTCCGTGCTGGATGTGCTCAGCTATATGAGACTAGTTGACGAGAAGACAACGGAGACTAAGACAAGGATCGTAAATGCATGGAATTTCTCCTTTCAGAAGAACCTCCCAAGTTTCACGATAAATTCACGCGTGAATCTACCGTTCCAAATGCGTAAATGCTCAGGATAGCTGACTTGAATAAAGATGACGTGAATGCTTATTCGTTGAGTAAAGGAAACTGCGTGATGCCAGTGGAAATGTGTATCTGTAGTTGAGTAATCAAGATCAAGCACGTTTCCTTTGATATTTAGAAGGAGCTTATTTCAGGAGCGAACAACTCACGAATGGAGGCTGCGAAGGACATTATTGGCAACGTAATTTTCTGTACTAGCTGAAAATGATAGCATTCTGCGTCCACATTTCGTGACACACTAAAGGAAGTTGTGCGAGAGGACATCAGAATTCCTCTTTAAGATATTCAAATAAAGAACTAAATTAAAATTTGTTCAGTGGTGCATTCAAGTTTTGACCTTACACACCTGTGATCAATGATAGTGGAAGGTCGGGAATTCAAGAACTACCATTCAGAATGGTTAAATAAGAATACGATAAATTAAATTCAGCTGCACGTTTTCGACATTCAGCATCATGTCTCTAACGAAATAGGGGTCCACATTAGTGTGTAATATTCCAAAATGGGAGGGTGGTATACCGTACATATTTTACGTAGATCTCCACCACTCAGAGATTTTGTTGAAATTAAATTTCACTGTTTGAGAGCAGAGTCAGGTACTCCCAAATACATGCAAGACAAGAAACTCTCTGCTGCAATACGACAACCGTATTTGAATCGCCTGAAATACCACTCCATTCTATGAGCATTTGAATGGTAATCTCTGACAATATTTGGCACAAAGGACAAAGGAAGAGTTGTAGTGGTCGTATATATTAACGAACTGATAAAGCGTTCAATGCATTCGGGAAGTGATTGCAGCAGCATCATTTCAGAAGAGTTTTATGGTTGCTTTTGATTTCGAAAGCATGCAAGCGTGTTAATTATTGGCAATCGTCGAGTCACCTATTTGATTTAGTGCAGCCTCAGCAGCTCTCTTTTCATTACTGCTTGTGTCGGAATACCCATCGTGATGGGAACATTCTCCTGCCGTACGTCATCTCAGCTATGAACATAACCAACTCAGGAGTGACAAGCGGGATTTTCTAAATAAGCTTCCACGTTCAATAGATAATTAAGTGCGCTTCAGGCACGGCACCTCACGACGCGACCGCGGTCCCTCTTCCCCTACCAATGATTCGGCATTAAAAGACGCTTAGAAGGTGAGGACACACATTCGAACAAAAGATTCAGGCTTATATCGTGTAGGTGGAATATGCGAAAGGTTTTGGCGTCATATGTTACAAAAAACTTCTGCCTAAATAATGGTAGGCTTGTGAAATACGGGGCACTTTCCATATAGATCGATCATTCGGGGCAAAAGAGGCCAATTCATTTGTTCCCTTCGTGGAAAATCGGGGACTTTGATCTTGGTTACTCAACCACAGATATGCATTCCCACTGCCAGTATGCAGTTTCCTTTATTCATCAAGTAAACATTCAGATCCTCATCGCTTATATCAGCTAGCCAATGTTTTGGAGCATTTAGCACGGTAGCTCCATATGCGAAACGTTGAATAGAGCCACTTTATTGCACACTGAACACATTCAAAGTCACAAAATTACGTGCTTCTACGACCAACTGCAGCGCTCTTCCGATCTCGCCGTTACCTGTCCAGATGAGGTCAAGCATATTCAACGCATTCGCTTCACATGGTGGTTTCTTTATGAAACCTCAAGAGGAGCACCTTATTACACGCTCACTCATTTTGATTTAAAAAAATCGAGCGATCGCTCTCATTGTTTCTGTGACTTCGAGTGAACTGGAATTGCCGGGTATCCGCTCGGCCGAAAAAAAAATTAACTTCCAAGTAATTGTTTATCCATATTCCTGAAATTTTCAATTCTTTTCTTCTTGTTCACCACATGGTAACTTCTACTCAGTGGAATTCCCTAAATTTTTTGCTATTCCTTCCCTTCCTCTCCTAAGTGTTCTGACGTGAATATGCGATTTTCAATGTGTAATTCAAAGAGTATAGGTTAAAGCAAAAGGAAGGCTCGCTGGCGTCACTGATTTTTTATGGCATATCCTAGAACATCACCAGCCCTTTATTACACATTCTTGCAAATTTGTACACTCAAAGCGCATTATGAAGACCTTGTTTCTACAGCGTGTTTATGTCTTTATGCCATGGTTTACACAAATATCTATCCGATCGTTTCAACTGGCAAACCAATGAAGCTAGAATTGAGAAGTTTGCTGAGCCTTTTCTTTGCCATTAGTGACCTTTCATTCTAACCTTCCAAGCGGTTTACCATTCTAATTCCAGGCGTGGATTTACATATGCATTCTAATTGCAAAACGTTCGGGATTACTTATAGATAGGTAAATGCGCTGAAAATCTGCATATAGAAAAACAATTTATAATCAGTATACTCGCATCTCATAATTGATCCGGTTAGAAAATCGATTCCTTTGTACTTTCATACAAAAGAAAATCTTTATTAGTGATTTTCCGCCTATACTGGCATATGCCGTTGCGCATGACTTCTGTTTCGTTGGCAGTTTTCGAGAGATTGGTTGATCAAACGAGCGGAAGTGCAACATGCCGCATGTCCTGCCAGCTTGTCTTTGGCGCTCTATGCTTTTTATTTTTGTGTCCTTGTCCCACTTGTATTGATGGGTAAACTCGTAAGGGAAAGACGTTGTTCTTATTATGGGTGCTTATTAGATGGGAGTCAGTTAGCACTAAGAAGTGGACGGATTTAGTTGAGAAAGTGAGCTGAGTCTAAACATAAAAATTGAAGTAAATTTTAAAACGTTGAACAAAACGGTTGCATACGTTCGGCAAAAATCGAGAAATGAAATCGATGAGAATAACTTGCAGTCCATTAGAACTACTATCGTTTGACTTTCTTTATGAGCATAGCTTAGCCTTTAGTAAAGATGTTTGGACAGCACTCACTCTCCACTCTTTCATCGCTACAAGCTTTAAATCATAGTGTGTTTCATTCGATTATTGATTACTCTTACAGATCAGTACTGATCAGTGGCAATATACTGAAGACACCTTATTATATGCATTTAAGAAATAGGTATTCATAAGAAGGATTTCTTCCACTTTCACATGATTCATTGATCACTTATAGACGCATCGACACCGCAAATGAAAAAAACACTCGGCGTTTTTTGAATGTGTGCATTGTATCGAACAACAATTTATAATTAAGTCGAAGGAAGTGCCGTGTGAGTTGACACAATATGCGCTTCTTCAACTCGATTATTTGTCCAGGCAATCATATAAGACACCAATAATTAACGAAGCACCTCGAAAAAGATGCTCTTTTTTTAAAGCGATCTGATCGCCCACACAGATCTCTCACAAAAATCCGGCATTGCTTAACGTGACGAGCGAAATAAAAAACTGACCCGTGTTAGATATACGTAAAATTTTCGGCTCCTTTTTATGTATTTGATTCGTTTTCAAGTTTATAAATGAACAAGAACGTTCGCATAAGCGTCACTGCCACATTTTATAATTTCAATTTCTGTGGTTGCCAACCTGCAACTACCTCATAAAATAACACCCATGTATGGATAGGGGCAGATGGGACATTATCATCACGTGTTTTGCTTCTGCAGTTTTCCAAAGCACATAAACACTAGATATTTGGAGTGTTCACACTTACGTGTCGTATAAGGTATATTTATGGCGAATAAGATTTACTTACAATTGTTGTCTTTTTTTCTTGGTAGACGAATTAAGGCTGCCGGCAGAAGAGGAGGCTGATGGGAAATAACGATATAATACCTTGTGAGCGAAAAAAGTTTTCAACGTCGATTGGTGTGTAAACAAACTCCGAAATGAAATGTCAACGGTAGTAAAACGCTTCCATATCGTTTAATAAGTGATATTTGACCATAGGTTAATTGCAAGTGCACATTACCTCCATAAAGTTGAACGTTTTTAATTACCTTCTTTTTTTCGACGCCGCAAAATACGTTGCAGTTGTGCAAGCTTTAATCTTTACGCAAAGAGCACTCATATTGAAGTCAACGTTACGCTGTCTATCGTAAAATTCCTACCCGCAAAAAGAGCACTCATATTGAAATATTCATTTTATCATTTATAATCATCTACACGAAGGAGAAAAAAAATCCCGATGAAAATACTTTAGTGAAAGAGAGAAGCAGATAAGAAAAGCAAAAGAAAAGAAAGAGTAGACGCAAATAGATCGAACGATCGAGAAGCAAAGAACAAAAAAAAAAAATCGACATATGAAGATATAAAACACCACAGAGATCAAATCAAATCGGATGTAAAAAATTCCAATGAATGAAATGTTTTCATTGAAAAAAAAACATAAATCGTGAAAGCGAAATGAAAATCTTTTAAGTAACAAATACGGATCGATGGTGATCTTTCCGATCGGAAATCAGATCAACGCGTTCGATAGTATACATCTGACGGACAATTAGTTTACAATAGGAAAAAATCAATCGCTATGATGAGCACACATTCAAATTAGTGATACAAACTATAGAAGATTAGTACAAGTGAGCTATTAAAGTGCAAGAAGAACAAGAAGCAGTAGAGAGCAATCACTCGTTCGTTTAAGGCACAAAATGATTCGCCACTTTGCAACCCGCACATCTAATATCGCTATTGAAAATCAATTAATTCAACAATCGAAAATCACTAAATTATAGCACGATAGGAATATCAAATAGCATCCAGTAGCATAATGAAGGCAACTGATGAGATGTATCGGCGCAGCCTCCTATGATATGCGCTTTGCATTCCGCTTCTCTATTAGCATGCAAAATAACGCTGTTGTATTTTACCTGCTTCTATTGCTCGTAGCAAATTTTCCCATCTTTTCTCCTTTATCATCCGTTCTATTGCTGCCTTTTGGTTTTTGTTTGCCCGAGCTTTATGAAACGAACACGGGAATTTCTATAATCTCTGAATTTCTACAGTTTTTTTTCGAAATTGATGGATCAGCATGTATTATAACAGATTTTTTTTTTGATTTATAATATTCGTACTAAATTTCCCAAGTTTAATCTCAATGTTGCTCGAGTTAATTACCGAATAGACAGACGGACATGAATGCACTCCATATATGCCTACCTTTGCACACACATGATGCATTTTGTGAAATAATTTACATTTTAAAACAAAAACGCATAAAAACGAATCAGCAAATGAAAGAGAAGAATTGCCATAATCAACTACAACGAATACGACCAGTCTAACTGTGGTGTATTATTTCCCCCAGAATAGACATAATACTAATCTGCCTATGAAGCGTCAATGCCACGAAATAACTGAAGAGAGTAGTCGAAATTGCGGCTGAGTCAGCGTTGAGGCATGCGCTTATTTATTTATAAAAAACTGCTAACAATTTTCGGGTCAAGGTCAATTGCCTTTAGAAGACGTTCGGTAAGATATTTCTCCACGTCGAATGCGATAAAATCTGAAAGAAATTCAATGAAATCCTTCAAGGTGAGCAAATCTCACTCAATAATAGTTGCTTTTAAACGCTCACATTGCATAGGTGCTCATCTCTGTAATTTGGAATACTCACGCTTCCCCTTCCCCCCTCCCCCATATCCCAATTTTCGAAGTCGACTCTAGACTAAGATAATGCACATAACTGGGAAAGGAGGCCATCGAACGAAGGTTTACAGTCTCAAAATTGCGTTGGCCTCTTCATTTCCTAAGAAGTGGAGTCGCATGACAATGGAGGTCGGCATAATATGTGCTTTTCTATTGCGCTTACCTGGCAAACCAATTGCATAATTTACATTTATATTCTAAATAATCGAAATCTCTGCGCTATCCGCTCGCAAAGATTCGCCTTTCTATACTGACACCTGCTTCAAATAAATGCGAAATTTCTTCAAATGCCTAAAACTCCTTCAATGTTGATAGATCAACGCGACTGGATGGTAAGGCTCAGCTTGTCAGTATATCACGTCAAACCGAGTTTCGTAATATCAGCTGCTGTGGCTGCCGAGCTGATTTTTTAAAACCTTCCTTTCCCAATTTTCCTATGAATTTGTTTTTTAGACAGTTGTGATGTCACAGCGGATTTGCTGTCAGTTAGAAGCGATTCCCACAAGCACGAGAGTCGTGATGAGTTCATCACTGATCATGGATCATAAAAACAAAAAAGAGCTAATTTTTCGTTTTCTCTAAGTAAATGCAATTCCACAATGAAGATTCCATACCTACTAAAGCTGTGAATAACATATATCATTAATTAACCACTCTTGACTCTGAAAGTGAAATGATCTTCAAAATATTGCAGAGAACGACTGCCATAGGAAATCAAAATATGCACATATAGGCATCTGACAGTGAACAGTCGCTCATAGTAAGAGGAGTGGAATGAACAAGTGAACTTTTAACCGACGAGAGCTGCACCTTTTGGTGTTTCCTTTTTGGGTCGAAAATGTACAATTGTCGTATCGGGAACGCCATCACTCGTATACGAAAAGTCATGCCATGCTGAAAATTGTTTATATTTATTTAATATTTTAGAGAAGTTTACGGAATGTTAGAATAATTGGAAAAAGTGATGAAAGCGAATAAAGTGAGAAATAAAAAATTAGGCGAATTTTTGAATTCTCTTCAAAGAATAAAACAACTTCAATTCATTAAATTTAAGGCTATCAGAAATTTTCGTCCATCATTTGCAATCCGCCTGTTAGATATGAACGAGGAAACTGAATCTAAAGATCTTAAAAGTTTTGAATTATTCGCCTATTGTAATAGTGCAACTTTTTCGTCATTCTGTTCAAGTTTACAGAAAATTTCACAAATGAATCTAACAGGAAAAACTTCGAATAACCAAAAAGTCAAATTCAAAGTTGGAGTTTCAAAAAGCTATCTGAATCTCACGATATATGAGGTACAATTTTTTGTGAACTCGTGAGAAATTAATGTCGTAATTGAAGCCCTGATAGGGTTTTACTCGTTAAAACAAATTTACACGACAGATATAGCAAGAGTAAAAGCGAACAGTTGTCAAGACATGAGATCGCCTCAATATCCACATATCTTTTCACTTCGTGTACTGTTGCATTCCGTTGATTTTTCTTCGAAAAAACTGGCAACGGTAATTGCCTGCAAAAAAAAAGTTCCTGGACTCACCGAAAAGCTGAATTTTTTTCACCAATTAGCTGAGAGGAATTCAATTTAATGAAACAAAACGGCAACACCTTTCCACACAATAAACCATTATATAAGCAAGCGGCTAACAATAATAACTAATCTAACAAAAACAGCATTTATCATCACAACGTTAAATGCTTTCTACGTTGTATAGACGTCAAATTCGAGCCCATAAATCTGCAACAAAGCAGTGACATCTCAGAATTAACAAATAATGTGGCTCTATTGACACTCGATTTATGCTTATCACGTGTCAATACAGCCATCGCTTTACGAACCCAATATCAACCAGTATGATTCGATTAAAAAACTATGAAATAGTCCTGGCTTTTCTTTTCACCGTTTACTAAAAGAGTTCGATTTTAAACAGTCTTCTCATACCGGCTAATCAAATGAAACAGTGCATCTATGTGGATTAGTATATATATTTGTATCGTGCTCTTGTGCATTTAAAATGACATTCTTACTTATAATGCACATTTTTGTACATATTATGCATCTAATGTGGTAAATGGGTGATTATGAAGATGAAGAGAACATTATGATCACTGTTTTTTCTCAAACAAATGAAAGTGGAAAAACTAAACGACAGTCGAGAGAATTTTATCTGATTGACATACTTCATCTGCACTCATTGCGTGAAAATAGCATCGGTTCAAATAACAATAAAAAAGCGGAAGATGAGATAGTGATGAGAATAGATAGAACTCAACTGATGCACTTACATTTGATTTTTATAAGGCTCATCTCTGATCAAACAATGCTTCAAAGTACGCTTATCATCTGAAAATGATATCGTTGCTGATAAATTCGTTGCAATGATCAAGCATTCTTTCATTTAAACGATCAATATCCTTCATGAAACACGCTTCATATTTCACATGTATCTCATTCATTCGCTATATGAGCCAAATAGTGGATCGAAAATATAAATGAGAACTTATTTAAGCATGAACTTTGAAACGAATCGAATGTACTCGAGAAATTTGAGTATTTCTCCAGAGACTTTTTTATTTGAGTATATTCGTGATATGCATCGGATATTCTTAGCAAAACTTTGCCGATCATAGGAACAGTAGAAGATCCGCATAGAATTATATAAGTTCAAAAAAAAACAATGAAACAAATGAGAATGTTGTACTGTTTTGAAAGCGTTATCTACTTTCCGAAAATAATATCATTGCTTATTGCAAAAATTTATGAATTGTTGATTTTCGTTTATTTGAGAAATTTTCGCATTTTTCAGCATTAAGAAATTGTAAAGAAATTTCCCTGAAGCTTTAAAAAGTATCCCTCCTTAACTAGGCTTAAATAGAAAATTCATGATCCGGCCCATTTTTTGATGCGTCGATATCTTTGTATAGGTAGCTCAAGTTACACTTACAGAAGTCACATCTAGATGCGACACCACGATGACCATTATAGACAAGCGCTGCTGGCCGTGGCATAGACGCGTGACCAACCTTGTACATCCCCACAGCTTACTCTGAAACGTATTCATCGGTGATATTCTTTTTACTGAAAGAAGATACGAAATTTTTGAACACCGTTTCGCAAATCACCAAAAAAATATATACTACAATAAAGTTTACTAAGAATTAAATTTATCAAGTTTTGCGAGCTCATCGAAAAGTGAAGCAACTTCGTGAAAAGAGAAGGACAAAAATTATGGCTCTCTAAGATGGGCACTAAAAAAACCGATTGTAACTTGACATTTAACAAAGTACGTACGTGGCAAACCAACATATACCTAACCAGTGAAAGTAATGAAAGAAATCGAGAATGTTATCGAAAGAGGCGGCACAATATGTACTTTAGCCGAGCAACATCATAGCTCACCATATCAAATAATTTAGTTTAATAAACGACAAACAAAAATCAAAAAAAAAATCCACCACAATAATGCATCTCTGTTATAAGTGATTTGATTGTTGAGAGAAACACTCCGCAAAAATTTGGTTTTTTATTGATATTTTCAACTCTTGATGGATGAATACTATGAAATTGAGGCTGCTAAACTTGACGGAAATAGAGATGACCTAAATATGTGTCACACTGATTCAAAAAAATTCAGGGTAAATACGCTCCTTCTTGGCTGATTATGAATCTGAAGGAAGGAGGTGCCCAGTTTTCAATCGTTTTGATTCCCATTTTACACCGTTTGCGTCATAAATAAGTGGAATATTGAAGTGACAGAGCATATAATTATATAGAAATGAATTTTTTGCAGAAAGTTTCTCTTAGTAATCGAGTGAATTAGAATCAAAATGCATTATTTTGCTACTCTTTTGATTCTTGTTTATCGTTTATTAAACTAGACTAGTTGATACAATGAGCTATAACGTTGCTCCGCCAAAGCAGATAAGCAACTGGCACAATGTACGCTTTACAATCTGCTCACCTCACTAGTCAACAAAATTCAGGATTGCTCTAACTGATCCAATGATTCGTACAATAAGATGTAAAACGTTTCGGCATTCCGAAATTACTATAGTCTCTATGCAAAGCGCTTATCGATCATTGGGAAGGATGATATATAAATCATTCTTTGGTATATTGGTATATATAAATCACTATAGAAGATAGCATAGATTATTCTCTATTATGATGTAAATTGAGCAAAGTTTCTGAGTTGTAACTGTAAAGCAATTCGATTTCTGAGTGCAACTAACGAAAAGATAGACGAGAAGATAGACATTCATATATGCGCACAGACTCGATAAAAATTTTTGCAAAAGCAAATCTATAAAAACGTATATTACGTATAAAAGAGAAAATTGAATGAAAAAGTCAATAGTTATTGCAACAACATTATTTCGATATTATTATAATATTAAAACAAACTTTTATCGATGAAAACGTTTATACTTTTATAATTGACCATGAGTCACAATGAATAATCAACTATGAGTCGTAATAAAAAGAGCATTTTTAATTGTGGATTATTTGCTTTCAACAAATTATTTTCACTCGAATCGTTTGGCATTATAATTTATATGCGAGATATTCGAAAAAGAATGATAAATGGAAATTCTGTAATTATATGACAATGAAGCATTAGAAAAACGAAGAGCAACAACTGTTTATGTTATGGCACTTCTTTTTCTTTGCTTCTTATCGCTCTTATAAGCTATAGTATGGTTTGAGGAAATTTCGCATCGTTAATTTTTAAAAAATGTTCATCAATATTAAATAATGTCATCCAAGTGGAACGTCTCATCGTAATGTCATCAACGTCTCATAACAATAATCTAAAAGAGAATGATGATTGCGCTATTGAGAAAAATGAGAATAATTTGAGAGAAGTTCATTTCGAATTTATCCATTCAAAAATCCACTTCAACAAATATCGATGCTATCCTCACATTGTGTAAAAGATCGTTTAACGAGCATAAATTATGAAAAATCGAAATCCTAAGGAATTTTTCAAGAAATTAGATTTGATTACATTCTTCTTTCTAAGTCAAGGAGTGAAAAGAAAAAACAAAAGAATAGGAAAAAAAAATTGCTGAATTTCTGCATCGTTTTTGAGAAGATTAACAGATAACGATTTGAGAAGTATCATAATTAAATATAAAATAATTAAAGATAATTATAATCATTAAACATAGTAATTAACATAGTAATTAATAATAAATATTATGATTAATGAAATATTTGCATAATTGAAGAGAACATTCGATATTGACAACCCCATATTGTAGCAAATAGAAGTGTACTGATCTTATTTATGCAAAGAAATGCGAAAAAAAGAATTGAAAATTTTTCTCTAATGAATGAAAATGAACTCATATCAGCTGGCTTTCAAATGTATAACAGGTGTTGTTTCAAAGCAGCCGTATCGTGCAAGTGCGCGCACGTCTTCGATCTTCACAAAATGCATATATGAGCCCGAAAATAATGTTTTCAACCCGATCGTTGCTACAGTCAATCGTAAAATATATACTAATTTTTGAGCACATTCAATCACTAATAATTCCCACAAAAATCGAAAAAAAAATTTTGCAAGTAATCTCCTTTGCAAATACTAAGTTGTCAATACATATAAAAATAAGTCGATTATTGAATAGTTAATTCTACGAGCGATTATTGCCACATTTATGTAAATCTATTGTTGCGCTATTTTTCACTAAGTGTTGATAAAACATGAAAATGGTCAGCACTTAATGAATGGAATTTAAAAAGAGCATAACACGTCAGCTCAGGTGGCGCGTTTTTCAATTTATTGTTATGATACGTATGCGTGCGTTAAACTGAAAACTTTGATCGCTTTTGCGTGCAACGAGCAAACATCGCATTCAATCAAGTGCTACTCCCCATAAACGGATTTAACGAGAATGCCTATCTCAATAGAATAGAGAAGATCATTGTTTCGTATTTTGCTTCAGCATACCTCGTCAATCTTTACTCGAGTATGTTCAACGTTTATACTTGGATATGCATCGCTGAAGAGAATGTCTAGGAGTTTTCAAAACTTTTGGCCTCAGCCTAGAAAATCGGATGGTTGCATCCGAAACTTGCAGGTTGCGATCAGCGCTCCATATCTAAATTTAGAGAGTTGAACGACATGCCACAGCAAGCACTGTCTATGAATAAATATCGAAAAAAAAAAGTAAAACAATGACTCGCAAAATACCTTCCTGTATAGTACTCATCGACTAGGCTAATCATCACATTCAACATAAAGTTTTCTATCCTATCCTAATAATTACAGTGCAATTTTTTATTTTATGTAATTCATAATTTTATAATATTTATAATTTCTATAATATTTTTTGATTTCATAATATAATTATCAATAATTTTACAACTGAAGAAAGCAATAATTGAAATGAAGTCGAATTCGATCATAGATAAAACGTTGCCGAGACATCGTTTTACAAATGAAGTTGAAAATGTATTCTCAAAGTATCTTTTTATCAATCGATTTCCAATATTCGAAGTTTCACTTTCGAACGAGACAACTCATTTAGTGCATTATAATCATTGATTCATATGAGTACAATTAATGCCTCTTTGCTACCATCGATTCCATAGTGAATAATTAATGAGGCGATAATTTTTCACTCGTGAACATCAAGAATCGCAAAGAAAAATCGATTGATTAGCGTCTATTAATGAAGCGACGAAATCCATTGCAAAAAAAAATTTCTAAAAGGGAGAAATAGTCGAAAAATGAAAAATAATTGCATAAAAAAGCTATCAACTATAAATCGTTGTTGAAAATTTTCAGCGAATTTTTTGCAAAATATCTCAATTAACATTCCATTAGATTGCGACGTTAACGCAAAATGATTTGAAAAAGAAAAGAGAACAAAGATAAATAAAATATAGAGCAATAAAAAGGGAAATCCTTTGCGGAGAAAGACGTTCATACATCGCATAGCAATACACAAATGCTTCCATGTGTTTCGTATTAATTCCATCGTATGGGTTTACGTGTTGCAAACTACTGACAGTGATAACAAACGATCGCAATGCAAATAATAAAAGTGCTATTTTCAATTTTGTTACGATCGCTATTTTATGACCGAAGAATTCACGAGTATACAAATAAATATGCAATAAAACAATGTGCAAAATGCAATATAAATATACAATATATGGAATACAATACATTGCATCGAAAACATTAAAAAAAGATTTTCTTTTGCAAAAGTTTTTAGTGAATTTTATCATTTGCTAATCGCTTGATAAGAAATTAATGCACTAAAAATTGCAGTTGAAAATTTTCAATTAAAATTGTCGAAATAAAATGTTTTAGCTCGTTTGAAAATTTCATTGAATGGGAATAGTGATTTTGCATAAAAGATTGCAATAAATTGCATTAAAGAAAAATCGAGTGAAATGTTAGCGTTGTTATATCTCAGCAGCCACATAGAAGCAAACCGATATATCACATTTCATACTGGCCACAAGTGAAGTCGACTGATGTGTTAACTGCTAGAAATGACGATTTTTTTTGGAAATTTGAAGGAAGAGGAAACTGAATGGATCGCCGCCTAATATTAATGCTAATTGACTGTGAATATAATGAGCAAATTACTCGATGATTGTGGTCGTATGTGGCGGATAAATGAATCACAAAGAAACATCCTGCAATAAACTCGAATAAGCTCGAACTGCAAAGAGTAAAAATTACGGATACTAAACATTTGAGAAAAATTGAAGTAAGTTATGAGTTAAGAAAATTAAAAATGTTGTTACCGATACTTAAAGTGTTATTCCATTTCATGACCTGGCTATCATTGCTATCACTAGAAGCATACATCAGATTCTCTTTGGGGTAATGGATCCACTGATTACTCAATTTAAAAAATAAACCTCAATAAGTTTATGGTCGTCACTAAAGCCCAACCTATTTCTTTCATAATTTTCTTCCATTTAACCTAGATTGCTAGCCATTTCAAGCATTTGCATCATAAATATCCATTCGCCTATATGTAAAGCTGAAAATGTCGATGAGTCGTCTACTTCAAAAAGACCGCCGAAATTAGACGGCGATATGAGTAGTTGACAACCGCGCAAATCACTTAAGTTTATTAGTCATTTAGATGTTGGAAATCCATTAAGGGATAAACTTGCTTCAAACTGCTATAATCCATTGCATAAGCATTGCTTCTTTTTATCGGCGATTATTTGTGTTTGAAATTATACTTCTTTTTTTTTAGACTGTTTTTATTTCAGATCTTAGAAAATATTTTTGAAATCACTTTCTTTTTTTTTCAACTGTAGAATATTCGCTTTCTTGAAACCGATTATTACTTAATTGGCAATCAACATTAATATGGAAATCATTTACACAATTATGAAAAATTACATCATTGAAGTGTTTTAATGTACGACAAAAATTTGCCCGATTATTATCTTTAATTTTCGCCATGAAATAAATTCAACGTTTTTTTTTCGAATATTGTAAAATGATACAAAATTCTTTTGTTGAATTTAAATAATCTTTAAAAAATTAATTTCATTTCAAAGTAATCACTTTTTATTTCAATGATTATGAATATATTGAAAAAATTCTCGAAAATACTAAAAAAAACGTTCCTAGCAATAGTCTCCATTCTACGCAGATATGCAAATTTCATCAAACTTGTATAAACTTAAAGAACACCGGCATTCTTCATGGATCTTCTTTAAGCAATTTAGTATAATCGAAGAAATGCGAACCGTCGTTAATAAAGAGGAAGAATTCTTTATGATCGCTGAATGATACTAAAGAAAATATGGGATATACCCCGTAAAGAAAGGGTAAGAGGTGCTAAATGAATACTGAGGAAAAGGTGGAATATATCCTGTAAAGAAAAGTGAGAGCAAGTCACATGAGCGTAATGGCGTTTGCTGTAGTCAACAACACGATGCGAGAGGCTCGCGAAACTTCCGTCGCTTTGCGTTCATTCGGTCTCATATAGCGAAAGAGTCTTTGCGCTAATCGACGACAACTGACTCGTTAAGAGGTGTATGGCCTTTTCCCCCCCAAAAAAATTGAGAGAATGCGAGAATATTCGAGTGGAATGAAAGCCAAAAATATGAAATCAAACGAGTACTTTAAACGCAGAGAAAAAAAATAAACGAAAATTGTAATTCTTGCAGAACGCTAAGAAATATTTCTCCAAAGTGATTTATAATTGAGTCATTCATTTTGATGTTAAATTTACTTTGAGCACAACACTTGCTGATGGCTATATTTCTTAAAATTCGCCCTTTTTCTTTGAATGAATCAGTGTCACGAAAATTTGTGAAAATTTCCTCCTCAAGAAGGCGGGGTGAGTGGAATATAAAACTGAGAAATCTACTGAAAATTTTATATTTATTAATCAGTTGGGGAGCGTACATCACAAAGATGGCACAACCTGTGCTTTTTGCAGCTCTATTGATGGAGCAGTGCGTTGGGCGACATTCAAAAAAGTGGAGAAACTATCTTTCTATATGATTGACACATCGGTTGGACAAATTGATTCTGCAACATCAGCCGATCAACAATTGAGACGAAATTCTGTTTTTCCGCATGATACAAATTATAGTACCAAATGTTACTGCTATCGTTCGCATGTTAAAGGAACCAAAACACTCACAGGAGCGTTGCACACGTACGGATCCACATAGGCACACAGACACGCATACATATAACATGAAATGTTTAAAACTGTCAGTTCTATGCGCAAGAAGACAATGCAAACGTGCAAAGACTGAAATCAAAAGGATTGCGAAAATGAAACAAAATTACGTCCATCGCTGATTATTATCATTCGTCATGAGCAGATCTTGTCGAAATGATCGGTGTTGCTGTTTCAACATATTATTCTTGTGCATTTCAAAAAAAATGCATAGTTCATTACAACAAATATTTTTACTCATACTTTTAGATTTTTCAAAAATTCGCGACGCGCATTTAGCTCGACTGATTTTTATAATTCTTTCACATAATTAGGCTCTTTGCACATGGGTATTTCGATAATATTCAGCAATTCCGACCACCTCATTTACCGTCTGTCGCTTCATTCTACGATGAATGATGAATGAATGAATAGAGAATGTGGTGAAATTACGTGGATGAATTGACGCAACACTAAAGTCGCATCGGTTTATTAAATGACTTTACTTGTCAACACTTATTCCTTCAAGACGATCCTGTAAGAATGCGATATGGCTAGATTATCGATTAGTGTTTCCACCAAATGGCAGTTCTGATGGGGATTTGTTAGTTTCAAAATGTGCTCATTGTAGCTTTTTTTTTGCGAATACTTTTCCGAGGAAAAAGTCAACGAATTGGTTTGACAAACAAATTCATTTAAAAGTTACTTAAATTTATTCTAGAATAGTCGAAGAGAATATTTCAATATCACTATAACAACTTTGAACTCCGCTGATCTTTTGCATAATTTCAGTGATCGAAAGTGTAGGCAGAACAGTTGAAATCTCACTATTAGATGCATATTTAAGAAAGCACAAAGTGCTAGTGAGCGTTGGGAGGGGGGGGGGGGGCAAAGAGGGGAAGACCAGGGAGCAGGAGAATATAAGTCGATGAAAGGCGATGGATTTTTATGCGCTCAATCGCTCCCGTATTTCCTCAACGTTCGTTCATTAATTACCATATTTCATGCATACGTTATTTTGATATCTGGATGATTTTTTTGTCTTGAAGAAACAAAATTTTCTCTCCAAGCCAATCGAATGTTATCCGCCATAGACTTTGTCGTAAATGCGGCGAACGATACAATGCGTAATCTCGAGCTGCAACTAGTCGTCTCCACCGTTTCACGAGTGGAGCTTTTGTTGCCTTTGTTCCTGAAGGTCGGAGCCCTGTGCATTTTTTTTTTTTTTTGCTAGGTTATATTGGTTTAAAACACAGAGCTTAGAATGAAGAATCTATCGATGTCGCTTCTTCCCTCCCGTCTCCTCCTCATTCCTTCAAAATAAATCCATTTCGATGGGAATGATTGCTTGAAAAGTTCTTAGTAGAAATGGTTTCCCATTTGAAAAAATTGTTTTCTATTTATTTTTTGCAGTATATTACTTCAATGAACTTTTTTTAGTAGTTGATTACAATTAAAATCCATTGTGGCCTTTTTCTTAAATCAATTTTATCTGCAATGAAATGAAAATAATCAACTGTTTTAAACTGACTCTTTGGATTTCTTTTCATTGACGAATATGAGAGATTTCGATTTTACCTCTCCACAAACAATATAATAATCAAATTTGAATATGCAATATTCTAATTATTTATGAGTATTTCATTCATAAATTATGAATTAATAAATAAATTGCAAATTGTAGGCAAATCAATATTACAAATAAATTGATAAATCATTTAAAAATGAAAAGATAAATGTGATTAAAGTTCGTAATGAATAAAAACTATGAGATGAAAATACCGACAATTCATTCATTTACAACTCGAATGTGAGACATCAGAGATCAAATGACGATAAACATGTTTGTTTGTTTTGTTTTGTTTTGTTTTTTTCTTTTTTTTAATGCTACACAACGCAAAGATTGCGAACACAATGATCAACTTCATCGAATGATGTCATACAGTTGAAACTTCTTCGGAAATATTGCTTTTCATGCTTGATGCTTTTAGTAACGAAGCTTGGCGCCTATACAACTTTTTTCGAAGCTCTATTCACCCCGTCGTTCCCCTTTCCGCCCACCCCCCTTCTGCTTCAATCTATCCGATTCAGCAAAGGTATTCAACGATTTACGGCCATAAGTTGCAGTGATTCTTGAAGCCGTGATTTGCAAACGACGAAAGTAAGCTATCCTTAAATTCTAGTGAATTTCATGCCGAACATTTCAAGCTGAAATATTATTATATAGGCAGATGAACAGTAACGATCGCTATAAAACGTTTCCCGTGAGTGCAAATGACACAGAAAAGGGGGGGGGGGGGGAAAAACACAAAACAACGATATGGCAATTTCTTGCGGTTTCCACTGAACTATAAAAACGTATTTAATGTGAATGTCTTACGCACTTTTTATCGTCCATACGTCAGCTGTTATAAAGCGAAAATCAAAGCATCTCAAATAAGCCCAACTATCACATTCAAACTTTTCTAAACATTCAACGAACATAGTACCTCGCCTTAAAAAACCAATAAAATCGTCTCTATGCCAACTGCCTTCTCTCCCCCCCCCCCCCCCCATCTCGCCATCCCTCCCTCCTCCCCCAATAAACACCAACTTCTTAAACTTTGCCAATAAATTATTATCACGAGATAACTTACATAGCTTTAGGGCAAGTGAAAGAAACTTTGAAGAAACTAACCTACATTAATAAAAAAATCAATAAGATGTCAAAGTTGGTAGTAAATCAGTCGATTAAACCGAGCGAAACGAGGGCTATTATATAGAGATTGCGGCAGACTAATAGTAACTAGGGCACTGAGTGGAACATTTTGAGGAATGTGCATCTACATCATCAAAATGAAATATTGAGATTCATTTCGTAAGCCGAATGTGAGGTATTATTACAAGTGAACTCACGCATATTAACGATATTTGAGATAATAAGTAAAATTTTCAAAAGAATCTCCTCTCTGCCTTCAAATGTAACTATTTACTAGGCGATAGTCAAGAGGATGGATGTTACTGCGAAATTATTTGTACAGTTTCCACCAAATATCGTAAAGAATCTACCTCCCATATACTGCAGATCGCGAGAAGTTACGGTTTATTTTTTTATTAAAGGATACTGCAAGGGAGTGATTTTTAACCGCTTGAAAGTACTAGTTTCATTTAGCAAAAAAACTGAAATTAAAAAGAAAGTTATAAGCGAAGAAATCAAGTCATATCCACCATTACACATGAACATGCGCACACTCATGAGAAAGCATAGAGGAATTAAAAATCCAACGCTTTTCATAGTTGAAGAAATAGCTCCAGGATTTTTGGGCGATAAGCGATGAAAAAATCATTTGCATATTGGCGCAACAAAACGAATCTCCTACAAAGGTATATGCATATCTTGTGAAGGCAATAGGAAGTACCCAAACGATGACTTTTACAACGAATCGCAGAAAGAAGATGCTGCTCGTTGTGTTAAGAAAGTCGGTAAGGCACTGATCACGGCGATGACAAATGTGCTTTTGCGCATTCTTTTGCAGAAATGTGGTGAAAAAAATGGAGCGAACATGCGTCAAGGGCAGGTTAAGTGCACTCTCGACGATTACACATAGCAATTGAGCGCAATTGGGTGGTTCTAGAAGCCAGCCAGCTGTCTCCTCGAAACAACGTGGTCTCACTTTATTGCTCACCTTGACGAACTCTAAACAGTCTTTTAATGCTTACTTGGATACTTACTTTAAATTAATACTCAAAACCCAAATTCACCCTCATCATTTGCTTAGCTGTTGCATTTATAATGCAGCTATAAAATTGTGCGATTCATCGCACATAGCTTGTTTGTGAAAACCTCCGCAACACAGTGATATCATGCAATAGCTCTTTCTTTGAAAAACACAGTATACACAATGAATGCCTAATTTATCAAGATGCAATTATTAGATACGAGTAGCCCGAATATAAAGAAATTTAAAAATAAGTGATATGCCTCCATAGCGCCGGCAGATGTCTTCGCATTCAGTTTGTTCTAAAAATTCATCGGCATACTTGATTCAGAGGGAACCGATCGACTGCTTACGAAATACTGAAATATGCCTTTCTGGTAAGAGTATTAGAATTAACATTGGAAATTAATGTATAGAAGGGAGTGCCTCCGGAGTCGCTCACCATTCCCCTCAAGCCTTCAATAATCCTCTTCATTGCTATGCATGACTTTTATGCGTTTTTTATAAGATCTTTGCCATCCAATAAATACCATCTAGTTAATCTGATGCATAATACCGCAGGATGGCCGATCCCGATATCAAATTTTCGACTTCATAGTTCATCTTCAACATAAATTAAAGACATTTATAGGTCGGCTCAAAGTTACAAGCGTATTGTGCACTGTTCGGATCACATTATGCATTTATCTAAGTGGAAAGGTAAACTTTTCTTCAAAAATTTCCACCATCATTCGTAGCGGCTGAACCGACTACGCAGTGCGTTATCGCTTCTGTAGAGAAAGTACGAGTGAATCTAGATTATAGTTTATTGATGGGAAGCGAAAAGCAATCGAATCAACTGGGGAAACAAGTTTTGAAAAATGCTTCATGAAGAGCACATAGAAAGAGCAACTTTAAAGACGGCAATAGCCTAGAACGATGCACGACAAACGTTTCAGCTTAGAACGTTGGAATTACCATGCAAACGATAGGTGGGATCCGTCAGAACAATCCCATGAATATTTGCAATAGTGGAAAGAACCATAATATACTCGGAAGAGTTAATCTGTTGTTGTAATGAATATTAAGAAAAAAAATGCATCTAACCCATAGTAGAAATTGAAAAAACGCGCCAGCAAGGATGTCGTGATGTGCTTTTTTGCATTTGCGTGATTAACAACGCACACAAGTTAGCACCGAAAAGATATATCATGTTGCTTTCATGTTTTAACTGAAATAATCGCTCATACAAATATTCAAAAGAATCGTTTTTCTGTGATGATTTTAAAATCTGTGCAGATTTTTGTTTATAACTCGTAGTGGAGTTGATGGAGCAGCGTGAAACAGCATGTAGAAGTTCAAGCTGTGGTGTACATTAGATCCGCTGAACTTCGTAGGGCTAGCTTCGGCGGCTCCCCCACTCGAAAACATCAATTAGGGAGGCAGACACGCACTGGCACGACATTGCCATAATGCGTTTTTCCAAGGAAGCTTGACTTGACCACACTTAGCTGACTCGAAATGATGCAAAAATCAGAGGCAAAGCAGATAAGACCAATAAGCATGATTTTAAAATTTCGTTGTTATGCACTCCACAAATTTGTTCCACAAAAAAAACGCACAATAACAAAGTCATACATATCTGTCTGTGTATATGTTTGTCGGATAATTCCATCTTAGGACAGTTGAAGCAAGCGCAATGAAATTCGATGGATGTAATATATACATGACTGGTTGACTTTCTCTAGCATATTTAACCTTGAACAATCGATATCTAAAGCAGCTATGGACATTCTTATCGTCTTGATTGAAAAAAGCCCGACATGAAGTAGACGCATTAAAAATGATAAGTAGTTTTCTGTATGAGATTACCAAAAAAAAAATTGCCCGCATTTTATGCCGGTCGAACTTTTTTTGCCTCATCTCGATCTATTCCTGAAACAAATGAGTCTTTTTTGAAAGATCTGAACGGGCACCTGACTAGCGAATATGAAGACATAACTTCGAATATTTTATATTTTATCAGTAAACTGTAGAGTTTGTTGGCTAGATGAGTGGGGTGCAAAAAACGCATATCGTGCATACTTCCATGGCACGTCTCTCTGAAATGGTCAACTCCGCTTGGCTCGTCTAGTGTTTTGGTCTCCGTGAGGATTTGCACCCTCTGTCGAGATGCAGTCGAGTAAACTGTGAGATGACATAGGTATAAGAAGGAACAGTTTATCACACTTATATAAGATAACAAATAAGAAGGGATATTAGGATAGCCTGAATCGCCCGCACGATCTTGTAGTCGAACTCCACGCTGACGCCGATTACCTCGAGCACTCCAACTGCCACACGTTGGTCCACTCTCCTATAAGACTGTCTAGAAGCTGGAACGAGTACATGAACACATCAACCCTTTTATATCCTACCGATTCTGCCCAGGCTGGCCTCCGGCACAGGCTGGATAGTCATTTGCTCTGCCTGTATGCTCCTCACCTTCTTTGACTTACTTTCCACGGCACATTATTCCAGCTTGCTTTAAGCCGCCTGGTCTACCTTACATCCCCACTTGTTTTTTTATTCTTCGTTGGCAGCTCATGAAACTGTTGAAACTTGTTGCCGAAGTTAAAGAACTGCATAAATTGCAGGCTGTTTTACATACTCTCCTACCTGTTGATGTATTTATTTCAGTGGTTCTGCCCGCTGTACATATACCGTGGTTGCTTAAATATAACCTCATGGGCTTCTTGAGGTTTGTTGTAGTAGTAGGAAAACTAGAGGATTTATACTCAGGGAAAAGGAATTAGGCTGTATTTAATGAAGGTCGTCGATTTTGTGCGGTTTCCACGGTCTAAATTCACTTCTCGGAAGGTCGATAATGACGGCATGAAGAGTCCTGGCACACTAGGAATTCTGATGTAAGCATCTGCAAGGAGTTCATTGCAGAAGGGAGGGAGGGGGGTTTATTTTTTGCAGCTCCCCAGCACACCGCTTCATTCGATGGCGGCTTTCATTCCTGATGGCCTCAATGTGGTAAACGAAAACGACGGCAAACGAACTTGAACGTTGGGATGCGCTCTCCATATTTCAGCTATAAATCCTAAAGGCGTGTTCAACTGTACAGATCGAAGGCCTAAGCCCTGTGGATGCTACAGATTATGCAACGTGGTGGAAAAATCGTGCAATTGGACGAAAATGCATTGCAACGAGGTCTTCATAAATACGGTGAGCAAAAAATATTTGCCCTATCTATTTCCGGTAATTTAATTTTTAAATCGTTTCATTTCATAAATTTTCACGCTGAACCTCTTTTAGAAGAATAAAATATCTTTAAACGTTAATTAACGATCGTGGTTTCTCTTTCAGTCTGTGATTCATTTTTCTTGTGTATATTCCCCTCTCAAAATTCGTATTTTCAAACCGGTCCCCCTCTGCTAAACCTCGAATGACCTATAAATGTGGTCATTTCTATATGCGACAAACCTTCATGATCCTCAGTAGTCTCTTAAATATACCCATAAGATATTAGGCTAAACGGCATATGTGACATCACATATGTTACTTTGACTGCTTTGACATACAACCTTCATCTAACCATCTCTGGAAACGTAATCCACCTGCCGCTTGTACACAACTGCACCCGAACGGATCGGCCGTCGTCCTTGCCTCTCTCATTGTTTCGAAATGAAGCACTTTTATCCAAAAAGAACATTCGGTTTCACAACGATATTCGATTTACCGTACGCAAATTATACTAGGCGTTGCTTATCACCATAATGGGGGAAACGTATGGCAATTTTCGTTTTGCAGCTGAGTTGTTTATTTTTTTCTATATTTGCACCATTGTTGTCTCATTTAGTAATGTGTTGATTAGGTATGAGTGGTTTGTTAGATCAGATGTGCTTTTATTTTATGAAGGATGTGCTTTTTTTTACTGTCATTCACATAGAGAACCGGGTGCAACTAAAGTTTAAATCGGTGACACCCGCATCCTTCGCAAGTCGAATTTGGTTCCTTCCGCTCACTGAATCATAAAATTGGTCATACCTGTGATTAATGGCTAAGTACCTAGGAAGAAATTGCTCCAGAAGGTTCCTCCATGTCCAAATAATTAGAGGATAGGATGTGCGTCTTAAGTAGACGAAAAAAATTGCACTAATAGCTTTTAGATTTGTGACATTGTGCCTGCTAAACAAGAAGATTAGGAGTTACACTATTCAGATGTGAGTACTCCGAAAACAATGCAGTCTTAGGGAAATTATCTTTTGGAGAAGGATGTTTTCCGTTGCCTTGGAGATTTGCTACTGTGGGGGGCACTGTTTCCTCATCGTTTTAAGCTCGGAATTCATCAAATCTCGGGTTTTTCGTGTCTCCTATGGAAAGTTCGAAGCAAAACTAAAATCAGGATTTTTTCGGATGCAAAGTTCTTTTCATTTTGGTGATTATCATCTCTTGACTACCGAAATTTGAAATATTTCCTCAGATGCCATGGATGCAATTAAATTCCATCAGAAAATCTTTACGCACCACTCACTGTTTTCAATTATTTTTGAGCCAGAAAGTTGACGTATTGTTACAGTAGGCAATATTAAACCTGCAACGAATTAATCGCCACACTTCAGCCAGCGAAACTTGTGTTCGACCGAAGGATCCGAAGAATCTGCATCCGGCCAAAACCTCAATTGTTTTTATAATATTTCGTTTTTCGTATATTAATTCATTGATTCATGCATATCCGCAAATATGACCACTACCGAATCAGAAGAGGTTTACCTTCGAGTGCAAAATGATGACCTTTCTAGCAAGAATATCCACTAACTGGAGGTTTTTTATCTATTCGTATCTCACTTGCAAATGTTTCATCTCCGACCCGGTCTTTGTTTAAGCTCCAAATAAAGAGGGCATAAAGTACAGGCCTTAAGCAATGTCAGATCTTACTTTCAAAGGCAACCTTTCTATTCTGCGTGGTGTCCGTGGTGTTTGCATAGGTTTTTTTTTAACAGACTTAGCGAAGTCCCGCGAGCACAATCTGGCAAGACTTTACTTTCTTTCCATGTGTTTTAGTTGAAGAATGGCGCCGAGGTCGCTTGGGTATAGACAAGTGCAGCAGCGGATGCGACGATCTCTAAACTATGGTACGAGGAGGATGCGCTCACTATCGTTGCCACTTTCAGGTACTCTGTTTTGTTCGTTTCTGTGATCGCATGATTCGTAAACGATTTCCACTGATTACGGTTTTAACCATATGAATTGCATTAACGACTGTCTTATACTTCGAGTGATGAAGTGAAGTATATACTATTAATGGTATAGGTTGAACGTAAATTCCTTCCACTTCCCTGATTCGTCAATTCGTGCGATGGAATGCTTTGATCGCAAAAATCTTTTCAAAAATTAACTAAAGATTTCGTAAAAATATTTGATATTTATAGTTAAATCGATACAGTCACTCATAGATACTGGTTAAGCACTACAGCAGCTAAGCATAATAGGTGAATAGGTGAATTGGAAAATGAGGACACGTTAGAGAAGATCGAATTAGTGTGCGAACATCGGAAATTATATTGATCACCTTAGCTAGTTCGATCACATACATATTTGTCTCCCCCTCTCGCCACTGTCCTCCTCCCACTGCCCGTTTCTCCCTTCATATACGAGTTTGCGCAAATGTAACAGAGATTAGAACGGCTGCTTCGTAAACCTCACTAGTCATCGAACGTAGCGAAATATTTCCATAATATAAAATTTTTTTTGCATAGTTAAGAAATGCGAACCAAAGGTAATATCGCACTCGCGGTTTTAATTTTTTGAGTTCAGCAATACATCGAGAGCGACTTGCTTTGCTCGAGAATTCGATCTTTTCCGTTTTCAACTTATGTATGATTTATGTCGAAGCTTTTCCATTTTTGCCATTCAATGTGTGAAATCCAACGGTCTGGTCTTAAGTTTAGAACTTAGCATAGAAGTAGTTGAAAGTTATTTTTGGATTGTTTTCTCTAAGACAACAGCAAATTGAGCGATAAAAGTAGAATGATGGAACATATAGATAGCTGCATCTAGCAGCAGAGGGGCTCTCGAGCTGCTTGGTGGCTAAAACTTTATAAACTAGAAACAAAATATTTTATTTTATTATGAGAAGTAAGTTAATTGTAACCAAAGGGATCTTTAGCTGAACATCCCAATCGTACGGTTTTTTACTCGATATTCGTTCATTTTTCCTTCTGCGGCTTAATCAGTTTAGATGATAAAATCCTTTTGTAGCTTTGAATATTTGGTTCCTTCCGACGTTGCTTTATGTAAGCGTAAAATTAAGACACTAAACAGACCATAACACGGAATTGGTTTTTTTTTGCAACTTTTTGTAGCCAATATATACGGCATTTTGATAAACGGCCATTTTAAACATCTTGAGACTGTAGTACCAAAACTTATAACCAAATTCAGTAGATGATAAAAAGATCCCTGAAGGTGCATTTAGAAGAATCTTTTAGGAGAGGGGGGGGGGGGAGGGACATAGATAAGGTACCCTTCGATGATGCTAAAATTGAAAGGTGTGACCAGCTAAATTGAAGGGCGAAGGGTGTGGTCTGTGTGACCAACTTAGCCCATCTAGATAAATTCAGTGCTCATTCCAAATTGCTGTATTTCTCATCAGGTGTGTTTTCTTCACTCAGTGTTAATTTATTTCAGAATTGTTAGTGAATTACTTCGATAAATATGCCCCTTACGACTATATGGACATGGATTTCGCAACATCACTGGCCAGGTTTCTTGTTTTGCTGTTTTTTCACCACAGTATTCACGTTATAGAACCTCAAGGTGTTTGAGATTTTCAATTCTTAAAGCTTAGTTCATTTTGCGTTTGTTTTAAAATCGAAACATATTTCACTAATTTCGAGAAAGAAGAGGTGGGACTGTTGTATATGAAAACATTCTTATTAGAAAATCTATGTTTATTTGTCGAATTTTCGGCTGCCCAAAGTGCAAAAGGTCCAACTGGATACGAGTAGCAAGGACCAGGTTCTTGAGGAAACGGCCTGGTAACGAAGGTTCTGTAGAAGGGATGATCTTGTAGGAATTCCAGGAAAATTAAACCGTGGCTTAGTGATCCAAATTTCATACTTATTTCTGCAGGGTATTCTACCAACTGCCGCGAGTTTTTAACCTCTACAGGAGGCAGTTGGCACATTTAAAAAACAGAAGAAATAGACTGATCTGAGAGAAATATTTGAAATCGTGCGGTTGAATTGTGAAAGCTTCCGATTATTTTTGAAGCATTTGTATAGGCTGGAAAAACGAAAGGCTCTAATATGATGTGCACATTCATGATAGGATCTTATTAACGATCCAGTTTTTTTTTGAGAGAGAGAGAGAGAGAGCTTATTTGTGCAAGTGGTGCGCTAACGTAACGAATTCCCCGAATTGTGAGAAAAAAATGACGTCTTGGCAGACGGAAAGAAATAAGTGAAGAAATCTAAAATTTCAGGGATGGAAAAAATTTAGTTTTGATAAACATAGAAGGTGATCGTTCTTTTCATTTTTTCTTTTGTTTAAAGGGCAGTGAAAACGATATAGAGATTTTGAAGTTGAATTTCTTTACCTCTTCGAACGGAATGTCGAATTGATCCGATGGCCATCCATGTTTTCATTTTAATAAGTGGTTGATTTGGATTCGAGTGGCAACTAGATTGCTTTAAGGGAGAGTTGTGTGGACGCGTGCACCTTCCTTGTTGCGATGGTTTACGTGGACCGTGTTCGCAACGTTGACAAGCTGTACTTCGAAACATCAGATCCTGAAGAAATGTACCTCTCGGCTTTGGTTGTTGCATCCAAATATCTTCATGTAATTTTTTCCACTTTCATCTCATTCGTTCTATTTTTGGAATAAGCTGGTCGTTGTTGAGGCAAGATTCATCAGTTGGCCTTGGAGGCCTTCAAAATATCCGTATTTGTTGCCGTTCCTTATCCCCGTACATTTACTAGCACAAATGAGTATTCACTGTGGTTTTTTTGCTCAGAAAGGAACTAGCATCACCTTACGTCAAATATTTTCCATCATAATACCCGAAGGAGTTGTTAAGCGGTCGATATTCGCATGCTTAACAGTCTACAACGGCTGAATTAGTTGAGCGAAGGAAGGCAGTTGCATAACAGGTTTTTTAAACATAAGGATAGATTGATTGTTGTGTTGTAAAATTTTTTGATAAGATGTGCTGCACGCCTTTAGATAGAGACCAAAGCATTTTTAGGATTGCTTGAGTCTTCGATGCTCTTTGGTATTTATTAGTTTTGACGCAAGTGAAAAGAAAATGAACTGATGGAAAGAGCATGCGTGAATATATTGCTCTTTTGTTGCTAGCTGGTCTGACATTTTTCTCTTCATCTAGCCAGTTTGCATATTTTTACTGTTTTTTTTTTTAATATTTGTGAACATTTTCCTTACTGCCCGTCCTGTTCGATTCCTTGCGTAACGTTGTTCTCACCGATCGTACTTCCCGTTGGCTTCTCGTTTTGATTTTTTGTTCTAATTTTTTCTTTTCATATATGACTTTAGGCAGCTGATTTTAACCTTTGAGTGCTCTATTTGGATTTGAGACTTGAGGTTTCGTTTCAAATCCGCCAAACGCATTTTTTGTGATACTTTGAATTGCTGGTTATTGCATAATTGAATAAGGCTCCAGTTATCATTAGAAATCGCCGTGAGAATGAATTATTTATGAGTTGCATTCTCGATGATTGCATGGTAGCGTGTAAAGGAGGATTGTTTCAAGGACGGTGGTCTGGAAGAGTTCGTATACAATGATGAATGGGCTGCCTCGGCTGGAAGATCGCTCAAACGGGTCAATGAACTAGAGCTGCAATTGCTCGACTTGCTTGTTAGTTTTTCTGTGCACCGTATTTTGGTACAAAGGTATTATTTTTTGGTATTTTCTTGGGAAATATACCATCACATTCAGTCATCGTCAACCGGCGTCTTCCTCTGAATTGTCGTCTTATGGAATTGAGCGCTTACTCCTCGGACTCCTTTTTGTTATCATTTGACAGCATGCAATACTTACCGGCTTTAACCATATAAACGCTGGTATTGTTAATAGCTTTCAGTCGTGGGACATCAAGGTGGATGAAGTGGAGTTTTGGCGGATACTAAATGAAGCGGAACGATGGGTAGCTCGAGAGACAATGCTTCGACAGGGTTTCTGCACCTACAACGAAGCTGCTGTGTTGGGCATCGATTCGAAGATACTTCTAGAGATTCTGAAGTCATTGCTGTCGATCTTTGCCACCCTTACGATTCTGTATTCAGCATTCGCAGTTTCGATACTGCTTGCACCTCGCCTGATGGTCTGTTCTCTGCACTCTTCCAACGGTAATACATTTATTGTTTATTTGGTGTTCATAATTAGAAAGCAGAAACGCTGAATAAAGGAGCCATGGGTCGGCGATCTCGTTGGGGTGAAAGCACTCGTTATCATGATACTCTCCTCTGCTTTGTTTCTTATTTTAATATTTCACTGCAGAGGTTAGACATTTTTCTGTATGTTGCGAAAATTGCATTATGAACTGTTTTAGAGAACGTTGGGAGAGGTAGGGAAGTTTCCATGACAAAGGTTATTCTGTCCATAAAAAGATGCTTCTGCTCTTAAGGGTGAAGAAACGTAGCACTCCTTGAAGCTGATATGCCATCATATCCATGCTTCCCTCTCTACTTCTGTTACTACTGTTTATTTTATACTTATGATAGTGTTTACCAATTGGTTTACTTTCATTGTTACCGTAAAGCCATCTCTCTACAAAATGGTAGCGTTCAAAGATGAGAAAGCGGTGGCATCAACATAAATTTCACGTCCATACTTTATGCTAGGAAGTGATTTCTTCTTAATTTCGAAAGTTCTGGACTTACTTGAGTTTGTTGATTAAGCATGTTTCTGAGGTTTCGGTTTAATCGTCAGTCCAACAAAGCTGTCGCAGCCGTTGATCATGGTTTCAGCACACTGTGAATTTCAGCATCATCAAGCAGAGCTACACAATCGAAACATTCGCTCCATCACTTCGGACTATTGTCTTCGCAAGTTTTCGATTTGAGACACTTCTGGATGTGGGTTGATGAGCCGGCAACGTCCACCTTCGAGAGCTTCAGTGTGCATTCTGGATCCTTTTTAGTGAAGCGCCAAGCCTGGTCGTTCCAGGAAAAAGAGCCATTGTTAAATCAACTGAATCACTCATCTGCCTTGGTCGATACTACCAATTTTTTCACTTGCTCTTTTGCGTGAAATTATTGGTGATGCAAGTTGATTTGAAAGGTGACGTACTGATTTTTGCATATACTGCATCTACAGGGTTAGAGGATGGTGACGTTTTATGGTCCCCGTCTGCGTGCGTTCCAAAGTAAAACGCATTATGTTCTAGGTTTGTATGTCTGGCCATATATGTTTATACGTGTCTGTTTATCTGCCTACAGACGTATTGGAAGACGAAAAGGTCCACACTGATAAATAGACTTGATGGTTTTTGAACACTTATCGGTTGATTGTTTATATAGCTGCACTTACTTTGAACCGAGCGCTTAGCCTCTTTCAAGAGTATGTTATTATGCAGAACTCCGTTCTCCAGTTGTGTGCATAGAATTGGAATAGTGGATTCATAATAATAGCTAGCGTTGCAGTTCTGTGCCATATTAAATGCGGAAGTAATTTTGTGCGCTCTTCCCCACCTCCCCCCCCCCCTTCCCCTATAGACATTCTACTCGTTACGGACACAACATTTATTTGTTCGCCTGTATGGGTCCAAAAAGTTTTATTTTCAAATGAAATCGGGATTTTTTTCAGCGCCGTTCACCAGCTTGTCTCAGAGGCCGATTCCTTTATATGATGAGAAAAGTTGTTTCATTTTTTCATTAGTTTCATAATCCTTTCAGCATCTTTAGAAGAGGTTTTAAAATATTCTGATGCAAGCAGGGAAATTCTGAGTCAACTTTTATGTGTTTCATTTCACTCTTTGTATTTCTTTCTATGGGCATAATCTGCTTCTGCTTCAGCACGCTTTTCTGTCTGTTACGTTTGGATCAATTGAGCCTGTTTCTTTGCTTTTTTTATATGTACCCTTTTTATGGGCTGATAATATTTTATATGCTCTTTTTTTTTGCATACTCATCCTGCGTAAACAAATCTTTGGAAAGTGAATACATTCTCTTAAAAAATATTTACCTATCCAGGTAGTAGAACTTTTTTAATTAAAAAGTCTTTGGTCAGGCTTACATTATGAGTGTTCAAAATTGAAGTTGTGGTTAGTCGTTCGATTTTTTTAAAGAACAAACCTCCTGGCTTATTTTATTTTTTGGTGTTTACATTTATTGTTGTCATTTCTGATAAAAGTTCTTCGTTTTATGGTCGACGTTTCAAATATTGGAAGTTTTCAGTAACGATGCAGTGATATTCACGAGTTCATTGAAGTGTTGCATTGGTCGTTTCTGATTTTGCTTATTCTTATTTAACGATAGAGAAGGGAGGAGGGAAAAGGATGTGGGGTTGGGCTATTTTTCCTTTAATGCAAAGAATCATTGAAAAACTTTTGCTCAAAATGGAGGAGTGGTGTTAAGTGAGTAGCATCTATTGTATAGGTTGCGCTGGAAATGATTACTGTATTACCTTGAAAACAGTCCATTTTAAGACAACTTGACCGCAAAGAGGCCAACTTTTTTTTAAACTGAACCTCTTGTGATTTTTTTTTTTTCAAAACATTGACGAGGACAAAAATCTTTTTTCTCTCTTTTCGCTCTTTTATGCGTATTGCTATATTGTGGGTTGAAAATTTTGCCCGCTTTGTTTTAAGATTCGTTACCATCGAGTTATTTCTGCCACTAGTATTTTGTGCAGACTCCTTTCGACCCCCCCCCCCCCTCCCCCACCATCTCCTCCTTCTCTTGCATCCTGAAAATTAGGCAGGTGCGTGTGTTGCTACTTCACGAGAAGTATGTTTGAGGGGACAGTATGCTGTTACGGTGTTTCGATTAGGATTTGAAGAAATTTCCTTTCGATTGTGTAATGTGGGAAATATTCGAGAATCGTGGTATTGGATTGGGATTTGTGCTAAGGGAATTACGTCAATGCCGATTCGTCGTCGTTGTGGGGATATTTTTAGAATTGCGGTTATGAGATGTTCGCACAAAGTTGTATTGCATTAATAATGGCTCGCTTGCGGATTGATTCACAGTGCAAGTTGATTGCTTGTGATCAGCAGTGGTTTTTCGTTCGTGGAGAGCGATTCATTGAAGCATAAATCACTGAAATGATAACGTTGCATATTAGTGAATTTGGCTCAAGTGAACTGCAAAAGATTTGGCCAAGGAGAGATTTGAAAATGTCTGCTATTTTAAATTAAAATTTATCTCTGGTGGCTGATACAAATAGTAGAGATCTGACTTGGAAAGTCTCATTTCTGAGCTTAACGTAACGGAAGATGACTGAAATTGATGACGCCTATGATATATGGACAAGACAAGATTCAACTTCGAAAACTTCAGCTATAAACGGCTAAATTCTAAGCTACAGTCTTACCGCAGTTTTCCATTCATTGGGCATCAACCTTTCTGCTTTGTAAATTGTGTGATAGTATGATTTGTAAGAATTAACACAAAATAACTAAAAGGCTTACTGCATGACTGTATTGTCGCTGCGCGTTGTCGTTCAACTTGGCTTCGTCTTCGCCAGATGATTATGGATGTGATCGCAAAGACGAGCGTTAGAAAGACTGTAGTGCTTATAACGCAGAAGGCGATTAATAGCCTATTGTTATACCATTTGTCACTAACTGTAAAGATTTGTTTCACATCTAATCTCCGTATAGGAATGTTTATGGCGTAGTTGACCATACTGTCGTTTCGGTAATTACTAGTAATTAGGTCAGGAAAACTTTGCTGAATGCTTTTCCCCAACTAGGCACTATGACGCTTTACCTCTTCGGTGAGGTTCGAAGGTTACCATTCAAACAAAATTTGCAATTGGAAGAAGGGAAACAGCCTCTTAAATAGAAGTATATTTCTAAGGATAGGTAGTAGAGGCCTCGCGAACGTGCTTCTTGCCAAGTCTGAAATGAGCAAATTGCTTGCTAGTAAAACTTTCGCAAGTGGTAATGACAGGTCGTTTAAGCAAACAGATGTAACAATAGCTTAGTGCCTTGCGAATTTAAAGGAAATGTCGGTGCAGGCACATCCATGGCATTTATTGCTTGCCAGAGAAAATAAAGAGAAAACGCCTTAAGTGGGAGGACTGTGAAGTATTCTTGTCGAAACTCTTCGAAAGAAGAAATCCCCCATGGAGGTTTAATGATGACATACGAGCGTCTGAATAAACTTTTCAACGTTGACAAACGAAGTCATATCCGTGTGGAATTATGTGCACTTTTCAAGTTTATCTTTCTTACCGATGACACATTGTTTGCGTTACGATCATTTTAGGTCGTTAGGATAACCGTTATTTTAAAATCAATATGCACACAGCTGAGGTCCCTCTATCTTTCCTTCGGAAATTCATGAATATAATTTATCGCCCTGCATTAACCTCTATAATGTTTCTGAACGTCAATAACTTAGATATGAAGTGGAGCATAGATAGTAGAGGAAGGATCCGACATGTAAATGGAAAATCTAAAAAGCCACTAAATTCAAAAATCATGAAAAAGTTTTAATTTGCAATGCAAAAAAAAATACTTTGCAAGGAAAAGAATTTTTACATGGCAATGCATATGGCTGATCAACGGCGGTGACGAGTATCTTCGCTGTTGAGGGTCCTTTCATGAGAGGAATAAACGTAACTAAGGCATTGGCGCCATTTGAATAGCAGTAAGCATTGCCGACAGAACTGCAATGCAATTTCTAACCATAATTTTATATTATTTCCAATTTTATTTAAAATGCCTCAGTAATCACTCTATACTACAACGTTACACAATGCAATATTACTCGATAATTGATTCGTCAAAGTCATTCGATGCTTCTATTTTTTTATACGGTTGATCTTTATATCCTTGATGAGGAAGTTTATAGTAGCTAAATATATATCAGTAATAATTACTTTCGAGCTGTTGCTTAAAAATAATCCATCATATAACGCTATAATATGGCGAAATAGAAATTTTCATTTATAAAAGACCACCCTTTAAATTAACCTAATATGCATAGTGAAAGAGAAGCAATTAAGAGAGTTTTCAATCTGCAGTACATTTTATTAGACCATTAAATCCTATCGTATTGCAATGTCAAACCCTTATTGTATGAAATTTTCGAAATAGCCTAGAATACTACACTCGATGGTCTAAAATTCTTTTATAGCACTGAAAAGTTTCGTGAGGGATAGGCTTTATATAGTGTATTTAGTGTTATTTAGTAAATTTTAACCAGCCATATGATGTAGTGAAACTACAGGGAGAGGCTTTTTCAAAAATAGTTGGCTAAGAAAATATTACGAAAAATATTCGCATTAATCTATAAGCTATAAAAGAGTTATTGATATATATTGACGAGTGATTGTTACCATTCTGTATTTAGTGTTTTTCTTGGAAATAATCAAGCACAGACCATTTAATTTCGCTAAGGCTTCCGTTAATGCTTTCCTCAGAGATGTGAACCTGAAATACAACACTCCAATCGATTTTGATTAGTGCTTATTTTGATTGAAATGATGTCTGCTTCACCGAAAAACTTCATTTTTTAAACGATACAACAAAGATGGTACGCTTAGAGTCCACATCTATAACTTTACAGGGAGCTAGTAATCTACTTGAGAAGGGCCTCCAGAAATGGTCGCTGTAAAATATCGTAAAGTTGCACTGTAGCATTTATCGAAATGCACTTCAGACGTAAAAATATCCTCAGCGACCGAATTTCTTTTTCCTCATTGGAGGCACAGACAATTGAGAGGCGAATAACTCGTTTGGCGCATAGTGAATCCTCGTATCAGTTCATATAAATATATTCGCACTTCTCACCTTTCTTTAGTTTCATTTTATTCACAGTGAAATGAAGTGTTCAATTAACTTGAACACTGCATGTTAAAGATGGTGCAATGAACATACGAATCATTAATTATACTGCTATGCATTTTATTAAGTCGTGTAACGAATGACTGTTATAGTAACTGATGGCTGTACTTAATTAGGGCATTTAAAGACATATTTTTATCACTGATAATTGATAAGAATCGCTTTACACTTCCAAAGACTGTTTAAAGTTGAGCAATACAATGGGCACCGTCGAGGCGTTCGAAAAAATGCGGAGGGGATGGAGGGTTGCAGTTGATCTGAATGGGCCAGAGATCGTACCGATCTCAAAACAAACAGGAAGCTCTTTTGAGGTTACTTTAAATTAGAATGTCGATCGTTTATGAGCTGTTGCGATGTTATATATCTCATGACAGATGGAACAGTGGGAAACACCGGGAAGGTCGTAGAGTTGTACGGACTACCTGCTGACGGTATTGACATCATCAAGAGTTCATGTTAAATATCCACATTTTCTCTCCCAAAACAGGTCTTTATGTGCAGCAATTACCCTTAAAGCCTCTCGTCTCATGGTTTTCATACGCCTACTTTCAGCCATTTTCGTATAACATATTTCCGGACAACAGCTTCTTCAATAGAGCAAAGTGGACAGCACCGTAAAAACGACCAGAATTTTTGCACTCTTTGTAAAATAGGTTAAAATCTTTGATGCTTTATTAAGGCACTTGTTTAGGTTCTGCTAAATATTACTAAGCAATTGTGTTTAGGATATCAAAACTACCCGTTGAAAGATGATACTACTACGCGACTCTAAACAATTTTATTGCCGTATGTCGATTTGTTGCATTCTGATTACTAAGGAAAAATTTCTAAACGACTAGAAGCTATCCATGTGTATTTATATAAAATTCAACAATATCACTAGATTAGCATATAAAATGAAAATTTACCTCATAACAATGATCTATATGAATAATTGTGAAGTGTAGAACTTGTTGTTCATTTGCAGCGAAAATTTCCATTGAGCATGATAATCCACATTCCGCCGGTGGTGACTCGACTATTGCATCACTAAAATAGATCCCTCACGAAGAAGTTATTTCAGTAATTTCTCTTCACTCAGTAATCCCTGATATGAAACAGTTTTCAAATAAGTTTCATTTCAAAAAATGCTTATTAATGTTTATAGTTTTCAACAAATAACTGGGAAAATATCATAGGATTTTATCTTCTGATCTATTAACTTTTATGTTTATTTACTTCTGTCGATTCTTGAAGTATCACATGAAAATAGGCTAAGATGTCAGTTCATCAACTAATCAAAAACCACTGACATAGCCTTCGCCCACCTCTCAACGGTCTCAATTAAGAGAACGTTTAGAGCTGCAGCTCTTTCAGAACAAAGTCATTCTTTTGCACTTAAAGAAAACATTAAAACCAGTTTTTTTCTAAGTGTTTCACCTTCCCCATTCAATAACCCAACACAAGCACACAAAAAAAAATTATTTGCTTTAGAGACGAAAAACGATATCTGTGATATTTGTGGCAAACGACGAAACACATTTCATAATTTCGCAGAGAAAATTCGCTGATGAAATATTTCGTTATCAATAGAGATGATGCAAACAGAACTTTTTAGTCGATTTTTTTTCATCAATAAAAACCGAATAGATTTATGGAGTACTTCCTTATAAAATTACATTAAAAAGGAATAAACAATTTTCATGCGAATTTCAACAAAAATACCCTTTTTTTTCTCTCATCTCTTCGTAAATTGTGCAATTTTTTTTTTCATTTGAAATGTCACGAAACATTTCAAATTATTTACTCTCAAATTTTAAGATATTTTAATATGATCCAAAAATTTATTTATGCCCATTGTTCCCATTGTCCCTCCCCGCCTAACAAAAGACATTACCCTAGTAAGGTGATTTCAAGATAAATTCGTGAAAGAATTTTCGCAGTTTGGAAGGTTTTATATGTTCGTAGAGATGAGATCTTCGCAGTGTTTGCTAAATAAGAGCAATTGTCAACCGATGAAGGTGTGATCAAGAATGACTGTGCAGTTTAGGGGTGTACTAATGTATCCATTGTCCCACTTTTAAACAATTGTGGCATTTTATCTCAAAAATAGAATTCAAGTAAAATTTACCTCTAATTTTATCATCACTATTACTTTGAGATAAAAGTACTGGAAAATCAGGTGCATCGAAATGGAAAGTAAGGGGAATGAGAGGTAATGCATAACCACCCCCATGTTTACCAAGTTAAAATTAAATATTAGTCATTTGAAGTATAATTTTTTTGCAAAATTGAACTTAAAATGTATCCATTTTGCATTTCAGTACAAATGAGGTAGTTTTCAGGAATTTCAAAAACTGTGTCGCTTTCAAAAGGGGGATTATTTATGATATTTTTGGGACGCGTTGAGTTTCCTCTTTTCTCTTTGATTTATTGAGTCAACAGCACTTCACTTTTGAAACCTTCGCGAGTAGATGAAGGCGCTTGATGAGCAGAAGAAAACGACTTCTAGGTGTCTTAACCACACTACAGTAATTCTCCAGTATTGATAATTGTTCCTCGTTACGCGGTTTATTATATTTAATGCCAACTAACTAGCCAATTTATTAGGCAAAATTTTTTTACACAAATAGCGAAATTTCGCTAAAGAATTTTAAAATTATCATTTTCCCCTAAGATATTGTCGAAAAAACGTTTGCGTTCGAGTGAAAAAGATTGCTGAATAGCGAACAACTTTTTATGATTACAACTGGAAAATTCGTTTAGCACTTCACTACAAAAAAAAGCGAATGTTTGAGCGATAAAGCGAATTAGTTTATACTCATAAACTGGTTTCTTCCACTCGTCGATATTTGAAAGCATTCCCCTTCACAGCGCACAAAAAATAATGCAACACTTCATAGGTGAAGTCTCATTCTCGTCGATACGTGCCAAATGTTCGGTGATGTTAATTGACGTAAACAATCGATAAGCGATGATAAATTGTAAAATTTTATTACAGTATTTGCACTTGCTTTCACTCGTGCTATCTATTGCAATTACTGAGCAATTCAGATGTCCACTCTGTGATGGTCATCACCTAACGATAGGAAAAACATAAAGGAGGAAAATAAATGGACTAGCATAGCCATACTTCAAGATTTCTGTAAAAAATGATCGCTGACTCGATCTACGATTATTTCATATGAGGAACGAATGACCAATAAGGTCGATTAACAATTTTCAGTGCATATTTGTTACGAATGGTTTATTTACGTGAGTATTTGTTATGTCGTTAATAAAGGAGAACGTTTAAAAAACAACTTCTTTATAATATTTTCAGTGTTTCTCTCAAAAATGCAATTTAATACTAGACCAAAAAAAATCAGTATAATTTGGATGTGAAATTTATGCCGAAATTTGCAAAAAAAAAAACGATGATAGCAAGCTTATCGACAATTGGATGGGGGGGGGGGGGGGGGAACACATTGATGGAAATTGCAACGAAGTAATTACTAATGCATTAGGACATCAAAATGTCGAAATATATTTGATCTCAGCAAAAGAGTTTTGACGTTACTTGATATAATTACGATCGTAGAGGAAATGCGATAAATCTGATACCCTCCATCGTGAATGATGAGCGGAGATGGTGCGCAATGAGATGCACATTGAAGGGCAACAATTGAATGTAAGTAGAGAACAACAATGATAGAAATCATTTTCAACAATTGAAAGATTTCACGAAACTTTGAGCGCACCATCTGACCACAACATGATATGGCATTCTTGTGGACGACAGTTCGAATCGTACATTTGCATAAGGATTATTGATAAAGAACACACAAATTGTATTGCGTCATGTCGAGTGCTCACTAAATATGCAATTGTTGTTTACCTTAGAAAGAAATTTCCTATCATTCATTCCGCTTAAAAATCGATAAGAAAACGATATCTCTAATCCAATGTTTGTTGGAAATTTTCTTCTTTGAACAATTTATTTATTTTTTCCTAGGAAATGTTTTCTTTAAAGACTGTGGATAATCGGTGTCTGAGCCTCAACATCTTTGTATATTTAGAGGTGTGAAAATTCCTTTAAAAGAATAAAATATTTCTTTCATTCAACAATAGCGATTTATTTCCTTCTTCCAAAACAGGAACGCAATATGCCATATATGTGAATCAAGAGAGTTTTAAAAGCGATAAGCGAAGAGTGAATGATACGGCGTATGAAGTTCATTGTCTACAGTGTAATAGAAGATGCAAAATTTGATCGAAACATTTATACCGTTCGTCCAGATGCTAAATCACATTAGGAAACCGAATGTAATCGAAACAGGTGTAACAGCATGGAAGAGGGACGAAGGTGAGGAAAGGAGTGGTAGGGAGGGATGGAGAGGCTGATGCATTACGCACTATTACAATCCTGCCCAGCAGATCCACCAGTACTATGCACTGCAACTAACACATCATGATACATTTACATTTGAAACAAGCTGCTCATACAGGTAAAAGTACAAAAGATATACAGACCGTGTGCATGTACACAAACCAAAGGAGTTATAATCAGTCATCAGCTGGAAGTGAAAAGAAAACCTTTGCCATAAACATGCCATCAAAAGCTTCGAGGCTATATGTTATTTGTACGATAACCAACTAGTCGGCTACAGATCAAGCTGGAATAGTGTGCTGTAGAAGGTAAGTCAAAGAACGTCAAGAGCATACAGGCAGATCAAACGACTACCTGGCATGTGCGTGAGCTTAGCCTGAGGCAGGATCGGAAGGACAAGAAAGGAGTTGATGTGCTCATGAGTTCATCCCAGCTTACAGACTGCTCTTAAGGCCAAGTGGACATATAAGTGGCCTGGGAAGAGCGAGGTGATCGGTGGGAGAGTGGAGTTCGACTGCGGGACCGTGCAGGCAATTCAAGTTGTCTTAGCATCTCTTCTTGTTTGTTACCTTATATAAGTATGATAAACTGTTCGCCCTTATACCTATGTCGCCTCGCAATTTACTCGAGCGCAGCTCGACACAGCATGCAGATCCTCAAGGAAACCTAGACAACTAGACGAACCAAGGAGAGCTCACCCTCACCTATTATTATGCCGACCTCTGGAGAAAGCTGGTCATTTATGAATGTATAAATAGACAATTTGCAATCGTTGATTATGCAATGAACAGTACAATTCTCCGGGCAACACAGCAAAAAAAAATCGAGCACAAGCTACAATTTTTTTTTTTGTGCAAATGTGCGGAAAATTCACTCTCGTGGCCTGACCGCGTATTGCAAAATGAAAATCATTTGATGTAGAATGCTCGCATTTTTAAGCTATGTAAATTTTTGTGTATCTGTAGTAAATTTGAATATTGCTGGATCTATTTGAGAAAAGATGAAATCTACGCTGCAAATTATATGCATAAAAATTTTGTAGATTTAGCGACTCTTGAATTGAAACTAAAGTGCACGCAGAACAGATAATGAGCAGACGCACATACGCATACTGAACGCTTTGCATAAAGCGCTTTGTAACTGCAAATTTGCAAAGACGTACAAAAACAATAAGGCATTTGACTTTCTTCTCTCATCATTAAGCTCAAAAGAAAGAAATATTCGCATTTGCATATTTTCCTTCATCGACCAAGCAGGTAAAATTAGAGCAAACAGGGGATAAAATGAAATAAAGAGAGACAGAGATTATTCTCAGAGACATTGGTAAGGTGCAAATAAAAAAGAGATTGTATTTCCACCACGTTGCATTGGTCGTAAAAAACTGCGTCATCCATGAACTGATCGCAATGGTTCTTTCATTGCACTTGTATGCTGATATTAGGCTCGCTTGGAGGCGCTAGAGTATAGCACTTGTTTTAAGCGTTTGCTGGTATGAAAATGTCTGAAAAGGAAATAGCCGGATTGTCGGCATTAGTGCAATACATAAGTGCCCCAGTCGGATCAGGGAAAATACAAAATTCGCTTCCCTATACCGTTTAACCTTCCATTTGCATGTTTTTGCCCCTTAACTACTAGTATTTTGCTTAGTATCCTCGGAAGGATAGAGTGACATTTTTATGCGCAAAAAAAAAAACGAAAGAAAAACATAATGAATTAATATAGGGAATGATATTGAAAAAAAATTCTTATGCGCCATACAAATTGACGCATTCAATTTTTCTCCAAATAGGATCGATTAGTTAAAATGCGCGAACTGACGTATTTTGCTCGTGATGTTGTGACCTTGAGTCGATGAACAAACCACTGAATGCACCCCATTCCATTACAAATTCATAACTGCCATTATTGATTCGTAATATCACATAGTTGCAGTGAATTTTTGAAGATCTTTTGAAATTCGATGAAAATTTTGAATATTTGTTCTACAACTAGAAATTTCAAAACGAAATGAAACATGATTGACTTTTGAGAAATCCTCTCGATGAGATAGGAGGAAATTATTTCCTCTTCTGTAAAAAAAATTCTTTAGAGGAACAAAAAAAAAAGAATTTTAGGCAACTTAAGTTTTGCTGGTACAAACGCAACTTAGGAAAACTAAGACAATATGCAATAGTAAGAGTCAAAACTATTGCATATTGCAACCGTCACAGCAAAACCGTTGCATATTGCAATTTAAAGAGCAAAACCATCGCAAACATAATAGCTACGCATTGCATAAATGAAATAAAGTCATCGAAGACATAGCAAAAGATCTGTAGAGTGTCATCGAACATTGCTACTCTAGAGAAACGTCCGTCACTTAAGAAATAAACAGCCAGATTGATTCCGCTCAAAACCCCTTAGGAAATTGCGCGGTTGCAGCACTTGCCCTTTTCCTGAACTTACCACCCATTGTCATGCGTGACTAACAACTAATGACAGGTCACTTTCAGTTTAGCTCACATCTGAACAACAATCAGCTTGATGATGCGTAAGAACCATGTCCAACAGATTCGTCCGAACCGTTGTTCCCCCACTTTCTGGGCAGATGTATTAACCGGCTGCGAGCCGGTGTCGTTTGCCATTATTTCGATTCCAGGGTTTCATACGTCCTTTTCCACAAATAGACGCCTATTTTGGGAATTCCTCCAGTGAAAAATTCAGTTTGATGTCCCATTGAGTTTTTCGATACATTTCTCGACTCGGCCACAAAATCGAGTTGGTAATGATTGTGCGATTCATAAAAAATATTTGAATGAATATGAATGTTCATTTTGTTTTGCAAATATTTTCATCTTTTATCAAAATTACTCACAAATTGAGCAAGAATATATTGACTACTAAAGAGAATCACTAGCAACAAGTAATAGCATTGGAAATAAAAAAGACGTAAAAAGTCAATAATCCTTTCTGTGACTATTATCTCATGAATTTGGAGCGATGTACCAGCGAGTTTTTCTTTTAATGTGAAAAGGAAAACTAAATAACACTTCCGAACGAAAAAAAATTCCATCAAAAATGGTGGCGGTTATTCTCCTCGTTTTCTTCTCTTCAATTTACTGAGTGCATTTTAGATGCAAGAAGTAATCTTTTTCACTAAATACTAGATAGTTGCGTGAGTTGCGTGTACTAGGTAAATTCATATTCGTAATCAGTAAAGTCTGAGTCAGATGAAAGTTCGTTTTGCTATAAACTTTCAGCATCAAATTTATTACTTATAACGAATCAATTCTGATTGTTTAGATCATGCAGTCATCCGATCAACTGATTTATATGCACGACATAACTGATCGGAATGAAACAGCAGACAATAAACACCGAGTATGCGAACGATGGCTCAATGTGCAAAGCAACTATCTGGAAAGTGAAGGAGTGTAGTTTTAAATCTTGTGTGTGTGTCCAGAGTTTCCATTCAATGAATTATCAATAAAGTCTAGTTCAACAAAAAATTCTACTAATTCCATTCAACATTTATTTTTCCTTACTGAAACATCATCGTAATCATTTTCGCTCTATTGCTCAATAATTTAGAACATACGTTATCAAAGTTTTTGAATTTTCCACAATTTTATCGCCTCTCATATAAATAAGGTATATTTTATAAGCACATCTTGATAAAGCAATGTTGACAATTTTTTTTTTGCTATATAGGCTAATCCTTGGTTGCGTGGATAAATTTTTGCTCGGCACAATGAATTCGGCAAATTTGTCACGAACCACAATTGCATCTCTTCTATTTCATCAATTTTCATGTTGTTTTCGATTTCAGTAAAAAAGAGAAAGAATTTATGCAAAGTTTGAGAGTCTTTTGTCATGTTCATCCAATACAACACCGAGCGCTTCTTCGGTTTTCCTCTTCTGCTCTCCCATAAAAACGATATCTACAAGCTGCTTACACAATAACATGCCTCGCTTATATCCCATAAAGCATATAGATGGTGCACATGAAAATCGATCATTTATGCAGCATATGTCATCATCGATCTATGCAAACTCTTAGTCGTTAATGGAATTTAGTGTTGAAATAAAGAATAAGTTGGAAGTAAAAAGTTAGAGGAGAGGAAGAGCAAAATAGCGAAAAGAATTGAAAGCGGATAAGGCAATTGAAGTTGTCAAGAGTATTTATCAGGGATTTTAGTAAATATTGAACGTTTTATATTATCAACTTTAACGTCAATAAATTACTTGGAAATATATCGAGTAATGAGAGGAGGCAAATATCAAATAAAGAAATAACTTTTAACGAATTTTTAATCAACAGTCAGTTGATTGAATTTGTGTTACTGCACTCAAAGTGATAAGGGAAAGCAATGCATAATTTCATTCATATGATTACGACATCGAAACATTAGCAAATTATGCTGCACGAAGGAGCACTTCACTGATTCTATAGGAATACTTTTGAATTACGAGTTGAATTCATTTGATGCACATACGGTATTTCATATATTAGAAGTTTTGAATTGACAATAAATTTAGTGGATCACCTCATCGAATCGAATCGATGCATTTGCTTCGAATCAATGCAACGAAATAACATTCACAATATGTTAGCCTCTTTTTATCCTTCACAATGAGAACTTTCTATGAATGATATCTTTGCAGCGATGCTTCAATCAGCATCAAATATCGCCATACACCATACTCCTCATTTCCCACCTCTCCCCCCCCAAAGTCCGACAAGAAGCATTCATTGCTCATTAATTATTCACTCGGTTTTATAACGTCGACTAAATTCGAAATCATTTTATATACTCCTTGCAAAATTTAGGAAAGCGCATCATGATGCATAAAAGTTTTCCAAGTAAAGCTTGTTGCTCACACGTTGCGGGAACGAGCCCTTTAGCCGTTACTCATATCATCATAGAGGTAGGTCGAACCTTTGATTTGTTAATCTTCACTCCGGAAATTACAATTACTCGATTGTTAAATGCAACGCATAACCACCGGATGTGCTTTTGCTAGACAGAGCAAATGAGTTACCGGCAGCACTGCTTGTGCTAGTTGCCTTTCCTCTCAATCCTCCGAGACAGCTTTGCTTCATATACTTTCTAGAAAGTCTGCAACTTCGTGAGTAAGTTTTTAATGCTGCGGAAGAAGTTCTTCCAGGACGCAGGTAAGGCCTTCTGCTAATGCTCAGTAACTTTGAACATTTGATCATTTAGCGTTGTTCACTGGCTAAACAACCATGTTCCGAGGAGCTGAAAATGATAATTGCCCATGCTTATCCGTTCTATGATTTGAATTCATGACCGATTGAGTAATGACAGTGAAGTTTGGTGGCTACTACGCTCAGAATTCTTGAAGCTAATATCGTTCCGGATGGTAAGCTCCTTCATCAGATATGGGACTCTAAGGACGTCGTCAAAGATATATATATATATATATATATATATATATATATATATATATATATATATATATATATATATATATATATATATATATATATATATATATATATATATATATATATATATATATATATATATATATATATATATATATATATATATATATATATATATATATACCTTAGTACGATGAGATAACGAAAGAATTTTTGACTGTGAAATCATAAAAACAGCTCATTTTGCGAAGAAAAAAGTTTATTACACTGTATGATGTTGGTGTTAAATGTTCATACTTGTGCTCGATTTGATTTGCACAGATTTGCACTTCATTGTTTTTGCAAGTATTTGGAGGTGGCGAAAATGAAATAATGCATGATGCTTTTCGCGAAGATGCAGCAATGTATCCATAGTGTAACCGTATATTCTTTAATACTTACTTATGTATTCATTATATTCGCCACCTTTCTTAAAAATCTCAAATTCAGAGATTTGATAAGCCTGCAATCAAGGTAGTAAATTTTTTCAAGCAATGACCGTTGTTTATTAAAAGAAATTTATTTGGATGGTTCGTCCCCTAAAGATGCGATGTTTGGCGGTCAGAATACGTCGTGATTCTGAGAGCACTTTTCATTCAAATTCACTCGTATGCGTACAATAGCGGTTGATTGGAGGTGGTGCAACTAAAGGGCACTATCAACCACAAACAGAAATTGCGGGCTGGCCCACTTCAGATGTGGAACAACGCAAAATGCGTGTGTGCGTGATTGGTGGTGGTGTCAGCGGATTGCCAGCAATCAAAGAATGTCGCGCTGCAGGATTCGAAGTTGTCGCCTACGAACGTACCTCAGACATCGGTGGGCTATGGAACTACAGACCACAAATGAAGGTCTGTCGATTTGCTCTCATTTAACATGCTATAAATCTTTCTATACAGTCCGAACTCGGAATATGGTTGAAAATTTCTCGGTGAAGCAGCTCAATTTTTGAAAAGCCGAAATTCAACAAAGGTTTTACTTTACCGTCGTTTTCTCAATAAACTTAAGGAGGCGCTGACTTTTCGTCGCTTGTAAGAAAAAATTAGACGTCCAAAAAAAATCTCCTTTTATGGACAGGAATGAAAAGACAGGGAGAGAAAGATGAAGAGACAAGTAGCTACTTGAAACAATTTTCATCTAGTGGTTTCACCTGCGCAAATAGAAAGCAATAATTACTAAATATAAATGGCACCTGTTATCGCATTCATCGTTGAATGTCAGTTATCACTGATAACGAAGAGGAGAAAAATCTAGAAAAGAAAGTGACCATCAAAACCAATTTGGAAAAGAAATGGATTGGGTGTTCACTTATTGCTTAATTTTTTAAGAGCATTTTACCCACGACTTCACAACAGCGTTCATCATTGATTTTTTGTTTGCGTAGTTTGGAATTCATCAGAAGGTGACTAACGTATATGACTGTTCAACATCATCTTATGATCCCTTCTATTCTTCTCTTATTGCATATGAATTTAATAAAGTGGTGGCATTACCGAATCCCTCATGCTATGCCTAAATTCATATGCCAAGACGATTTTGCGCAATTTAAAACCGAAGTAAAATTACCCACTTTCGTCTAAATCACTTTCTACTCAGAAAAAGATTTGCTAGGAATAACTGCACCTTTACCAGTAACATTTCCACCCATTATAACTCAACTGCAGTCATTACCTTCTGTTCAATTAATCATAATTGCAGCTTTATTTCATCTCGTAAATATATTGAACTGAAACACTATTAGTTGGCAATTAATAGCTATCAAGAATATGGCATTTAAAATTGCTCATTGATTATAACAACAGTGAATATTGGCATATTCTGAACGCTTATAATAACACTGTTGCTTAAAGAGTGAAAGAATAGAAAGAAATCTGACAATCAGCGAAACATTTTCATTTTATCGTCTAAGCAATACACATTGATCGCACTTTGAAATAATGAGGCAAAAAATTTTCTTGTTTACGAAAATTTCAATTGATTCAACGAGCAAATTTCATTATTTTTCATATGCATATATTAGCGAGTGAGTGTTGTTGTTTTTGCACGTTGAGCGAATAGTTTTCCACATAGTATTTTGCTAGTGAAATGAGTGCAATTTGCAAAATTTAATCGCTTCGAACCGTCTCGATCCTATTCCACTTATCCATTTTTGAACATAGCCTATCGTTAAGAGGCTTAATCATTCAAAAATCTGAAAATAGACTGAATGAATAGTTTAGCTAATGGAACTTTTAAAACTGAATTACAATGAAATTGATATTACATTAAAAAAGATGATTTTGAAAAAGAGAATTGAATTACAGGAAGGAGCAACCGTAATGAAGTCTACAGTGGTCAATACATCAAAAGAGATGATGGCATATTCGGATTTTCCCCCACCGATTGAATATCCCAATTTTATGCACAATTCTCTCGTAATGAACTATATTCGCGATTATGCGGCAAAATTCGATTTAATTAAAGATATTCGATTTGATACAAATGTTGAGAAGGTTTTAATTCTTTTCAAGTGCTTCTCTCTGTCTTAGAAAAATTAGTGGTCAATGATGTTAACGACGAATTGCTGTAATTAAACGGGTTTCACCGGTTCTCACCATCTTTCATCTCCATTTTCTTCGACAGCAATTACCCTAAAAGAACGATTTTTGAGTAATTTGTGCACTGGCACTTTAAAATGTCTACTGAAGCTTTACACTTGTAGCAAGCATTGACCTAATGTAAGAGGATTTTGACCAAAAATAAGAACACCACCACAGACTTAATAGCTTCTGATTTTTTCTTCACAAATGTTCGGTACTAGCAATGATGCCTAAGGAGTGCAGAAATACTTCGGTTGTCGTACAGAACCTGCGGCAGTCGCTAGGCGAAACAAGCATTCTGTAATGAAATTGTTGTAGTAACAAAAGCAGTAATTACCTACCATATGTTTATTATTAGACGTTGCAACGATTGATAACGAGATGGTCGGCACGTAGCCAAAGGTGCACAGGTTCATTTTTGCCGTTATTTATCTCTGCAAATAGTATTTTCTACAGAAAATACATTTGCACATATGTGCCGTATGACGATATGACAAATAGGGTGGGATTTGCACATACCGTGCCGGCCTATTGATCGTTAGTTCATGGGCCCGTGCCTATGTAATTGCAGCGATCTGAATGTGCAAAGAAAAACACTCGAAAACCATCGAAAGTACAGAATATTGAAAAATATATATATAAAAAATTGCAAATGTAAAAAGCGAAATGAGAAAACTTTTCGATTTTATTAAAAAAGAGGAATTTCCGAGAGCAAAATTTCGTATTGTTGAATAAATGAATACATATTTTAGCTGGAGCGTGTTGGTGAGCAATGGCAAGTGACGACGAATGATGGCTCAAAGGAATATTTTGACTTCGCAATGCTTTGCACTGGTCATCACGCATTCCCACAGTATCCTCAAATCAAAAGTTCGTCTTTACAACGCACTATCGACGTGTTTTCTCTATAAATATCTTTACCTGATGAATTAAGCTGGTACAAGGTGTCATTGGCAGAAACCATACACAGGAAACTTTGAATTTCTTAACTTCTGTATAGTCTTCCAGTCTAAAACTAATGAAGAGAGGAACACGCACACGTGCATATACATGGATAGGACGTCGCCATAATATGCTATGCAAATCTGCAAATATCATAAGTGATTGCACTGCGACTGCAGAGTCCATAAAGTCACAAACAAAATAGTAATGATGAACGATTGTTTTGTTTATTTTCGGCAGTAAATTTTTCATTAGAATTGCAATATGCAAATGAGATCGTTGCAAAAGAAATATGCACAATGAACAATTGCAGATATAGATAAGTTCAAGGGTCAAGTTCTACATGCGCACGAATATCGTGATTCTAAAGGCTTCGAGGGAAAGGATATTTTTATCGTCGGTATTGGCAATTCATCGCTTGATATTGCCGTTGAGCTGAGTAGCGTCGCAAAATCGGTACCGTGTTTGTTCCATCTTATACAAAAATAAATGGCATATTTTTATTATTTTCACTGTTACAGTATTGTAAGTGTTCATTCCACAAAAATTGGCTGTTGTATTGATGTATTGGCGCAGTAGACTATTGCAATTTTCTTATGCTGTCATATTATTTTGAAAGGTCGCCTATCACTTCTCATAACTATCCAAAATAGAAGTCTAATCTGTGATTTAAAAATTCTAATTAACTGGAAATCAAGTAAATCTATTTATTACATAAAGAGGCAAATCCATGTAAGTCAATCGCAGTTAAAGCAAATATAACTTCATCTTTTGTTTTAGAAACTCATCGATGTGTTAAAAGTCATTTCGGTAATTTCTCTTCTAAGAACATTCTCGAGAAATATTTCAAACTCATTTTTTCGTACATTCGCCATAATAATAATAATAATAATAATAATAATAATAATAATAATAATAATAATAATAATAATAATAATAATAATAATAATAATAATAATAATAATAATAATAATAATAATAATAATAATAATAATAATAATAATAATAATAATAATAATAATAATAATAATAATAATAATAATAATAATAATAATAATAATAATAATAATAATAATAATAATAATAATAATAATAATAATAATAATAATAATAATAATAATAATAATAATAATAATAATAATAATAATAATAATAATAATAATAATAATAATAATAATAATAATAATAATAATAATAATAATAATAATAATAATAATAATAATAATAATAATAATAATAATAATAATAATAATAATAATAATAATAATAATAATAATAATAATAATAATAATAATAATAATAATAATAATAATAATAATAATAATAATAATAATAATAATAATAATAATAATAATAATAATAATAATAATAATAATAATAATAATAATAATAATAATATAATAATAATAATAATAATAATAATAATAATAATAATAATAATAATAATAATAATAATAATAATAATAATAATAATAATAATAATAATAATAATAATTTTTATGCATCATCTATGATCACTGGTTTCTCTTCAGTTCTTTTCTGGTTGCCGAAATGAACGTTACGTTTTCACATAAATGTCCTGAAATGCAATAGCAGGAATCAAAAGAACGTCAAAATGCAAGAGCTAGTCAAACCGCAGCGGTATTTTCCCTTCAAAAGCGATTGAAAAGCCGTCATTAGCAGTTTATTGTCATCAAAGAAAGCATTCAGAAGTGGGGATATACCGCAAATACAGGTAACGATTTCGACGCGACGCGGTACCTGGCTGTTTAAACGAGTTTGGACAGGTGGTATGCCCTATGATGTATCGTTAATGACCGATGGTATACATGTCTTTTAGACTATTTACCATGGACACTTACCAATGAATATGTGGAATATCATCTTCAGGTAGAATTTACAGTTGCTTCATTTGATGCGATTAATGTGGAATTTAGCCATATTCGTATGCAGTAGATTAGTTCATTTCTCGTTGAAATGCAACAATCACTAGACACCTCAAAAACACGTTCATGCAGGGGCGACTTTTTGTTCGATGATTATGAGTACGCCGACCACTAGTTGCGCAGAAAAAAAGTCTCGTGAACATCCGTTATATGTTGTCCTTGTCACATATCCTCCAGCAATTGCAAATTCATTATCAACGCTAAAATTCTTGGCATTTAACAGGGAATAAACAACAATAGGATGAGTTTTTCACTAGTGCTGCGAGTGTTACTTTCTATGAGCCAGACAAGCTCTATCGTACTAGTTAATCCAGCTCTAGTAACTGTTACACTCAGTGCCTTCGATAGTGTTATTATTTCTGCTATTTATTACCATGTATAGTACAATACTGTTGCATTTGCTATTCCCATCAATACTAATTGTTACTTTCATTGCCATGCATTAGTAATGGTGATTATCACTGCCGCAACTTGGGCTACTTTACTACAACTAGGATTATTTAACTTTTAAATGCTATATCGATAACGGTCATTATTGCAATCATTGTAAATAGGCTCATGAACTTCGCTAAATAACATGATACTCGCTGAAGGTTTTATTGTGATTCAACGATATTTACAGGAGCTTAATGATTTGCATGAACAAACATTAGAGCCATCTCGGCGGATTTAATATGAATTTTTACATGGCAATTGTAAAGGTTACCGTTCGAGAAGAAAAACATGCTCCTAGCCGAGGAAAAACGCTTTTTTCTTTCAACTAGCCTTCTAACTAGAAGTGTCTCCGATTATGGGAAATGTAAGAAGCACATATACACACATATGCACTTTTGGCAAAAATTTCAAGCTCGTGTGAACCACTTAAAGGTAGCTTTTTCTTCAATAACCTAGAAAATCAGCAGTGATTGCAGCAACGAATCGATCATGACACTTACGGCCTTCGACCATATCATCGTTTCTTCCAACAACATCCAACACTCAACGACACACTTCCAGAGCTTCTCGCTACAGGACAAGTCGTAATTACGGTGAGTTTGTGCTCGCGCGCCTGTTTGTGTATGTGCGGAAGTATCTCCTTTATGTATGTAAATCTGCGTTTAGTCCTATATGAACGAATGTATTCAAATGTATGTGCGTATTTATTTTTCTATGCATGAAGGGCACTACGCCATACGCTGGACATCTGGCACCCGAAACTAACACCTTTTTCACAGCCTATAATTAACAAATAAGTTTATCTTAGTACAAATTGTTCATTAAAAAGAACGACCAAAACCACAGAAGAAACATATATATATATATATATATATATATATATATATATATATATATATATATATATATATATATATATATATATATATATATATATATATATATATATATATATATATATATATATATATATATATATATATATATATATATATCGATAAACGTCCCACTTCTATATGGATAGCAATGCCTTCGATAAAACAAAGAGGGCCGTTTATAATTTCCATCACAAAAAATATCCTTAAGAGCGAGTCGATGGGCAGTTAGCAAAACGAATCGCTTTTCGTTGATGTTTTAGAGCATTTTCTAAAAGTCGTTCCAACTGAATCACTTGGAAAGCACATTATTTTTATACTGATATCGGATACTACTGTTCTGTATTGCACGCAAGCTTGTCTTCTGTTTTTTAGATTCAAATTAATTAAATAATAGTTCGATTAAAAAAATATTTATTCCTTTAAATGCAAATTTTTTTTGCTGTTTTATACTTTTTTAAATATGAGTTCTTTAGCTTATACAAGTTCTAAATTCGTAAATCAGTTCCCCACTCAATGAATATTTGCAGTTTCATGCCATGTAGACTGATATCCGAAGCAATCTTGTCCACAAAAGGTGATAAGATAAGGGGAATCGTATTTATAAATGAGTGCGATTTATGAGAGAACTCGGTTGAACGGCAGTTGGGAAGTTCCTAAGAACTAATAAAAATCAACTTTTATCGAAAAATTTAACTCATATTATAGCATCAAATATTCTAATTTTTGGTCCCGGTCATACAATCAGCAAAATGAATCCTTTTTTTTCACGATTGCCACACTTGACCGGAAGCAATCTTTGACTACTCGGAGTTGAATGCGCTTAGTCCGATTTATAGAACACTTCCGGAAATATTCTTCAGCACCTAAGAAACAAATTTTATGACAGTGAAGGTGGTAGGTTGCAAGGTGATCAGAGAGCATCCTTTGAATTTAAAAAAATAGGTCGTTTATAAATCAAGCACATTTAATGTGCGCCGTTAATTCTCTTCGTCGCTATCCTCCAACTCGATTTTTCATTCAGCATTTGCAAACTCTTTATGAATTTCCCTCTTCACAAAACAAAGTGAATCGATCAATTTCTTTGTCTTTGGTAGTGGAATTCTGATATGAAATCATTTCCTCACTGCGCTTATAGGGAGCTCGAAAGACTGACGATTTGAATACCATTTATTGCAATGAAGGCTTTTTCTACATTTCAATTTGGAGTTTCATCTGGAAATTTTGTCTATGAATTTCATTTCACTAAATTAATTAAACATATAAAATAAAGTGATCTTTAGGGCGATGTGGATCACGTTGATGAATTTGAAGTTATAGTGCAAGGTGGTCGACGATTTCCTGCTGATGTGCTTATTTATGCAACTGGATATACATTTAAATTCCCATATCTTTTCCCTCAATCTACTATACCAATTGTTGTAAGTATTTGAGCTGATTATAACCTAATGAAAGATTGATTACTTTAATGCAGCATTTGGGGAGCAGATGGAAACAGACGGTCACGTGAATCAAATGGAGGAATGCAGTGAAGGAAATTAATGATATAATTTCTCTACTAACATATGACTGCGACGTTGTTTTGTTTGTGTGCAGATGCAACTGCGCTCTCTGAGGGCGACATTCGATGATTCGCTGACACCGACATTGCGAGGGCAAGGGTGAAATGGAGTTTTTTTTTCAGCCAACAGATGCTTCTATCAAAAAATATTACGCTCGATCTAGCATCAACAACCCGCTCAATCACAGTGTTCTCGACGAACAATTCATTCAGAAAGCATGTTTTACATTCTGAAGTACAGCACAGCACTTTTCCATTACAAGTAGAATATTTTGCCCATCAGTCGGACGCAAAACAATCAAAATTTAGTTCCGCTGGCAGAATTTTGAGATCTCATTCATTGCCGATACTAAACCGTTGCTTCATCCGATAAATCTACCAGTAGTATGATCCTACGAAAGTTTTTGGTATAAAACTGCACTTGTGCTTTTCCTCCGAAGATAGTACAATGCTGCACTTATACCACTTTCTCAAAAACCGGACGCATTTTGCAATTATACTGTATTTGCGGGCATCAGATTTGGCATATTATCATAATGTAGTTGATATGATTTCAAGTAGCGCATGAAAAGTATAATACTCTTTCGTACGATGACATCATTGATGCCTATTTTGTGGCCTTTACACTTGTGGCGCACTGATCAATTCTTAAGGCATTTGACTCTCTTCATAATAGAAAATAGTCTGAGTTTAACGGAAAAACCCTGATCGTATATTTGCTAGGGGAGCAATCTGTAGCGGAAATTCTCAATCCAAAAAGTATTTTAAGCCTTAGTCATCTCTTTTTTTTGCAAATCAGAGTTTCAAACGAAATTCAAATTTCACTTTCAGAATGGGAGGGAATTTCGTGTTGCGTTCATATAATCTGATATCAGAAGAGGTACTCCGAGATAACATGAATCCAGCATAGATGTGATTATCATAATTAACGAAAAAGTAAAGCCAAAACGAAAAAAAGCAAAGCCACCTCAATGCGTGAGCATGCACAGACATACGCGCGCAAGTACTTTGCATGATTTCGGATCTTTCCATGTCAAATACAGTAGAGATTTTTTTTGAATGAAATCGATATTTGCACATAAATTGTTGAATTCTCAGAAATTAAATGCTGTGAATTTGCTAATGGAAAGCGTCACGATAAAATTGACAGTTCAAGGCAAGATTAACAGGAAAATATTTGAAGGAGCATGAGGTGGATCTATACAAATTCGTCTTCCCTCCTGACTGTCCGTCGTTGGCAGTAATAGGTTTAATTCAACCGATCGGAAGCCTGGCGCCAATATCGGAATTGCAGTCTCGTTGGGTGGCCGCAGTGTTCAGTGGTCAAATTAAACTGCCTTCAAAGACGGAAATGCTCGCCGACATTGAGTACAAACGTGAGCTGAGGATGAAAAGGTTTAGAGTTTTTTCAAAAGTACTTCAAAAAAATAATCTTTTCTTTCTAACAGTCTAACTAATGTTACCATAGCTACTGGACAATTATTTTTGTTTACTGCTTAAGACCGTTATAAAACGAGAAAGTAGTAATAGTAGTGCAGAAAAACAGTTATAAATAATGACATGCTCAAATAATAAATAATAGTGATACTTTCGAGGAAACATAGTAGAGACAAACGATCACTTCACATTGTGAAACTTATATGTTACATTAGCAGTTGTGCTTTCCACGTCAAGCATTGTTGAAATTATGTGTTCGATAGTTAAATGAGATGTCTCGAAGAGTTGAAGAAAAGGAGGTTAAGGGGGGGGGGGGGTGGGGGAGGATTGAAACTTGAAGGGATCGAAAGTTTTTAAAGCAGAATCACTTAGTGCTAACGGCTAATAACATTTCCTGAAGGTTGATATAAATTAATGAATAAGCCTCCATGACGAATACCTCTTATTTATTTTACACTCTAATCAAGAAAGTTTACAATTTTACACTATAAACACATTCATTGAATAAGTCATAAAAGCAATTCGAAGAGATTCATTGAATGGTTTGAAATAGTTAAGCGAGCGATGAAGAAACTTTTCATTATTTGTAAACAATGGCAAAAATTTTAGCGACATTTTCTCTGATGTGTTTTAATCGAGCACCCCATAGCTTTATATCACTTTAACCAATATAATTTAATCACTAAGACGAAATGGACGAAAATTTTTAGCCCGCAAAATATTCTTTTGCATAGAATTTCTCGAACAAATATCTCTTCCGGTGTGTTTGTTTATTAACTTCTTTAAGATCCTAAGGAAGTTGTTAAATAATCATTACTGAAGAAACTCTCTGTCTATCTTAGATTCAAGACATTGTTTCTCTAGTATAAAGGAAAATTTGTTAGAAGAAAGGACAACGAAATACATTATATCTATAAATCAATTTTTTACAGGTACTATAAAAGTACAAAGCATACGCTGCAGGTCGACTATATGAAATATATGGATGAAGTAGCGGAATTAATTGGGTGCAAGCCAAACATATGGAAGGTTTGAATTAATCTAATTGTCGACAGCGTTTTATTCCTTCACATTTTCTTATTTCAGAAACAATTCTAAAGTAATGTTTTTTTAAAATTTAACACTGCGGAATGGGCATATAACGTAAGGGGTTTCGAATAAGACGAGAAGGATCCTGATATGATGAAGGAACTTTAATAACAGAGTATTTATTTCAAGTTCTATACCACAGAGTGATGTCTTAAGGCGTTTGGAAGAGATGTTTTCAAAGAGGGAAGCACTCACTCCCAGTAGTAAATTATTGCGCTTCTGGGCGATTCATGCTATTTTTACGAATACAACGCTTGCCTTAATTACTTCCATTCGCTACTGAATAATCTAGGAATAAATAAAATGGTGACGGAAAGAATCGTTCGTTGCTAATTGGGCATCCGATAAAATTTCAATCGGAAGGTCATCAGAAATGAATTTAGAATTTCGACCCGATGATTTAGAAAAAGAAATGCAGCATCGAGGCCGTCTTCGCATTCATAGGTTCATTCTATGGAAAACACCACAATTACTGTGGACAAGCAGTTGTTGATTTCAAAGTTTCTACAAGTATCCACAGTTAGTTTTAGCTTGTGCAATAGCTCTAAAACAGTATATCTTTCTGCCTATTTGCTGCGTATGGAAAAAAACTAGCTATTATCTCACTTGAAGATTTCTTGTAAATTATGAATGATATCTCATAACTTTTTGTTTCTTATTCAACTATTTTGAAGTATGATAACTGTATAATCACGGTTCTCATTGCCACTTTACTTGGTAAATATGAATCTTAGTTAGTTAATTACCCAAGCAATTTTATATTTTCGGCTACTGCCTACATTTTCCTATGCATTTCCTAATGTCTACATTTTCGGCTAGATAGTTACATACACCTTTGCCAACGCAACAGTTCAGCACTATGCCAATTGTATTTTCGCTCCCCTGCTGCATACTTGCAAATTCTAAGACAATTTTCAATGGCAATTTGTTGAACCAATTCATCGGCCGTTTTAATTGGTTTCCTCCGGCTGAAGTGGCTAGATCATTTTAGTAACGATGATTGAATGGATTACCTTTGCTTTTTTATCATAGCTACCGCGAATTTTATCATAGAACATCTTCAATCATATAAACGTTGCAAGCAAATTTCTCAATAGCTAAGAATGAAACAATTAAAATTTGCATATTTATTCATAATTTTTAATCAATGCTGCTATTGTTGATGTTTTCCTGAAACGTTTTGCGCCGCTTCCATTTATCAGCTTTTGAGAAATAATGACGAAGAGCAAAGGTAATCTATGCTGTTTTTTTTTTTGGCTGCTATGAGAATAGCATGCAACAAATCCACTCTCATTCCTCATTAAATGACCTATTCAAAATATGCCATTTTCATTTCCTCTATAAGGATGTTACCTGAGAATATGATGATAATTGCTGTTAACATAATATACTTCAAATACTTAGCAATTTTTTACTTTTTGAATTTAATGACATTCAAACGTTTGTTTGCAGTACGTTTTAACCGATCCGTTATTCGCTCTTCAACTCTTTTTTGGTGCTAATGCTCCATATGCGTATCGATTGCAAGGAATGGGCAAATGGGAAGGTGCCAAAAATGCTTTGAAAACTCTTCCGGAACGTGTTAAGAAGCCAATGAAATATCGCGAATTTCCAATGAATGGATATAAGCAACGTGGAGCAATTGTAAGACGTCTCAATCATATTTTTGTTAATCTTCATATATGGTATCATATAGTTGAGCTTATATAATTTAAAATTCATATACAACGCAATGACTAATGCCATTGAATTAAAATTACTATTTGTAAAGTTACGCTGAGTGCGGCAAACTAGGACGGCAGTAAAAAAATTTATTGCTAGCGCCTAAGATTAAAAAATTAAGCATGTTTTCAAGTTCATTGCTTTTTTTTTAAAATTTCTTTGATAATAATACAGCTGAAATCAATAAATTTGCATATGAAGAAGTACACCACCACAGTGGAAAATATAGAGAACGAGCCAGCGCATATTTAGTGGTTCTTTTGTCTTTATTTGTAATATAGGTTTGTCACGTTTAATTGAGTTTCAATCGTCTTATAAGAGAATGGAGCAAATGTAAACGCTACGGCTGATGAAATAGAGTAATTTGATGCGAATAATATAACAAAGGCCAATATGGAAATTTGATGAATAAAGAAATCTGCTATTGTAAGAGCATGTTTTATTAAGTTTAGTATCTATTGAGGACTCGAGCATTATACCCGACGTGAAATTCGCTTGAATGGGACTTCTGATCATCTTATGATCAAATCATAACAAGAGGAATTCAGTTAAGAAAGTAGGACAACGAATTTCGAAAATAATATAGAATTTTTTTGTCGGGTGGGTAGTTTATGGCGCTATTTGGCAAATAATATTTCATTTCTTAGCCGCCTAGCCTAAAATTCTAAAGTCATATATAAGTATAAATGACGGAAGATAGGCCCATTAAATTTGGACCGGCATAAATAGATAAGAAGATTGTGGTTCATTTATTGCAACGGTGAGAGAGGAAGACGGAGAAAAATAGAAAGAGAACGACAATAATAGTGAATAAAGAAAACTCTGAGAGTTAATTGCTAAGAATTTGCATGAACAATTATGATGTTCAGGACAAAATATTCCGACTCTTCTATGATCAATTACTACAATATAATTCATAGCGTACATATTCTTGTCTAGAATGTTTTTAGGACCATTATTTCCATTATGAATCACTGAAATGGCTTGCTGTATGGACAACGCTACTACTTAGCGCCGGGATTTGGATGTTCTGTTCAGGACCAAGCGGAATATCACTGATTTCTTATAGCATCTATGTGTTCTTATTCTTTTCCGCTTTCGGATCTATGCTCATCTGGTTTGAAACCCAATATAATTGTGCTATCATATTTTAATTGATTCGATGCTGCAAGTAAAAAATTTTTCCGATGCGATTTTTTGCTCATTTAAGCTAACATAAATGTCTATTATTATAATTTCAAGAGTTGTGTCTGACAATTTAAATTTTCATAGTACTTCATGTATTTAAATTCGTTAATTTACAGCGATAACTGGGGAGGAAGTAGGGGGGGGGGGGGGGGGGGGGGAGGGAGAAGAGGAGAAATGCGAAGGGCGATTAATCCGCGTAGTTTTTGAAAAGTTATAAAATTTTAGAGGCTACCTTCATTTGGAATATTTTTTGTTGTGTAATTCAATTAGCACAACGTTGATCTCCAGGAAGTACGCGCGTTTAATCCTCCTCCGTTCTATTTCTCTCCTCGTTAGTTCTTTGCGAATCATCGCTGTGCTAACTGAAACCTACAAAAATTCCAAAAAAATTTTTGATGGTTAATTAATAAATTAATGGTATACCTTATCACAGCCAAATTACACTATGGCTTCTGCATTCTTTGGGCTAAGAAGATTTGTGGAGTACGTTTAAGATAAGCGTGAAGGCACATCCAGGAGAGTCCGTACTCATTCGCAAATCCTCGCAAAAAAACCTCTCCTTTTGTGCACTTTTTACGATATAACAAACACTCCTTATAGTGGGACAAGTCTAATTCGTTTGCAGATATTGAGAGCGAACATGGAAAAAGCAGAAAATTGATGTGAATAACATTCAATAAGCCTAAACAGTAAAAACAAACAAACAAAAATAAAGAAACAGATAAACAAACAATAAATAAACTTCCATTCAAACAAGTCTAAAAACAAATGAAAAAAAAGTAAAAAAGATAAACAAACAACCAATAAACATGAACAGTAATATTTGAATAATAAGTAAAGAAAAGAATAATGAAACCTAAGTGAAGATCGTCGACTAAGTAAAGAAAACGCCAGAATGGAAAACCAGAAAGCCATTCACTAAGGTGGCATCCTTCGGTGTGGATTCATGTTGTTAACGAAATGCAATTAAATTGAAAAGAGAAGAGGAATTTCCGAGTTTTTTTTCCAGTTTATAAAGCTCGAAATAATAGGTAAATCATTTTCCATAGGCATGTGCGCCGACAGATCCTGCGAAAACTGCTTGAAGCGGAGCCGCTTAGGCTTGACTCCTTCAGAAACGCATTTTCGCGACTATTAAGATAAATCAAAATTTAAAAAAAAAGAAATCAGAATTTCATCATGGCAACATGCCATATTTTGCATTATTTACGAATAAAAATCTAACTCAACTAGAAGTTGATAACTTCATTGCATATCGGCGACATTTTTCTCCATCATCCGTAGTAACTTTGTGTCAATTCCTATTGCTTTCGCCTGATTTCTAAAATTTTTTATCAAATACGTTCCTGGTTTATATCATTTCGCTGAATGCACATCTCTTTCACTAAGAAAATAGCCTACTTATGCATGCGTGTTCGTCTATCAGTTTGTGTGCTTATCTGTTTATGTATTTGGTTGCTTGTATGACCGCATGTATGTCTATTGATTTCACCTCACAACCTCAACAACAGCAGCGAGCAAGTGCCAAATGGTGAAGACTGGCATCGAGCACTTTTTTTTTATACTGTAAGTACTAAACGCGGATGATTGCAGTGTTTCCGATGAAAAAGTATGTGGGATAAAAATAAACAAATGCAGGATCGCTGATCAACAATTCCTCGCTGCCAATTGCTGGTAAATCGCTCCTCATCGCTCCTTCCCCTTTTCTCCACCACAGTTTCCCTTAAAATTCATTTCGTTCTGTGTTTCAAAATGTTCTAAATGAGGAGTCGACAAATGGAATTGCTAAGAAATTTATGGATGAAATTTTGCTATTGTTGATGATGGATATTGGCAACAATCTATTCTTTTGTAGTATTTCGAATATTTATGCAATGCTTAGTTCATTAAGATTTACAAAAGAAGTAGAGAGTAAACTCCAATGAGATGGACTAGTCCACTAGGAGAGATTACAAGAAATATTTAATTGGATCAGCGAAGTAGTGAACCTTGACAAATGGAAGCAATACGAACAGGCATTTGCCCATAATGAATGCACTGTTTGCTGAAGTAAGGTAAAGTCAGGTTGATTAATTATTAATCGCAAGTAGCAGGTTCAACCAACTGTTTAAATTGCTCTATTTAAGCAATTGTTCTTTCCCAGTTTTGCATATAAAAAAATGAAAACATTCCTTCCAGTTTTTTTCATTTTGATCCATAACTCATTCCTACGTGGTAGCGTGTTTGCAATAAATAAAGCAATCCTGTTAACTCAACGTTATTCCACGAGTGGAACGGTAAGAAAGCGCAAAACAGAGAGCAATCAAAAATCTTCCATCGGCACTCTGATGGACAACCATGCCCTCTATGTGCGCACAGGTGTAATTGAGTGTACTTGCCGAATTGGTCGTTTCACGTTCGGGTATTTGGGACTTTGTGTAAGAGAACATCGTTCAGAGAAAGTGTGTCTGCGGGTTCAGGAAACGCCCCATTCTATAGAAGGAAAAATGCGTCGAAGGCACGAGAGCAGAATGTGGGAATGCGTCGAAGGCAATTGGGGTTGTGCTCTCTGTGAAGAAAGATGCGTGTGTGCGTGATTGGCACTGGTGTCAGCGGATTGCCCGCCATTAAAGAATGCCGTGCTGCTGGATTCGAAGTTGTCGCCTACGAACGTACCTCAGACATCGGTGGACTATGGAACTACAGACCACAAATAAAGGTTGGTAAGCGGAAGATTTTCTAAAATTCCTTCGAATGTATTTAAATTGTCAGCGCTTTCTTTGAAGGAAATACCTTCACCAAGCTCGACAACTTTCAAAACCTTTTTGCGCTTTGTAGTTCTGTATTTTAAACTGGTTACTGATGAAAGCCGAATATAAACAACTTTTTGAATACCTCCAGTTAGCGTGCTTATAATATTTCACGTTAGAAATTACAGGACGGTAGCACTCTAATGAAATCAACAATATGCAACACCTCAAAGGAGATGATGGCATATTCGGATTTTCCACCATCCGCTAATTATCCGAACTTTATGCACAATTCATTGATTCGACAGTATCTTCAAGAATATGCGGAAAATTTCGATCTACTCAAAGAGATCCGTTTCAATACGAGCGTTGAAAAAGTTCGTCAATTTTTTTTTTCATTCCACTGTATTACTATAATTTTCTTGAAATTTTCCTACAACTTGGCGTTGAAAAATTTACCGCTGTTTTTGAAGGTAAATTTTGTTACACTATCACCAACGTGGAAAAAGTTTATCGGCACTTTTTTTTATCATACATTAAACAATGGTTTTTCTACATGCAATATTATAAGAATTCTCAGTTTTATTTTTTACTGTTTTAAATTGTGGGGAATGAAACAAAATAACTTATAGAATGCATTCAATCATTTTGTATCGAATATCGCGTTGTTTCTTAAAGTGATATTCCATGTGGAAAATTTTTGGAAATTCTTCTGATACGGTTTTCGTAAAAAGTCGGAGTTTTTTCCACACTTTTCATTTCCACAACGGGTACAGTTGGAACGAGTGGGCGAGAAATGGGAAGTGACGACAACTGAGGGCAACGTTGATCGCTTCGACTTTGCAATGCTATGCACTGGCCATCATACATATCCACGCTCTCCTCAGATCAAAGGTAAGAAGAATAACCGTGTAAATGTTACATCTAGAAGCACCTCTTCTATTGCTTCTGGCAGTGTCTCTCTGAAGGGAATAGTGTTCGTTAAATTGCATCATAATATTCTTCGACGTTTTCAACAACACGACCACTTTCTAATTATTAGCATCTTATTTGAAAACGAAATATCCATATAAAATCAATTTTTTTTCTAATTCTAAAAAAACTTTGTAATAAAAAAATTTTTACATATTCCACTTCATATATATATATATATATATATATATATATATATATATATATATATATATATATATATATATATATATATATATATATATATATATATATATATATATATATATATATATATATATATATATATATATCTTGGCAATCAACAGAATATTTCTTTCCTAGCACTTTTTGCGCTCTGTATATGTCATTATTTAGTTGCTACAACGGTCGAGGTCAGCATCCACTCGTATACTACCTCTATAGTTGTTTTCTTCAAAGTGAAAGCGATCAGTTTCCAGGTATCGAGAACTTTAAGGGTCATGTACTGCATTCGAGAGACTATCATGATCCACAAGGATTCCAGAATAAAAATGTCTTCATCGTTGGTTCAGGCAATTCAGCAATGGGTATCGCTGCCGAATTGGCCGATGTCGCAAAATCGGTATCAAATTTTATGCAAAACTTTTATGAATTTTTACGGCGTCAATAAATTTTTGAATTACTAAGCTGCTCAGAAATGCGAAGTTTCAGAAGTAATGTTGCAATGATTTATAAAATAAAGAGAAAATTAAAAAATAGCCGAATTCGTAAACGATTCAAATATGTTATAGGTAACAATTTCAACACGACGTGGTGCATGGATTGCTAGTCACCTATGGAAAGGAGGCATCCCTTATGATGTTGCTTTATACAATCGTTTTTACAATTCCTTATACAATATACTTCCTTCTACTATTTCAAATGACTATATGGAAGGCCACTATGATGTAAGTGTTTTTATTCGTGGAAAAAAGAGGAGACATTAATTTCAAGGCGAAACTCTCCTCCCACCCAATTTATTTCCCGCTATTTAGGTCTGCACAGAGGAAACTTTCCATTATTTGCGATTCTCTCTGCTTAAAATCGAACTTTGAAGAGGCGCGATTACTGCAATTAGAAGAATGAAAGTTGTGATGAACGCAAGGAAACAAGGCGTATGATTGAAATATCTATGATGGCTTTTTTGGGCAGCAGCCCTTATCCAAGGGTAGAAATATTTCGATGCCAATATGCTTTGCAATTTATGACCAATCCGTAATCGTCCCCTCATCTGCCGTCACTACACCAGAGCAATTAGCTTGCAAGAAATGAGGTGGTAGGATTAGCGATCGATACCTGTTGAAATGGATCGAAGACTGCAATGAAGAAAATGAGCCAATTCATATTTCAATTTAGTGGTGTTGAAGCATCCGACTGATTCAGAAGAAAAGCGATTAATCAGTCACTTTGCGAAGTAGATTTATGAGATTTTAGCGGAATGTGAATGACCATTGTCGTCATTCATTGCCTTCCGTTACCATTATTGACTGAGTAATTAAAAATTCATTTTATTTCTGGTCTAATTACCTTTCTGAAATTAGCAGTAAAATTTCGATTGCAAACATCCTATTTTGTGAATATCGCTTCAACCTTTTTTAAGCTAATCGTCACTGCTTCGATTGTATATTGATGAGCAATGCCGATAATTGCAGTTCATGATCGGGCATTGTAAGTACGGCCTGCGCCCACATCATCGCTTCTTCCAACAACCTTTCACCATCTGCGATAAACTGCCTAATCTTCTTTCTACAGGTCGAATAGTTATTACGGCAAGTTATTCCTTTGCTATCCAATTTATTCACCTCAACGAGTCCATTCTATATATATATATATATATATATATATATATATATATATATATATATATATATATATATATATATATATATATATATATATATATATATATATATATATATATATATATATATATATATATATATATATATATATCTGTAAATATGTACTGCATAAAGTTTTAGGCGCATTTTCAGGTCCGTGTCGTTTCACTGCAAACACAGTGCAATATGTTACGGTCAATTCCAATAGTTTTCAGTACAGTTTCACAGCGTGCGTCATGGGTAAATTTTCTGAGCAGACACAAACAGATATAAGATGGTGCTGAAACATAGGAAAGCATTGCACCTGCTCAAACACAATGAACGCAAAATTGCACATTTTGTTGCTTTTAGCTTTGTGAGGAGGCTCTTTCCTATATTTCGTGAATGCCGAGACAGGAGTCTTTCATTTTAAACTGTATCTGTCAGACGGTTTTATTAAATATGAGTAAGGTTGATTTTTGTACATTCTGCTATAAATGGGGCTCATCTGTGTGAGAAGATTTCCAGTTATTTGTGAAGCATGAAACTCAAGGTTTCCATTCTAAGGGCGACTTTGATTACGCGGATATGTCAGGCGTCATAGTTGAAGGAGGTCGTCGATTCGAGGCTGATGTCATTATCTACGCTACCGGATATACATTCAAGTTTCCATATCTCAGTCCTCAATCCATCATTCCCATCAAGGTGGGTGAAACAAACGTTCATTAGCTAATAGTTGTGCGTTGATCTTCATCCTTTGCCTTCTACTTGCGCGAAAAAATTTCTGGCCGAACATTAATTTGCATAAATGGATGATGCGATCGCTGAAAGTGATTAAGTTGAAAAGCCAAATTTAGCCAAATGTGAAATGGGTGCATTCATCGGAAACATGATCTCTATTTAAGCAAAATATGAAGAAAGAAAATGAATCGCTTATGATGATTCATATTTCGAGCAGAAAAAGAATTTTCGCAGTTATAAGCATAGGAAATTCTCCGTCATCAATCGAGATTATTGACGCATTTGAGTGTTTTTTTCTTAAATTTTAGGTTAATATTTATTTGCAGCTATTTTTTAAATTATCACTGATGCTTGTGCACATATCAGCTTATTCCTCTGTTTCATTTGCGTTCGACTAGTTGAGCTGCTCAATTAGCTGCCAATCAATCAAACTTGCACAATCACACGTTTATGTTTGCTCCCCCCCCCCCCTCCTCTTGAAAGCCATCATTTCTAGGTTGTCCTCCTATATTGGTCTAATACAGCTAAAGCCTCTAGTAATTCTGCAGTTGGGCCACTCTATTATTCTATTTATTGCTTTGATTCAGCCCAAAGCATTTGCTCATAACTCACGAAGGTCGACCTGAGTTGTTCTAATCGGCGAGCTTTTGAAGGAAAACGAAGTCGATCTGTATAAGTCGGTCTTTCCACCCGACTATCCATCTCTGGCTGTGATTGGTCTTATTGAACCGATAGAGGCCATCGCACCGATCGCCGAATTGCAAAGTCGATGGGTAGCGGCAGTTTTCAGTGGACGAGTGCAGCTACCATCCAAGCAAATGATGCGCAACGATATCGATCATACAAGGACACTTCGGACACAAAGGCAATTTATTTGCTTGCTTTTTTTTAAAATATAATAATGCTCAGCTCGAGAACTATTGCGTTAGCTAGATACCAAATATTTAAATCAATTTTCTTCATCTCAGAAATAATGGTCAGAGTAAAAAAAAAAATGATTAATGGGGTTGTTTTATGATCGCTGATTTGAGTCTGCGTCACTGACGATTGCTCATCATTGCTATCACACCTGTATATGAATGCAGTTTGAGGTTTTAGGATTATATGCGGGATCATCTGTGCTAATTTATCCTTCAGTTGAAGTCATTAATTGCTTCATCTGATATTCTCCAGAAGCGAAGAAATATGTTTTTCGAAGAAAATGTTCAGCTAAATGAATCGAATTGCATTTGAGGCCTAAACATTCAGCATAAGAGAAATCATATCTTGTGAGAAGTTTTCGACTATTGTTTCCTGAAATGAATCCTCCTGTGACGAATTCCATAAGCATATTATTCAAATTCATGTACCTGGCAGGTGTCTGTCAAATAAGCTCACTTCCATATCAATAAATTGTTGATTTATTCTGCTTACATCATTCATCGTTTCTCATTCGCTCATCCTATATTGCAGTATGAGACATTTAGAGATTTCGTTACTTGCATTTTTGTCGTCTGCTTCAGTGACTAATTACATGGGAATATTATAATATCTGTTGGCATAATGTTAGGCTTTGTAATGGAAAGAAACATTTATAAATGAAAACTTTCCCACTTCAGTTGAAAATTCTCACTTTTCTGAACTGACACAAATTTCTAAGCAATTTTCTCGCGAAATATTTTTTCAATATTTTCATTTGGAGGGTTTTTGCTTATATAATCTTAGAAGCAGTCTCCTATTTAATAAGAGGTCTAAAGTACGACTGTGAATGCAGTATTTTGAGGACTTAAATGTGATTTTTTTTCGTCGGTTGATTTGCGCCTGTTGATGCGTAATGCTATCATAACTTGTAAGCATATAATATGAAGTCTCTAATTTTTTAACTTTTGTGTGAAGGAAGCCTCTATTTTCCGAAGCTCCCTGTTCCTTCCGCTGCAATTTCAGCGTTCTAATTCCAGAAATTAACCGCCATTTTATGGCTTCTCAGTCAGTTTTCACCGGAGAACGGAGACATACCATATTAACTAATCTGGAATGAGGATCCATTCCCTCCTCTCAATCTCACTATCTTCTTTTCCTCCCTTTCCCTCTCCGTTCAAAGGTGAGTTGGCTTATTGTGCAAATAAGCCACCATGCAATGCCTCATAACCCGACTATCGTAATGCCGATTAACCTGTGCTATAAAACCACAAAATAGATTCTATGAATAACATCATCGATAACTTTGATTATTCAATTAAAGTTATATGCGCTGCGTCGAGAGTGGGACTTGCTACCTAGCAAGGAAAACCTAACTCATTTCAAAAGTGTATTCCGAAAATTCATAATATTTCACTACTGTCTGTCCGCTGTCTTACTTCAAGGAGCAAATGATATACGGTGAAATGAGCTATCGGAAACAAACTACCAATTGCTAAGAGTAAAGCCGCCTCTGCTGTCTTCTTTGAAGAATTACGATTATTCATAGCGTTGCATGAAGATGCTCGTTTCTAATTCACTACCACAATTCAACAAAAATAGCAAATATGTGTGCTTTTTTCTTGACGAATAGGCTCAAAAATTGAGTCATAACTGCAGAAACACTTTTGTCCGCATTAACCTTCAAATATTTTCTGAGCTAGAGACCTGAAACAGCTAACAAAATCTATAGAATAAAAGAAGATATACTATAAATTGAAAGTGTGGTAATTGTATTGCTGTACTTTCATTACAAAATTTACAAATATACTATAGCTTTGCATTGAAATATAAACTTTCTATTGCAGATATTACAAGAGTCCAAGGAATGTACTTCGAGTGGACTATATGAAATATATGGACGAAATAGCTGCTCTCGTTGGATGTAAACCACATATTTGGAAGGTTCATTGTTGAGATATTTTATTATCGCAATTAAACATATATGCAAATAATATTTTATTATCGCAATTAAACATATATGCAAATAATATTTTATTATCGCAATTAAACATATATGCAAATAATCTATGATTGTTAAGAAATATTAATTTTGAACAATATTCATTTAAGAACAAATATATTGGATAGTGAATGATCAGAAACGTTTACTTTGCGAGTTGAATAGTTTCGTCGATGATAATTGCATAGGTAAATTCTGCAAACGAGAGGTGATCTCTATAGAAACATTCAACAATCCATTGAAAATTTACGTTCTACTATTTTCCATTATCTATTAAGCAAGACGTCACATAACTTTTTGCTTCACATATTTCACACCGATTTGTAGAGTGACAATGAGGTTACATACTATTTATGATTAGCTATTTGATAAAAATTCACTAAACCATATTATAGTACACGTTAAGCGATCCTTGGTTTGCATTTCGTCTCTTTGTCGGTGCTAATGCACCATATGCGTATCGACTGGAAGGAGAAGGAAGTTGGCAAGGTGCGAAGGATGCGTTAATATCTCTTCATGAACGCGTTAAAACACCTCTAAAGAATCGAGAATGTCGTATGCGAAGATATAAAAGAAGCGGAAATATTGTAAGTTTTTATCGATTTTTTTTTTTGTAAATCAATGAATTTTATGATTTTTGAAGAGAGAATTTGATTGCATCAATTGGATAAAGTTTATTCAAATATGCGTGAACATAGGAGTAATTTCATATCATTAACGATAATCAATGCGTCGTTCATTTTTTTAAACGCATTTTTGAAATTTTTATATGCAAATTTTCTACAAATATATTTAAATGAAGTCTCATCAAAAATATGATTTGAAATATTAGGTGGGACAAGGCTCGAAAAGATCAACGATGAAGCTTCAATCCATAATAATAAACTACAAAAAATTCCCAATGATAGTATTTAAAAATGTTGATATCGATAAATGAAATGAAATAATCCATGAAATAGAATTAAATTAATAAATAAAAAGAAGAAATTGTAGAGATACTTTTCTATATGAATTAACTTTTAAGTAACTCTTAATTTTAGGATCATTACTTCTGGTATCTATCGCTAAAAGAAGTTGCTAAATGGACAATCGTTATACTTATGACTCTAATATGGGCAATGTTCTCAGCGCCAAATAATATGTTCATATCCTATAGTATTTGCGTATTCGTTTTCTTTAACCTTTTTGCTCTCCTTATGCATTGGTTTGATAGACAATTTAGTTGTGTCAGTTCTTTTTAATTCTTTTCATTGATAATATTGCATATTTTAGTTTGAGTAATATTTTACGAACTTTTGACTATTATAACTTTTATATCTTTTATTATAAATGAGAATATTTTTACATGCTATTATTTAAACTATAATTCAATCATATCAGGAGAGATCACTGCAATTAATAAATATTTCTCTTTTTTTTTTGGTAATGATTTCTTTGTTAATTCTAAGATCAACGATAATAAAATTCGATATTGCTGAAACTATTCCATCTGAATGCTTATTCGAGATATTTGCCATTAGTTGAATGAACAACATAGCTAAATGAAAGTCTTAATGATACAGCAAAAAAAGAATCGTATCAAGAAAATCTGATACCATCATTTTTTGCTTAAGATATTTGGTTTACCTACCAGATTAAAAACATTTCTAGCCATTATTCATCATGCTATTGAACACCATTTTAATGGGAACGATTGTCGCATACTCATTACGTTGACAGCAAAAAACCTCTCTCATCTGATTACTCAACCAGTTACCTAGCTTTGCGTTCTCATTCAAGCAAGGAGTGCCGCGGAAAGAAGGGGGGGGGGGGGGGTAAGGAGAGGGCACTATAGAGTAAGGGGAGAGGGAGTCTATGTGGAGAGCATTAAGAGCTGCTCATATTCATTGATGTCATTTTTATTCTATGGATTTGAGTGAATGATATAGCAAGCAAAAAGAAAGTTGCAAATTTCAAAGAAAATTCAGAAGACAATAAAATTTGAGCTGGAAAAGTGAAATGCGTCACGTTATGCTGTAGAATTTCTCGACAACTGTTCTAAAGGTTGCCTAGAGTGCTGCATAACAACGATTATAGTCCCACATGTAATGCTGGCGAGTTTAAAGGATCATCAGTCTTATATCCTTAATAAATTCTTGCATTCTCATTAATAAATTCTTGCATTCTCATACATCTCTTATATGTCTACTTATATCCAATATAGAATAAAGCAAGAGAGATTTTCACAGTTAATTCTCCATAACATCTTTGATGGTGATTATAATGGTTGCTAGATGATGAGCTTTTGCTCACTCTCCTCGAAAATTCCTTTCTTTGCATTTTGATCTTTGAGATGAATATCGTAATTGTGTTAAGAAGTATAATGTTTTTGCTGTTGGTGACCTTATTCTGATAGATAGGTGAGCCATAAAGTTCTGGAAGATTCGGTTTAAGAAGAACGCGAACAAATATTAGAAAAGGGAAAAGAAAAATGATCGAAGAAGAGGAAAAATATATAAGCGGAGAGAAAGTAATAAATTGATCTAAAATAGTAGAATAGTACAGGATAGAGTGGTTGCCGAAACAAATGGGCAAAACTCTACTTTCACATGTCTCGCTTTTATCTGCTTCTGCAAAGAACGCATTCTGTGCGGATGCATGCACGTCTGTTCGTTTGTTTTATGACAGTACATATCCGTTCTGATTCATCGTTTTGTATTGTCTATCTACTGCGCCGTCGGTTGTGAAGCTCCGACCAGGCTTGTTTGCTCCGCTTAACAGAGCCGCCCCGCCCATACCCTCATCTGGACACGGGCGGGGGAATAAGTCCCCGATATCATGAGAGAAACGACGGTGAATCGGCTCATCACCATCTGACGGGCAGGAGACGAGCGTAAGCCATAACTTTCACTCGACCTGCAAAAAGTATAGGCCGACCTGGAGACCGCTGGAGTCAAGTGGATCATGAAGAGACATTTATTCGTAATGAATGCTCTCTTGATTGAAATGAATAAATAAATAAAATATTCGTTCTATATGACTTTACGACAGACAAAGTTAACTAGCATTGGCTAGAGAAAGCAAAAAGATACACAGAAATTCTTTCACAATATGAGTTCGCCTCTTTGCAGTAAGTTCATAGCTACCACATTAATTTCGAAAAGAACTTTCCAGAACCTAAAAATTTAGCTCTAAAAAACGTATTTTGCAGCTTTTCAGTTTAGATTTTAGAACAACCAATCCAATGAAGAAATCGAATCGTTTGCAGAAAATTCAAGTTAACGTTGCAATTCGGCGAATGTATGGGTACTCTAATGCGCATATTTTATTATTTGTTGTTAACTTATAAAGATGATTGATCCAAAAAGTGGAATTTGAAAAGTGTGTGTCGCTGCGGTTTCTTTAAGATTCTCTCCCACTCATTTGCCCTACAAACAATTTCACAAAGCAGTCACGCTAGCTTCTTACGATCAACCATAAATATTATAATTTTCTCACTTGCCAATCCTAAAAAATATTCCAAATCATATGAGGATCTCATGTGCCAAATTCCATTCGAAATAATTGAACTGATATGAAAGGTTTATTTTATCAGTGGGTTTTGTTCTTTGTGGATAAGTGACAATGAGATTGGGGTAAGGAGGTGGGGGGGGGGGGGGGGGGGGGGGGGGGGGGGAGGGTGTCAAAATATACTCAGATCTCAAATCCAAAGTCTTTATTTCTCATAATGATGATTCTATGTGCCTTCATTCCGCATCTTTATATCAGTTTCAATGTTCTATTAATACGGTTTTAACGTAAGCCCCGTTCATATGAAAGGAATCAGTGCGTTACGGTTGAGGAGCGATTCGATAGTTTGCTCACAAGGTTAAGTTTTTCAGCACTCTGGCCGACGTTATCGTAATGCATTGTGGCATTTCGAAGAGGAAGCTGAATGAAGTGTTCAAAAAGCGTGAAGCGCTTTGAAAACGCTGCCATCGGCGAGACTAATCTCACACTAAGAATGAGGTATAACGTTATATGCTCTATTTATTCGATATCCCTCAGGAAAGCCCTCTAAAGATGAATGAGAACAAGAAGCTTTTGATTATTCAGTGAGAGCCCGGTCGACTGCGATTAACGCAACAGTGGAACAGAGCTGATGTGCGAGGAAACGTGCTGCTGAGAATTGTAGAGATGCACTCTTGAGACTAAGCCATAATCGTATTGAAAAGCTCATTTCGACGCCGATGTCAACTTTTGATTACAGTAGTGGTAAAACATATTCCACCTTGTTGATTCTTAGATGGCATAGAAGGTGATTGATGAGATGGAAGCTATAGCGATATAGTAATGTGAGGAATAGTTCTGATGACAGCCGCAAATTGTACCACGTCATCAACGTTGATTTTCTATAGTCTGAAGCCAACAAAAAATCGTTCGCAACCTGCGGGAATTAAGCAGCAATAAATAGCCCAGATAGCAATAATGACTGTGAAAGCGCTGTTTTTATTGTTGATTACTCAGGTTGCATGATAGGGAACAACTGCTGAAAGAAAGAGCGAAGAGGGAGAAGCAAGAGTATGTTGGCGAAAATGTTCTTTTGTAAGGGTGGTTGGTTTGATAGTCTCGAGGCTATCAGGCGCACCTCTGCAAATTACCACGATTGAATCGCGACAGCAACACCTCCCCTTTTATACACCTCTAATCTACCTCAAGTCATTTATAGGGAGTTTTTCTGTGCTGAGATCATGAAAGCATTGGTATACGATTTGATCGGTCAAGCGGTCGCCGTTTCCCCCCTCCTCCATCTGTGGGAAGTCTGTTGATCTGCATTTGCAGATCTCCCTTACACTTTGTTCGTTTTTGACTAGTAATATCATCTTCAAAGCCATAATAAGAGAAGTTTCAAGCAAACATTACTATTATATTGTGTAAATGCGACCAACAAATATATTGTTGGTTTATGCATCAGTGAGGAATCAACCCTTTAGATGAAGTGTTTTGGATTTTACATTTCCCGATATTTATATATTATAACGAAATTTTATACGCATTGGAGGAGTGATTCAAAAAAGTGAACTTACTTCGTACTTGAAAATATATAGGGCAATAATAGTACAAATGGAGTGGATCGATGATGGTCTTCAAAGCGATTGATGAACTTGCTAGATATGGAGATAATTCATTTCACTATGGTGGAAAGATGATGGAATGTTGTATTTTTAGTAATGCTTGGCAATCCTAATAAAAGGGCAGTTGTGCTCATTGAGATTCTCTTAGAAAGGTGAACATCACTTTGCAGGTATTTATATCTTAGACGATTTATGAATTATCGAGAAGAGTGAACTAGCTAAGAGGACAAGAAGTTAGTAGATGTCTGCAGCATAATTGCTACCTGTAAAGAAATCGATAATAGAACACGCTCGATTATGACGATTGTTCTTCAGCTCTCCGGCTGTCATGAGCCTCGAGCCAACGCTCTTCTTCTATGCATAGTTATCCACAATGAAAGGTTAAGCTTATTTTAACCAAAAAAATTCAACGAGATGATCAATCTGCAGTTTGCTCTCCATGTATAAGATATGCCTCTAGAACGCAGTCATTGTTCAATTAAATTCAGTAAGTTAGAAGCAGTCAGAAAATTTGATAAATGCATCGGAAGTCTATGAAAGAACCCGGAGAGTTCCAACTATGAAACATGCCGAAGTTCCTCGTCTGCCACCAATTCGTTGGAACAATACAACAGTAATAAGACAATTGAATCGATAAGACAAATTTCCGCTAACGTGAACAGTGCTTATAATAGTACATATCTATACTGTTGCATTCTTATCACATATTGAGGGAACATACTTATTTGTAACGAAGGAAAAAACAAAAAAAAGAAAGAAGCAAACATTTATGTTTTTTTTATTTGCGTCTAATTGTCAATTATTTCGACGACTGTGTGCTTCCATAAAGTATAATTTCTTAACGTTTATCGCACTTTACTCTTTATGTTTTTCCTTTCATAAGTCTGTTTCTGTAAGCCTATTCTTTAATTGAATCTCCATCCATTTTTGCAAGGCGACAAATACTATAAGGGATCTCCCTAATATAGCCCCCTCTCCCCGCCTACCTAGAATATTAGCCGCTTCCTTTAACTGATGCGTACTGAGTTTATTACATATTTGGTTGACACAGTGATCCGGAAAAATGTTAGTAAGTTCATGCTGCAAGGATTTATTCATTGAATATCCGTCCGTTTCGAAAAATGGAGAGTAGTATGAGAAGAGAGGGTTTAAAAGAGAGATATGATACGCAAATAATTATGCACCATGTATAATCGCATTTTTCGTCATTAAGCACATACGCAACAAACCACTTTCATTTCTTTAAATGGCGACAATTCTACACCTATAACGTCGATTCAAGAGCTTTTTTTAGCACTCAGTAAAATCCTTCAGAGGATTTACGTTTTACAGTATTCTGGGAAATTTTTTATAGTGGATAAGAGGATCGGCTTGAAGACGTCTGATTTTAGTCACACATTCGTTCAAGTGCATCATGACGGTGCGATAAGATAATGTCATATAATAAAATATACACCATAAGCAATCAACGGCGTAGGAGGGGAATATGGCAGATTTTGGTGATATTTAGAGCCGATAAGTTGCATAAATAATTAATAATGATAAAGTACATTTTTTGTAAATTAGAATAATTTTTCAAAGTTATGCTGTACTGATTTCTGATTTAAAACTCATTTTTACAACTACGTAACATTCATAATGAGCATATAACAAAATATCACTTCTGGCACAATTCAATTCGCTCAATTAGTGTAGAGTATAGCACGTTTGCCAATTACTGAACAATTAAGCGTTATAAGGGGTGCGTTTCGGTTTTTGTGCTATATGCATGAAAAATTTAATAACTGCATTTTAGTTGATAATAAATTTCTCTTCGAGGAAACTAATATTCACAATCGAATATAATTATTACTACTCAAAAAATTTTTAAAGTTTTAAAAAAGTACGTAAAGTCTCGGAGATTTTTTTTTTCGAGAAGAAAATTACGGCGAACAATGGCATGAATAAAACTGAAGCAAAATTCTCAAAGAGATCAGCGAGAGAGTCTCTAATGATACAAATAAAACCTTTGATGACAAACGATAAACAGTTGAGATGTGTTTCATTTATACGGTTTTTACCTGAATTATTTCGATTCACAACACAATTTCGCAATAGCAATATGCCGTCTTAAATAATTGTCAAAGGTGGCCAAAAGATGAACGAAACATGTTCCTTCGCTCCCTATCATTTTCGTTTCTTCAAGCTTTCCTCTTCACTCAACATACGATCGTTTTAAGCGCTGCACAAACATAGATATGCGTCACAGGATAGAGATAGAAAGTGATTGCGTAAGTGATAAAGCTCACATGCTGACGTGCCTATTCACCTGCTCACGTAAAGCCGTGGATCAGGATGCACATAAAGCCGTGGATCCGGATGCAGTGTGACCATCACATCTCTCCGATGGCTGCATAACCATTTGCGAGATGTCTTTATTTCAGAGTTCATTTTCTATAAGACGATTGTGTCACAATCAATGTGTGATCGTTAATTTAAGCGCTATACATTACAAACAGCGGCCTCGGTGTTGCAAACAATGAGAATTTGGTGCATTCGTTGTTATTGTCTAATTTCTCTATTTTTTAAAATTCACTTATTAAAACATTTATTCATATCTTTTCATAACTCTCTTGTTATTACTTCCCATCAATTTTGCGGTGCTTTTTTCTTGAAAAGTTTCGTATCTACAATATTCTCATTTATATGTTGTATATTTGTCGATAGATTTCATCTCTGTATTTCGAATTTACTTATTGTAGATTTATTCCCTGTTTAGAATGAATTCTTTATGCGTTTTTTAAGTAAATTTTCGCCAAAAAATAAAATCGTTGGTATACCGTTTCTTTTGGAATATTTTCATATTCCTACAGGCTTGTTAGCTTCACCTAGTAAACCACGAAAAATACTACAGCGAAATTTTGTGATTACAGCCCAAATTATTTGTTTCTCTACAGCACTGATCTACGTCCAGGATAATTGTCGGATCGACGAGTTATTATTACTTCAATATGACTTGACTTGGTAAGTAGTTTTTGTTTTGTAACCAATTATGGGATAAAGGAAGTGAGAAAATAGTTGTTTTCTACTTATTCTGGCTTATTCAATAAAGCCGCACGCATTTCGTGCCAGCCTCCATGACAGCAGCTTCCCATTTCCTTGAAGGCACATATCGATGCATATATTTAGCACAGGCTTGTGAAATTTAGCATTTTATTTCGCACATATATATATATATATATATATATATATATATATATATATATATATATATATATATATATATATATATATATATATATATATATATATATATATATATATATATATATATATATATATATATATATATATATATATATATATATATATATATATATATATATATATATATATATATATATATATATATATATATATATATATATATATATATATATATATATATATATATATATATATATATATATATATATATAACATATATTTTCGCAACTCTCTCTCAAATACCACCTTCCACCGCCATCTGCCATACTCAATCAGTCGGGCGCCTCATCGCAATGAAGGAAACAGAAGTGCTAGTTGCGGGCATTGTTATTTAAAACGCTAGATGTGTTGTCCTTCAAAGCAAAAATGCCATCTACTATACGCAAAAGAACACCAATTTTTGCTCTATGAGTCAAAATAATTTCCCCTAAAATATGCGTGGCTTTGTGAAATCTATTTCTAAATAAGAGAACATTTCCTCTCATAACGACAACTGCAAGGGAATGTCCATAACAGTTCTCATAAAGCTATCAATGATTCCCTCAGAGTTATTCACAATCGCCACATATGGAAACATATTGCTAGTATTGCAAAACATTACAGGTATGGTCAAACCAACCACGTGATATTAGTCAGAGTCGTAAAAATTTGAAGTCCATAGTCTCGGGGAAAAACAAGCCAATTCTTTCACTAATTAAATCACTCAGTGATCAACGCTGTTCCAACGCAACGGAATCGAAAGATAATTCTATGTAACAGAGATATGGAAAACGAATTCAGAACAGCGAACAGCCATATACTGCGCATTCGACGATCACATCTACAAGCATAGCAAATGACGATGCCAATTTCGCCTCGGCTTAGCCCTAGTAGCAATCAGTAAAGAACCAATGCAAAAAGAAACATTCCTTACTGTGAATACAGCTCCTTGTGTGTCGTATTGCTCTCTTCGTTGATAGTCAGGTCTTCGAATATTATCCATCACATCGTTGCCATAGCTCCAGCTCATGACCATCAACACTGCCAACATCTCTCCATATGACATTTCACCACGAGCTTTCATTCATCGCTACCAGCTAGGCATCCATATTTTGCATAACTTTGAGAATATCATACATTTTGCTGCTCCTATGTGCATTTCCTTTAATCATAAGAAGATATTTGTCCGTTTTAGTTTTGCTGTTTGTCTACTTTAGTGGTGTGGTGTAATTTGTCATGTCGTTCTGCAAACAAACCCTCTTTCCTTCAGCCATCACTCTAATTGAATTCGCCATCGCTTCCGCTAATTTGTGTGTCTTTCGTGCTTATTGAATCTTCGACAGATTAATTTTCTTCGAGAATTGCCTCTTGTCGAGATTGGGAACTCGATAAAATCACCGACACATTCGAAGAGCTGCCACTTCTGCAGCACAATTCAATTCTCACAAAATCCCACATATTTGTGTCATTTGCTTTCGATCTATTAGATTCTTCGTTTAGTGAAAAATTTTATGATCATCCTTTTTACGGTGTCCACATCGCTCATTTATTCGTTCTTGTTCATATCCTCTTAACATGAAAGTTGGTGACAAAATGGGGTCTTTATGGTGATATTTCGGATGCTTTTAAGACCTCCTCTAGGTGCCCATTATTTCTTTCATTACACAGCTTTTTTTTCCAGTGCAATTTCATATCTCTAGGAATATGCAAATTTCACATCTTTCATATCTAATGCTATTGGGGTGCTGTTGAAAGTTTTTATAGCCGTCGTTAGCATAGAATGTCGTTCACTTCATTTGAATTGTATTCCAAAACGTTAAAGCAGAATTTTTCTCACTTCGTTCTTTTCTACTCACTATGATATTTATGAAGGCGAATTTCTTTCGATCGATAAAAATTCCGTTGCCATACAGATCTTTTGGCTGCAATTTAGTTCCACTTTCGCATAGACTGAGATGAAAATCATAGCTGAATTCTCAACGTTGCTGTTAAATGAATTGCTTTCTTTAGAATATGAAAGCATCGATTATTCCCAAAGCTTCGTTGACATTTGCTGATAGTTTGTCTCTTTTTTGTGAAGAAATATTTGTGAAGCAGTGAACTTTCAATGTCACTGTTATTATCGCCAATGAAAAATGCTATTTTTGCACTTGATTCTTCGTTGGTGAGGACATTATCTTCAGGTTAGTTGCCAATTGAATTTCTTTCACCTTTATTACGTTCTGGATCGGTTGTCCAGGAATGTTCAGTACAATGGTGTTGAGCTGCATCCTTTTCTCGAGTTCGACCTCTTCAATCGCACACATTAATGCTTCTTCGAAGACTACTTATGGCTTGTTTTGACGATAAATTGATCAGTTTCTGAGTCGTGACGAGAGGTGAGCAGAGGTTTCCAACGACCTTTGAATGACCATCGATGACTTCGTCGTTGTGAATAGAATCCTCGTCCCGAATATGATGATTTCGGATACAAAACTGCGTAACTTTATTCTATTTCATTGTGCTGAAATCTTAGCTTCCTTTTCACAGTTGTTGTTCAAAGACGATTGCTTCATGGTTGATCAATAAGAACAACGCCAAAAGAGCGGTAAATGAAACACTTTTGCATACTGACACAGGAAACGAGCAATTTTATGAGAGTGTCACCATAAAAAGACCACCCAAAATTACCACCAGTGGAGTTTAAGCTTTTCGGGCTCTTCGAGCCAAAGCATTTCATCCACAAAATTGAGAGCACTTCTTAAAACATCAGCTCCCATATATTTGTTGCGAATAACGCTAAGAAGTAGAATGAAACTTTGGCGCCAACATCAACGATAAATGTGTATTGCCTTCTTGTTGTGAATAATATTGCAAAAAAAAAGAAAACAAATCCAAAAATTTGCATATTTAATCGTTAGAAAATTTGTTAATTTCTAAATTTTATAAACGAAAAAATTCGATAAAATAAAATCTTTCATATTAAATTTTTCATAATATTTTTCCTAATGGAAGCAAAATTATTAAAATATATCGTATATGAATAAAAGAAATAAATTTTAAAAAAAAAGACTTTTATTACGTAATGTGAGAAAAAAAAACGATGAGGAAATTTACTGTAATAAAACATCACAATTGATGTATTGTGCATAGTTTTCATTTCTACGCTCTATGAGTTTGAAATCTACTTCCTGCCGATATCGTAAATATTTCGTTAATATTTAATAACGATATCGTTAATATTTCCGCTTATTCACCTTTAAAGTTGTCATTGAGTCACTTCATCCGACATACTAGTGCGGATTTTTGCATATTAGATTGTAGCTTTTTGAGCGTTCTATTCTTTCTAGCTGAAGATATGAAACTAGAAAAATGCATTTCTGTTTTCATAAAAATATGAAATAAGCGAAGAATTAATTTTTGAATGAAAACTTTTTTTTTCTAACATTTGACGATAATCTCTGAAAACTATTACATTAATGCATTCACATGGCATGAAATAAATCCACTAAAGTGCTACGTTATGCGCACATTTCCTCAGTCGTTGTTTTTGCACTCAAGAGCAGCATCTACTGCCATTTAAATCTTCACTTTTTGCATTTTAAGAGAAGAAATTATGCTAATTTCCACTCGATGCAACAACTATTTTCTCCTCTTATTTTCCAATTCGAATGCGTTTTGCGCCAAGCACAACGCTGCAAAAAAAAACACATTGATAGACGTGTAATTGCTTCGATTTTCGAGAGTTCACTTCGAAATCTTCTCCTGATGAAAGGTTATCGAAAAAATGCATTCAATTGCAATCGAAAATATTTCAGAAATATTGATTGTTTATCAAAATTGAAGACACTTCGGAAATACGGAATTTCGCTTACAACCGGCAAGAGTTCAAATTCTTTAACCGGTATCTTGACGGGTGTGGAGTTAGTATCAGCGTTGTCCCATTAGTGGGCATTTTAAAGATGAGACTATATTTATGATGAAATTGATATACTACTTCGAATATAATTGTATGTTTTAGCGTGAATGCAAATAACATGAAAAACATTACCATAATTTGAAAGCGTTAAGAAAACAGAAACGGAAATGGAATTCATGGTATAAGAAATTTACGCAAAAAAAAAGTGTTCTCCGCTTTCCATTTCAAGAGAACTGAAAGGTTTGAAAAGATATTGCACTAGTAGATTGTATTTTGAAATTCGTTATTCCTTACAAAATCCCTATGAGATTCGTTGAATCGGATAAAAGATTATTCGGAATCGGCGCTGATATCAAAATAGAGGAAAAATTATTCAATTTCAAAAATTTCTTATAGATCATTTGATTTCGAATGTTATTCGTTGATTAGAAAATCCTAATTTCCAAATAGAACTTTGCAAACGTGAAAATTTTCTGTGGATGAAAAAATTCCGGAAAAATGCTGAAAATTCTTTCATTCAACTCCAAGTTGCTTGCTTTGCACCTTTTTTTTGCTTATCCTTTGTTTCCCGAAAAGCATTCATACAAATTTCTACCGACAAATGGTGTATTAATGTTGCATCTTCACTCGCATCTCAATGCTTTACTGCATCTGTTTTTCTCATCAATATGTTTCTTCTCTCATACGTCTATGTTTATTCGGAATATATGATAAAACGCTATTCGGATTGCTTATTTTAGGATTCAAATAAACGGTTCAGCGGAAAGTTGATGATCTGCTTCGGAATTTAGAGGTGATCGACGAAAAGCTTTTATTAGTGAACGTCCGAATGAGTAGCGCCTCATTACGAAAGAACTTCCTCAATAAGTCTGTTTATGGATCTACTATCACCAAAAAAATGCCGAAGGTTTTATTTGCTGGTGGTATCGGACAGCGCGAATTGCTTCGTGCCAACACCCTTCCGAGTATGTCGAGAGTAAAGGTCCGACTTTGCTTTTAATATGGAGTTATTATGTTTATAGATGCGGTTATCTTCATCATGCTTATAGCAGCATGATATTGCGCTCTCTCTTGCACCTCATTGCGATGTCACAGTTCTTGCTTTGATGTGATGTTTTCAAAAACACAAAAAACCGCGATTTATATTCCTTTAGCGTTCAAAATTCTAAAAACACGAGGCTGGATCCATCTGTCCTCTATCCTCTTCCCTTCCACCCACTCTCTTTTGCTTTAAAGGAAAATCTCTTATTATATTGTTTTAATGTGCACTTAACGAATCGAGACAAGACGAAGAGGTAAAAGGCGACGATGAAAAGTAAATGCGCATCATAGTTAAGCTAAAAGGCATCGATGTGCTTCCTCAAATGTGCTATTTAATCGTTAGAGAAATCGAATTCATACAAAACTTTACATGCTTCTCTGCGTTACTTTTCTCATTACTCTACAATAGGATGATTTATCGTATCTGAACGCATCTCCCATGGAATTTGTCACTGATTTTCTCTAATTGTTGCTTTGAAACCCTATGCTATTAATGTGGGGCTTCGAATCGATCATATTCTGTGTTAGAAGGGTTTCTTGTTTACGATGAATGGATGTCAATGATAGATCACCGTTATTATGACTTTACTGAGGAATATGAAGTAAACAAGGATAAGCTACGGTGATTGAGATTTATATTCGAAAGCAATTGATTTAATGCGAGCGTTTAGGCCTATTAAAGAAATAAATCATCGCTGATGTATTTCTTTCTTTCATGTTTAAGGAGCAAATATCGCATTTAATTCGCCATATCGTCAAATATACGTACAGAGGAAATCTTTTTTGTCACTAAGTGCTTGACATAAACGTTAACAAATTTCTCTTTCATAGCTCTGAAACACATTTGAGAAGTTTATGCAATTCTTATGAGCCGTATTATGTCGAGTTCTTTAAATAAATCACCTACATGAAAGTTTTGAATTCGATGAAAGTTATAATTGAAATTCCTTCATTAATAAAATTCGTTTATCAATTCTTATAAATTACTGTAATGGTTATAGTAAACGTATATAAAGTACTAACTTTATGCGCCCATTAATTTCAATAATACTTCAATTTATTCATTTATTTTTGATTAAAGAATAATGATGATAAATTTTCGGGAGGATTAATTTTTCATTACACAATGAGAATAAGTGACGTTTGAGAAAATTGCGTTGAGAATATCCCAATGAAATTTTATAACGAAACAATTAGCCGATAACTGTAGAAAATTAAGCATAATGCAAAAATCGGATATCAGTTTTTATCACTTTATTGGATCAAAAGAAGCATGTGAATATCGGAGAACTTTCAGCCCATAAACGCGGTTTTACCTTCCAATAAATGATCACCTTTGTGTGAATTAGTTATGATGAAAGTTGAGACGTTTCCGCTGTATTTTGAAAATGGAATTTTAAAAAGAATCAAATTCAGAGAAGCAATTAAAATAATTCAACTCACGAGAATCGACGAGTAAAATATGCTCCTAGAAATTAAAGATGACATCTTTTGCCATTAAAATTTTCCGATATCTATCGAAGAGGGGGGTGATACATGAGATTACCCTTGATTGTGATACGTGTTTAGATTATGAAGTTTGAAATAATTATTGAAGATAAAATTTGCTTTATGAGGATATCACATACGAAGCTCATATTAACCAATATTTTTCTCAGAAAGTTATATTCATCTACCATACAGAACTGCGGGTAGAGCTGGGGACAGCATTCCCTCCATATTTCATATATATACCTTCCAACAATGATGATATATATATATATATATATATATATATATATATATATATATATATATATATATATATATATATATATATATATATATATATATATATATATATATATATATATATATATATATATATATATATATATATATATTATCATATATGATGGTTAGCATATATTGGTTACATATATAGATCGGTTGTTTCGCACGAATCGGCATCTATGAAGAGAACGCCAGATTTATGTTATTATCACTAATCCTTCTACTCTACCTCAGCTTCGGAGCCGCTCTTTTTAACTACCTCGAGCGGGACAACGAAATCCGTGAAAAAAGCAAGGTAAACGCTTATCACTTAAGGCATCAAAGCTTTGCAAAGAATCAGTCATAAGAGGTCACAGTTTCGAAAAATAGTTCATAGAATCTCGCACAAGTAAAAAAATTATTCCTTTTCCGATGAATAAAAAAACATTTATTTATACGGTTCGACAATACCTTATATTTTACCGCCTACTACATGGACCAATCGAATAGAAAGTAAAGGCAATCACTCTATGAAAAAATGTTGTTAGTTCCAGGATAATTATTAAAGTTACAGTGAACAATGTTGCATTACGAAAATTATTAGCGCTACTGTAATCACTTAGGTGTAAGGCAATAAATCAATAACAACGAGTACGATAAGAGATTATTGCACGATATGAATGCAATCATATCAAATGGCAATAGTAGATAAGATTTATGAGAGAAAAACGAGGCCTAATGTGTGTAAAATCATAGAAATTGATTCGATGAAAAAAACAATTATCAATGAAAAAAAACAACCGATATGAAAGATGAATGAATTTCAATTGAAAAATGGTAGAGATCAAATAGTTCCCAACTACTTAACATTTCAAGCCGAAGAAACGCTTCTGTTAAACGTTCCTAAATTCCATATCAACGAAATATGTGAATGTTTCAGTACGCTAAGCTATTGAAAAGTGTACGTGCATCATTATGTGGCAAAGATGCGAAGCAGTGCAACGATCTAGATCGCCTTCTGGAATTGCACGGTAATTTATCGGCAGCCGGTCTTCTCTCGCAACGGGAACGTTTTGATATCTCGGGTGCATTCTTCTTCGCTGGAACCCTCATTTCGACAATCGGTGAGCAACTAACTAGCTAGCTATATTGCGTTCATTACAATAGTTCAAAGGCAAAAAAAAGCTCATGCCATTAGACAGCTCGATTCGGCTAAATGGAGCCAGCTCTAAGTTAGGTCCGCCTTTGTGAACTTGAGACAGCTGAATTTTACATCATGAGAGTATGCGACTTCTGTCGACAAGTTCAGCTGGATTAAACGAAAGTGAAACTCTTAATTGTATTGTTTGAAACCGTTCAAGATAGTGGAAATATTTACAGCCGAAAGGTGCCACCTCTTAAGCTCTTTAACACCTCCGCTTAAAAAACCAACGTAATCTACGACAAGATCTTAGAGCCAACGATCGTTTTTGTGTAGCTAAGTGATGGAAAGCTCTAGTAGAACAGATGGTTCACCTCCTTACGATTAAGGTTTTGCAAACGCGCAGTTGAACCAATCAAGATAGCTAGTCCGTTATGATTATACTCCTAATGTGCTAAAACACCGCTCACATACTGAATAAAATAACTCTCAGGTTAACAACCTATTAGCCAGAAATTTGTTGGGCTGAACATCGTTCTCCTGAATTCAACACAGCGTTTCTGATCCTTTCGTATTCAGTCCTTTCTCGTAATAGTGCACGAATTTCACGATTGAGACTTTAGAAATCAGAGCTGCTCGGTGGATCACAGTAGACTATTACTAGTAAAGCAGTAGTGCCTGATGACTTTGACAGCAATCGGATTCGGCTGCTCGGTCTTTCTGCTATACTGCGACATCTAAGTGGAACTATCAGCCATACATATTCAGGTTTCGGGATATCAACTCCTCGAACCACTATCGGTCGTATGAGCACTATTATATATGGTGTGATCGGATGTACATGCTGTGTGCTTTTCTTCAATCTCTTTCTTGAGAGAGTCATCACCGTTCTCACATTCATACTGAGGTAACAGCTTATATCACTTAATGATATTCGACTTTTCAAATATTTCTGCAAACTTTCCCGGAAATGCACTATGGACACTCTCAACTTTGTGTTCACAATCGCGTTCACTCATCACATATGATACTGCACACCCTCATAAATAAAATTTACATATAAAGCTTTTAAGTCTATCTTAACAGCTTTATCTTTCAGATTTCGTCTATTCCTATGCATTCATGCTCAACTTTCATTACAACATATCATCTTCTACGCGAGTAATTGCCATTCAAACGTGTCGCAAAATCTGAGAGTTATTAGTACAATGAGACTCAAAAATGATTTCTTTTCATGTAGGATAATGCAGCGTTTGGTGTTTCGTAGTCGTTGTTTTTTGCATACTTGAGCAACCGCTCGTTCACTTTAGATGAAAGTGAGATATAATCGCGAGAATCATGGCAATATTCTTGATATACCTTCCCGGTTGTTTCGTTTCACGCGTTTTTGCAATCTTTATTCATAATTTTATCCCAAGAAGACCTACAGGTTATAAGGATTCCAAGTAAGTAAAAGTAATACTAACTGAACTAATTAATTACAATTTCATTTGGTGTAGTTATTTTTGCAAAGTAATTCTCTTTGCAAGAACGACATCACTCACCATTCAAAATCTCTCCAACCGTCAGAAATTCAGCAGCTAACTACAATCGTGCATAAATCAACCTTTCGCAATCAAGTGAAATTTTTACTGCTTAAATATTTTTGATGGCGAAACGATTTTCAGATTTTGGCATGAAAGGAAACTGAGACGACGCCAGAAACGCGATAGCGCTAGGACGATCCCACTCTACGTGAACAATGCTGGTGACTCGTCAACGTAAGGTTCCCTCGCTTGTCCGCTTTTCATTTGTGCATTTTACTCAATCGTTGACCATCATACATTGGACGTCATTGAAATGCTAAGTGACCACACTTGAAGAAACTGACCAACAAAACCGTAGTTCACTTTGATACAGTTCTTATAAAATGCGGTATCGATATCCTAGATAATTCACGAAGTGAGATAGGCTAAAAGTTTACTGTAATGTAAAGTGCTATGTGTGGTATATATATCTACCATATTTCTCTGCCTCTGTGCTTCGTTATCAGCTCCAGCGTTCTGAGCATCCATAATTTTTATGTGGCGGAAGAGGATTAGGGGGAGGGAGAGGTGCTTGGCTGCTAGCAAAATTTCAGACCGTATCATATATATATATATATATATATATATATATATATATATATATATATATATATATATATATATATATATATATATATATATATATATATATATATCGATGGAAATAAGAAAGGGAGGGGACCGGGGGGAGGAGAGAATATTCGAAAAAACAATGAGGGTTTGTATTCGATGGAGTTTTCATTTGTTCGCCGTTGATGCGCTTTCGCGTTCCTCGATTCGCCAACAAGCTTGCGAGCGCAATGAATCGAAGCGCAACCCCGTTTTTCGATAGGTGGATGGGTTTCGCAGCACTCGGAATGCTCCAAAACTAACCCACATTGGCAGATGAAGGGGAGGCTCTTAGATGGTGGAATAAAGCAATACAGATATAACACCTTTTATGAATAACAAAAGTTGTAAAACGCATCGCCAACGATAACACACTATCGCGCTAGCGTTGACTAGTCCGCTATCGAATCTTTAAAGATTTGCGTGCAATGATGAAGTGTATATGAGTGGCTATGAATCGTCGTCAGTGAGTTGGCTTCGCTAAGAAGAATTTTTATCGATGGAAATGACCAGTGACCATCACGAATATCACAGTTGTCTGCTAACCGCTAGATAAATGACAACTGTCCGCTGACCATTAGGAGTGTGGAATTTCAATATTTACAGAAAATGTGTATTACAGCTGTCTGGACGGCATTGAAGACTTTTGGCGTCCATCTCTCTATAAAGTGTTTGCGATTTTATTCACCATTTGTGGCAGTTTTATGTTTGTCAGTGCATATTTCTATTCGGCTACTGAAGGATGGAGCTACACCGATTCATTATACTTCTGCTTCATAGGGTAAAAATACCTCTTCGATCACTAAATTTTTCATCTTTTTATCAATTATACATTCGTCGAATGTAAAAAACGGTCCACCGGTGCATAGGAAGAGAAAGCGGAAATGCTGAGGGTTCCGACCTTTCTCCTTGGATTTCAAGGGTTCCAAGGTTTCCAACTTCCCTTTAGAGGATCCCAACAAGCATTCGAGAAACATGTAGATCACAAGCGGATGTTAATTTTCCCGGTTGGCTTCACTCAACGTCCGCTAGAAAGTCTGCGAAAGCGAAAATTGGCCGAAAAAACTTGCCTCGAAAGGCACGTTGAAAAATGCGCTCTTTCCTCTATTCCACGGAACACATCATTGCACCTGAAAAATCGTTTGATCTTCTATTCTATGACCATTCAAACAGATATGATAATTGGCAGTTTCAAACGAAATCACCCAGACAAATTTTTGTGCATATCTAAGTTCTGCAATGGTCATCAGTCAATTTTGCATATCTCCGACTGATAATGAATGTATCACTTATTACTGAAAGAACGCTCATCTAGTGAACATGCTTGAATTATAAAAGCGTTGAATGCCACGCATAAGTGTTATAAATATCTCAGAAGCACAACCATGATGAATTCGGTCGTCTAACGAAATAATCAGTGATTTGCCACATTGTAGTCAATCATACCAAGCAGTTATATGCAGCTTCTATTTGTTCCATCTGTTGCTAGCACTATGTCCGCTTACTGGTATCGAAAATGAGGAGGAGAAAGAAAAGGGGAGCGGGTGAGGGAAGCGGTTCTATAAGTGGGAACTTTTTGTCTGGTATAGAAAGCAAAAAGGTGGAAAATGTTGGATTTCAATGCGGAATGAAAAGGAAAAGGAAGACGACGGGAAAAGTCCATCAGAATGCAGTTCATTCACAGTAGAGATGTGCTAATCAGATGTTGTGACAAGGCAAATAGGGCATGAGTTTACTCGACGGAATTCGGCAAAAGGTGATTTAGCCGGGAGGAGAATCCGGTTTAAAAAAAAATTCGTCGTAAAAATTTTCTTGCCGAAGAGATTAGTGGAAAGCGACTTAACGAATGCGATGAATAAAGAGGACCCTATGAAAGGATCGTTGAGGAAGGGGGAGAAAGCGAAAGAAAGAAAGAAACAGAAAGTGAAAGAGATATCTCGAGACTTGTTTCTTATGGGGACCGTCAGAGGACATTACTGACAACATGTACTCTAGAAAATATAACTCGAAATCCATACGAGTAGCAAATATTCTCCTCGAAGAAGCTGGATCGCAAAGTTTCTCGCAAAGCTCCATCATAGCATTTCAAGTTTCATTACTCGATTGATTCGTTCTAGTGCAATTCATCAATAGATAAGACACTCTCTTCAACGGAACTAAGAAACATTGTTCTTTGATCTTTGATTCACTAATTAATTCAGCCTGATCTTCAGGTTCGGTACGATAGGTTTTGGCGATTTTGTACCGAATCAACAAGTCAACTATAAGTATTCATCTCATCTAATACGATTGGCGAATTTTTTTATACTTTCATTTGGCGCGAGCTCTGTCTATTGCCTTTTCAACGTTTCGAGCATCGTGGTTAGGCAGTTATTGAACTGGCTCATAAAACGAATTGACATCAAAATTAACGATCCGGTTTTCTGCTGGAGAAGGAAGCCACAACGCTATATGGGACTTGGATTGAGACCTCCACAAGGTTAAGTTACTTCTGAAGTTTATTTCAATTGTCTTCTAAAATGTACTTATCAGTACACGTGTATTTGTGTGCGCAGAGAGGATTTTCTGCCAGGAGGATGGGGAGGGAGAAGAGGGAGGGGAGGAGAGGAGGGCAGCCGACTAGCAACGCCGCAATCTTGACGAAAAAGCCCGGGAATCCGAGAATCGAACACCTTGCATCACACCTTCGGCTAGTCATTATTTTTTCGAAGCATATCTTCTCCCTCTCTAATTATATCCTTCATTTTTACGTAGCTCGTCGCTTCATTCCATTGCACTCTGCCTAGTTATTACTTTTTCTATTAATTCTAAACTTTTCTATACTTGGGTTCAAAGTCAAATCTGCGAAAATATCACTGATGCATCGAAAACAAAGCACCTCTAGTCAAAACGCCTGGACCTTTGCGCCGAAGGACATTTGCGCCCTGAGGAACATGCGTTACGAGATATTGGCATATCGAAGATCTGCCCCACTAAGAGATAGATATGTCCTAAGGGAGTTTCCATAATTGCCCATTTGCGTGTTCGGGAAATAATTTCATGTCGTTTAGTGTTGCCACTTGAAGTCAATAGCGATGAGCGACGAGTTACTATAGAGTATGAAAACAAACCAACAGAATTTCGTTTAGTGGACATTTTTTGCAATTCTATAAAATACTATAAAATGCAACGAATAACTTTCCAATTGAGACTTTCAAATGTTTTGTTGATAGATATAGAGTATTGCTGAATGCGCTGCAAACATATTGTGACACATATATGTCACCACATAGCCGCAAATAGCAACAATTACTATTTTTACGTTTTAAGAGAAGAATATGAAACGAAAATCAGATGGAGAAAAAAAATGACTAGATAGGGAAAATAATATTTAAATTTTAAAAGAGAGTAGTAAAGTAAAGGTTTATGGCGAACTAGATTTTAAAAAAAAGTACGCTCAAATAGTGCAGAAAATATCCGTTGAAAAAGTCCAGGCGATGAAAAAAAAAAGAGGAGAACTAGATATAGCGGGAAATGTTTATTATCCATATACAATATTGAAGTACGTGAAAATTCGAGTGTACTTTCCTCCGAAAGGGAAAATTTTCAGTACTAACGTTTCTAGACATATATAATCGAACAGTGAAACATAGGATAGAACGCCTCAACAGAGCGCTAACGATTAGTGCATGAAATGTTACAGTCCCTCACAAGAGGGATTAATTAGATCGTAGCGAACAGCTAGATAACTGCTAGCTGCATAAACATAAATAAAATCATACAGGTAATGCTAAAATCGTACGGGTAATGCGCGAGAGGTACACTGTCTCTGAAGTATGGGGGATCACAAGCGCCAAAATCATCATTACTCTAAACGTTACATTTCTTCGTTTTCATCTCAGAACTTTTGGTTCATGCCAGTTTTTAAGAGCAATTAGCTACCTATATTCAATGCGAAGCAGCATTTAAGAGCAATTAGCTTCTAAGCAGCAAAAAACGGAAGGGATTTAAACGCTCAATAGGATATGAACATATTACTGGAAGCTTCTTAAAAGCCGGCAGTTATAATAAACTCTTCCAATTTAAGGTCTTTATATTTCGGAGAATGATAACGGTGATGTTCTACTCTCGCTGAAAGATTTCCTCATGAATAATCGGAATAGTATCGTAGAGCTACATAAACAACTCATCAAAAGCGCCGAAAAAAATACATCCAACGAAGATAAAATCACTGCCAATCGAGTCGGACCAATGGGTATGCTCAACGAGGCATTCGGTGATATTTGATATGTTCATCTTCAAAATCGTTCAGCTTGAAGTTGATCAAAAATTCGTTGATTTCTGCTATGTTAAGATGGCTGTCGAGGGGTGGATTCAGTTCAATTAGTTTTTCAGAACAAAGTCGAAAAATTATTCGATTTTAATCGCTCATCACCTGAACTCATCTTTGATTAAGATGAATGACTAAATATTCAACAAAGATTTCACAAACGAAATTGCAGTACTCTTCAGCAGCCGTCTAACTGTAAGTATCCGCTGTCTGTATGAAATTATCTACCTATCGGAACAGTCAGGAAGTGTTTCCAATGTATATACTAAATAGCAATATCGCTCAATAAACTTTTTTTATAGAATTTACTTGGTAAAAAAAAAGAGAAATTGTTGGAATATGTCGAAAGTATCGAGAATACGTCTCAATGAAAATCGTCGGATCACTTCAAAGTTCGCTTCGAATATTTAAAACCGAGTGTTTATTAAATCGAACTGTTTTTCAGTAGAGATTGACGCATTGAATATCACTGATGATCGAATTATTTTCGGCTTTAGTATTGACTTTCCGATGGTCGAAACTCATCAACAAAAGCGCACTTGAGGACTCTTAAAGGATTCTATCAAATCCCATTAGAGTAAATCAAAGAAATAAGCATAGCCAAGATTTGGCAGTTCTCATTACTCTTTATAGCCGAAAATTTGAAAATACATTCTTTTCTTTTAATTTTTTCAATTCACCTTTTGAGAGATGCATGTTATGCTAATGGGGGTTGGTGTTATTTGCACAGACACAATTTCCTCATATAAACTGAAGACGATTATGAAGAGTGTCCCATATATTTGTTGAAAAACGAAATCATTGCATATTGTTTTATGCGTTTATTATTCATAGAAAGATTGCAATGAAGAAACAAATAATGCAATCAGTATTGCAATAAAAAACAAATAAATAAAATTCAAAATTCAAATGTTTCAGTATAACAGTGTATATACAAGCATATAATTTAAAAAAATCATACTTATAATACAGAGGCATATAAATGTAAGGAAAGCGTTCATTAGGATAGGTAAATAACGCGATGTGGGAGACAAGCAAAATGAGAACAAATTTTGAGTGACAAGTGACACTTTCAAAACTGCAAAACGGTTGTCAACCTACTGGCTAAGAGATCAATTAACCATACTATGGAATTGGGAATATGCAAGTATCAAGGGTATTCAGATACATTTCCGGGATAAAACACAGCACTCTTGCATCTACTCAACGCCTCTCCTATGTGTACCGTCGCTTCAATATGATCACAATAAAATAGGGATCAGTTTTATGGTAATCATAGAAATAGCCTCCTTTCATCTACATGCTCAATGACACAAATTGAACAAATAAGAGGATGCCGATCAAATAAGGCGCAAATGTCCAGGCATGACTGCGCTGTTAGGGACATAATACTTCGCACTTTTCCTAGAATTCTTGGCATTTACCTCCCGACATACTGTATTCCATTCAAGTGTCTTCTCAACCAAAGTATCTCTAACATACAAAGCACCCTTCAATACTCCAATAAGAATCGACTTGCAACGCATCGATCAAGAGTCACAGGTCTGGACACATTATTCACCACAGAATCGTTCAAATGAAGCCCCTTCAGCATGGGCAACCTCGACTAGTATTCATCTTTCCCTCTGACCAGGATCATTCATGAGTAGGCAGACGAAAGATTGCTTCCACGCCGAAAACACCTAGCAGAAATGTAGTCAGAGACACTTGACAAGTACCGCGGATGTTTTCGAAAGCTTGAGCTAGCTTCATTCATTTTATCTCAGCTCATCGAATTTCATATAAAGATGTCAACTTCCCCATCTTTAGGAAACATTTATCAAAAGAGGATGAGAGGAAAAGAAGGTTTAGCAGCATATAGTCAAGCCCCTGACCAATGCTTGACAAGCTCCTGTCATGCTTAGAGCAAAACATAGACCATCTGTTATAGAAAAACGCAATAATTTTGCAAATCCTTTAGTTAATCCGACAACCTCGTAGGATATCAATGACATCAGCACAGGACTTCTAAAAGGGTAGCTAAAAGCCGATCGGAGTCTCCTTCCATCCCCAAAAACTTTCAAAAAAGTCTGTGACTATCCCCACCCGATAAATCATCATCCTGCAATGGACCCGTCGAAAGTGAATCCTGAGAGATGAATTCAGCGAAAAACAGTTTCAACAAAGGCATAATAGAGCAAAACGACGCAAATAATAGAACAAAACAATACATCTTCAAACGTATACTATTGCATATTAAAGTCTGAGTGGCCTTCATTAATTCCATCGCTCCCTCCAGCTTCTCTTATCGTTCCTTCTTTGTTACCGTATAATAATCGAGCACCTTGTGACAAACCTAAAACTTGATGTCCTTGAAACGAATTTAAATAAACCAAACATCTCTCCCGAATATATCACCCACAAACGTAAATTGCCCTCCTCGGAGAGGTGAGCGACTTCTATAAAAAATGAATAGATGAAAACTATTTACAATATTTGCAGCAGGCAATGACCATCCGATCAACGCTGTCGAATGTCACTAGTCGAAAACCTTGAGGGATACTTGACTAGCACAATGACCATCCGAGTATTGCTGCCCAATGGTCACTCCTCGAAAACTTTGAGGGGTGTTTGATTAGCACAAAGGAATCATTAAAGCACTTGATTTTTCCCGCTTGCCGTTAACGAGAGCTTATGAAGTCGTAATGGCGGAACATAATGAAGCACCCTCTTCCAACTAGCCGGAAATAAGGACCAGAAGGCGGCGAAAGATTTTTTCTCAAAGAAGATGGCGGACAGAAGGCGAAAGGAAATGGAGCTTGGAATCAATATTTCCCTGTCATAACAAATAACAGTATTCACAAATTGCAAAAAGCGTTAGAACTAACTGATATTAACTCTAGTAATTCCCGGCACCCCAACTTTGTTCCGTCTTCTCTTGCCTGAGCATACCCAATTAATCTTCTTTTCTTCGTCCCCTAGCTAGACAAAAAATTTACAATACATGATGGTAAAAAAATTTTCGACTTCCATATGAAGTCATCGAGTGATCACAAAATTTTACGCCCCAGACAATGTTTGCTTATCCGAAATCAGATTTCCATATTGCACATAAAAAATGCATTGATCTGGTCTGCAAAGTAAGCAATATCGAATAACATCAAAGAGAAGTAAGCGCACTTTAAATTTGCATTTTGCCGTGACCTCTCATGAGAAAATATTCCTAAAGTAAAGCAAACGCTTGATGAATTTCAGCCATTGCTTACAACAAGAGATTTAAAGAAATTACATCTTCCATCATATCGGATGTGAGATTGGCAACGAACTGATCCCACCATTGCTCTCCCGGTTGTCGGTCAATCCAGTCCACTCCGTCCAACTTGGTCATCTTTAGGGCCATGTAGATTAGTGATATTGCCACCACCTGCAGAAAGTCACTGAATCAGAAAGCAAGCACAATACAACAACCACTCTCAGATGACCATAACTTTCGCTTGAGAAACGCTCAGGCGAAAATTAGACTTTGAGAAGGATTTCGATCGCACAAATGACGCTGTCGACACCACCTCACATCTCTTTTTACCTCTGCAACCCTCTAAGCAACAACAACGGCTTAAATGTTAAGATGAATGATGGGTCCATTCAGCCCACAAACCAACATTCACCAAGTGAAGAGGAAGACCACTTTCTCAAAAAGGGAATACCCTTTCCTGGTGAATCAGGTCGCACAGGTTCACTCCGGAAGTTCGAAGAGAAGGAGACAATGTTCACTGATCGGAAATATAAGAATCTATATAGTTGCTAAAAGCAAAATATGGGAAGCAATTGGCACCAAACAGCGCAAAACTTAAAAATCTCTTCTTTTTCTTATCCTCCACTGTTCTCATTTCAAATTTCTTTACAATTCGCAAATCTGACCCTAGATCTATTAATATAGGTGAACAGAGTTTCGCGTTTCTTTCTGGAAAATTTTTGCCGTAATCCAATTCTGAGACTAGGTACATCTTGACTAATCCAGAAAGCGAAAATACCCTAGCAAACGCACAACGGGGCAATGGGGTATGACCGTCTCATTATACATATAGAATTTCCTTTTCACCTCTTCTTCTTAATTTGACGCGTTCAATTGTAATGGCCGAAAGATTTAAAACAAAGTAACTCATGAAGCAATCTACGTATGGAGAAAGAACGCCATAAACATCGAAAAAATTTTGTTCAAAAAGCTGTGGATGCGTTTAAATTTGGAACATCTCATAGTTCCGTTCAATTTTTCTGTTGGGAAACGTTTTTGCATTGCTATAATGGAGATGCCAATGCCAATTTCAAATGAAAAATCTCACGCAATGGGCTGTCACGGTATTTTCAGGCAATCTGAAAGCAAAACTTGAAGCACAAGAGAATTTTTTGAAGACGAATGCGACCGACAAATTTATAAAAATGCGCCAAACGAGTCGAAAATTCTGCTTTTTAAGTAAATGAAACGGGTTGACGCATTCCGAAATAATGCGAGGAACGTTCAAAAAGAGACCGCGAGAAAATAGGCATAAAAAGCACGAGAAAAACGAACGCAACGAGTCGAAATATTTCAACCTGACCCGCTTTATAGCTTAACGAAGATTTCTCTCGGCATAACAGGCACATAGAAGAGAAATATTTGCAGCGTTGTGTGTATCGAAAGCTGGCGTTTAGAGGTTATCACAGCAGCTTCTAAGAGACAATGAATAAGGTTAACCAAGAAATCCTTGTGATGGGTAAAGCAAGTGGAAACCTCAAGATGAGGCAATATGGAAAATACAAAAATCCAAAAAAAGCACTTTGATCAAAAAATGTTTCTTAAAAAGCTGTTTTTTCTCCGTTTCTTGTCACGTGACGAGAACCCCTTAGCAACCCAAGGCCAAAAAGTCAGCGCTGGTCCAGTTTCAGTTGTTCAAGGTAGGCACGCGGATATCGGTTATCGCTTTTATTGCTTAAAGAGCACCAATTGGATGCTGGTAGAAGCTTTTGCACCACTCAAAGATCACCAAATAAGCGCTGCTGATGGGCAACTTTTCTGGCGACAGACTCCCAAAAGGATATAAGTACACTGTTCAGAACTGAAGACTGCCTCAAAACAATTCGTGGCTTCGAGGCAAAACAATACTGCTCAAAGATCACTGCGGGCAGCACAACGTCCACAACCTTTATTGGGGTGAAAGCGACAGCAGCGCTATTAATGCGTAACTTTATAAGAAGAAGCTATGCTGAGATTCGCAATGCTTTAATGCCCGCTGGGAGATAGAAATAATCACATGAGCAATATTTGTGGTTATGGTTGCTTTTATTGCACCTAATAGAGGTTCTGTTCTAGTTCCCAAATTTCCAATTAAAAAGCACAACGTAACACAACTTTAAGGAGGAACAAATCCAAATTAACCTCAGGCTCCCAGATGAGACACAACGTCGTCGACATCGAGTCGTTCACAAACGTCCACGCATTTTGCAGTACTGTTTGCTTCTTTTCGCGGTCCAACTTGAACACCTCAAATCCAATTATATACATTTTTTTTAATCGGAAATGATCATTTATTTACCAAGCGTTTAATTTTTGAACACATGCATGCATTAAAAACATGCAAAAGAACCCCTAAAGTCTTATCATCGAGTGACATTTCGAAATGGACATGACGATTTCTATTCTAAATTACAGCCAGTAATAAAAAAACTTGATAACATATAAAAATTAAACAATACAATAAAGTTCGCGAGGCTTAAACCATGCCACTTTTGGCGAATTTCTCGAAACAATAAAGGAGCGCTATTCAGAAGTTTCCTCTCAAAGAAAGAGTAATAGGAAGATAAACCTTCTGATATTGAAGAAGATAGGTGTAAGGGTGATCAACATGTAAATCGAATTTTATCGTTTGTAGCAGTACACGCTCAATACCCATTACTTCTTCCTGCAAACTCGCATACCATCAACAAAGAATGGCAGAGTCATACTTGAACAATCAACCATATACACATCCTTATCAGTATAAAACAAATCACCATATCGCTATTGCCAAAATCCAAGTACCATCAGGAAGCCAGCAAGCGCCTTTAGGCTTTTTTTTTCTGAAGAAACACCCTTCTAGGTAAGTAACGGGGCACTCGGGACATCCAGATACCTCTTAACGATGGTTCGCCAACTTTTTTTCGAAACACTGTTTCGCCATAGGGTGTGAAAATTTCCTATACTATCAAAAAGCTTCTATTAACTCAGAGTTCTTCACCTTCGCGTTCTATTACCTCACTCAAAGAGTATCATGGTTTCAATGATAATTCGTTTGCTGTATAGCAATGCTAAAGGCACACACAAATTTTTGATGATGTGAGACTGCCTTCAGTCATTCGCAAAGCTTCTAGAGGCTGCAATGCAACGACCTCCAAAGTGCGAAGGCTCCAACTCTGCCTTTAACTCCACAATACGCTTGCCCTCCTGTGGTATAAACAGTAATCGCTGGGATTACCAGTCACCACCATAAAAATTACCATCGACCTCACTCTAACCTGTATGCCATACAAGTGTGAAAAGGAATCTAATGATGGGTTTCGAGACAACGGTAGGCAGAGACCGACGGCTCCCAGGCATCGGCAATCCGGGAGGCCAGTTCTGCTGCAAGCACAAACGAATGGACTCTTCTCATATACGGCTCCAATATTCTGCCTTTCGAACAGTATCAATTCCATCTCTAACATCAAAAGAAACTCAATTTAGAGGCGTTTCCCTCGCCATTTGTGTGCTCGCATTTCCCAAATCCTTAACTATTTTATGATTTAAATAGCACAAGCAATAGGAAGAACAATTGTCTCTCACAATTAAAAAACATTGGCTATAAACAAACAAATCAGTGTTATTCTAGAAATCAGAAGAGAACCCGCTACCTGAATTCTATTCGAGGGGAAATTCAGATATTCGAAGGGCAAAAATATCTGAATAAAGAAAAAATTAAAACTTACTATAGCATTTTTAATTGAATAAAGATCGGAATATTTTTCTTTCGCCATAGTGACAATATCTTTGCATTTCTTTGGTGTTTCTTCCACTTTGCCTGCCAAGAATATGCATCCTAACGCAGTCAACTGCAAAGAGAACTCCACACTCAACAAGTCGGTGATATCAATAACGGTGGAGTTTCGATTGGTCACCAACTAATACAGACTGGGGAACGCTCAGAATTTTAAGACCACCGGATGGATCAACAGAGATGGAACTGGAAGGTCCAAAGTTGAATAAACAAACATCCCGATCACTCTGGATTGGTCGAATTCCACAGATCGGCACTAAGCAAACCCGACAAATTCACAACGCCAACAAGAATATCTGCATAAAATCTGCACTTATACCAAGCGCTAATATGTTCTCTCTCTCGCTCCTCGAGTATATAGCTACTGTCGTTAGTCTATCTATCCTGAAGCCCAAAGAAATATTTAAAATTATTTACATTTTACTTTCTATCGAAGTCCCAAAAACACAAAAAAGCATTCGTAAAGCAACAATCTGGGCGAATAAACATCAATTACACGACAGCGGTGACAATCTGTAGATCGAAACTGTTCAACCACGCTTTGTGGCATTACAATGCTGGAAGCGTTAAAAAAAAAAGAACAGTAAATAAAAACGACTTACATGTTTCGGGAACTCTTTGAATGAGTGAAACATATAAAATCGATGAAAATAAACGGCGGCTGTCGCCAATGTTGGATTCGGCTGGCTGAAGAGAAAAATTATTGAAAACAATAAATATGCACATTTAATTTTCGCAGATTTCATTAATTAACATTTTATTTCTTTAGGAATGTTTTCTGTTCAACAAATATCATCTACATACAACGTTTTACATACATATTACATATGAACAATATAAATACACCTATTGGCGACCCATTTTGAGATATCATCCTTCTATATGGTCCTCTAATTTAATTTTCGTCATCATTTTATCAATGAATATCCTGAAACGCTTCTCTTGTTATAAAGTCCACCATCCTAAACATTAGCCATACTAAAAGTTTTCAACTTGTAATCAATGGATTATCGCAAACTCAAACCAAACTTCATTTTTCTTATAAAACTATGAGATTTTTCCAGTCATGTGCTATCAGAGGAGATTTAATTCCTTGTTTCCCCATAGTCGACGTAGGCAACAGCTCCAGCTCACCAAAACTCCTCCCGCACAAACAATATTCTGCACGCTTTTCGCTTTATACGAGCCTCGAATCTGCTTAAGGGATATAACTCTAACGCATCCGCTCGTTTAGCTTTTCACCTGCGGTCGAGTGGTTTCGATGCAAAAACTAACACCACCCTTATCTACTGAATGTCTCTTCATTCGGGTTACCGCTAAACAAATGTTCTGTTGTACATTGTTGTTTAAGCTTACATAGCTTCTACAGGTTTCTCAACTCGGGGCGCCGAGATGATAATAAATAAATAAATAAATACATGCATAACGATAGAGTAAGAAAATCGCATGCACCTTCTAACCGGATGGACTGAATCCTGCATGGTTTATTATTTACCGATGACTGACGCATTAGATCTGCCCAAGTAAGAGGACCGTAAAACCGTGTGCTGTAGCGGCGTCTTTGAATATTTTATAAAATATGAACAAACTCAAGCGAAAAGCCATGACCTTTATAGTATGCTGCAGTTAAGGGTGGAGAAAGATGGATGCAGTGTCATCAAATAAAGCACGAAAGCTAACAGTTTAAGGCCGGTGCCGATCTCAACGATAAGTTTGATGCCTTCTCTTCTTAGACGATCTTCATCTGCTCTTCCGATGCCATCCTTTCTTGATGGACTATCGCTGAGTTGCTCTTCAGTGAATAGCCAATCGCGACCCATCAAAGAGCACCCTCAAATATTCCTCATACAACAACATTTAAAACACTTTACAGTGTTTTCAACTAAAGCAAACCGAATGCCTTTACTGGCATATTTGTTAATCAGCCAACGCTGCTTTCCGAACACCTTTCGAGAGGAAACGGTAGAAAAAATCGTCATCCTCCAAAGGGTTTGGTCAGCCCCTTTGGAGCCGTGCAAAAAATGGCCAAAATTACATCCTATGAGTGCTTCCCAAGAACCGCCATTTCGGGCTGGGATGTGCTGTCCCACACTGCACCACCAAAAGTTGCCTCGCACCATAAAAGCCAACAGCATAGTTGATTCACTGAAAGTGGTTTACATTTTGCACAATAACCATGCAGTACTCCACTCTAGGTATACCTTTTGATCTATAGGGAACGTCGCATCTCATTGCTAGTAACGAAAAGGTCGGGCAAGTAGGGCAACAGGTCGAGAAAAAGGCAATTGTGGAGGAAGCCTGATGACGATATTTTGATAGACTGGTTACCAGATGCAACGATTTTTATTGGTATTCGAGTAAGTGCAGAAAAGGCCTCTACGCGACAAAGCGATAAACGAGTTAACACCGCCCTCGAATCATGATAAGGTCTGATATACAGACTTAGGGAGGCATTTAGCCCTGCTCCGTTATAATTCTAGTAGTACGCCTTAACCCATTCTGGACCGGGACCGGACAACCCAGAACAACAACTAATTACGGCACGAGAGATGCAGTATAAAAGTAACAGTATCAATGCTAGTCTTTGGAAGCATAGCTACGTGTTGTAAATAAATGGGATGACGAATGAAAAATTCTTTATTCATAAGAATTCAGAAGAATTATACGTAAACAATGCCATAAATGGTATTCCCTACACGGCAGCCTCCGGAACCGGTGGTATCATTCCGTCTGCAGGGGACGTGGAACTTTGACTGATCGCCCATTAGAGAGAATGCGATTCGAGGAAGTACCTCCTACCCGGGAGTGCCTTGCAACGCATACATGTGTATGCCGTGTTCCTCATTTACAAGTCCTCAGCTTTATTTCATTTGTTATATATATATATATATATATATATATATATATATATATATATATATATATATATATATATATATATGGAAGATGTCATTAAGAAAAGGAAACGGAAAGAAATGAAAAGTATAAGTAATATCGAAATCGAATAATGTCATCACGATCACGTTGAAAATGTAAGAGATTTTATTTGAATCGCACCAATAAAATACTCAAAAATAGAAAAATTCAAAGAACAAAGAAGAAAGATCAGTTATCCGACATTCAATTCACACAAAAAAGATCGGAAAGTACAACCTCCTTTACTTATATATATATATATATATATATATATATATATATATATATATATATATATATATATATATATATATATATATATATATATATATATGTAAAATCTTCACTAAGATGCAATAAAAAATGCCCCGTTGAATGCTTCGAAACATCCCACTTTTCATACTAACCGCCAATCTCCCTCTGAAATTATGCTAAGAAAATCATAATCGTAACTGAAAACAATGCAATTGAGCGTCACATCAATCGGAACAATGAGCCGCTCAATTTTACCAATTTGTCACCTCAAAACTAAAAGAGATATCCACAAAACGTTTGCAAATTCTCAGGGCACCATGCAATGAAACTATCGTGTGCGAACGCATTCAGTTCTTGGGAACTCTCTTTTTGGCAGTTGCCCACTCAAAGAACACAGCGTTGCATTAGAGAGCTCAGCGACCTCACGCCACAAAACCAGCTAGAGCAAACATATCAGTCCATCGATTATGAGCAAATCAACCAACTTTAATAAATAATTGCATATTAATATCGCATATCAAAAACACCTACAACGGTAAATCAAAGTAGTACAGGTGCCTAATAATAAGTCACTCGGCAAAATAATACAAAAGAACCTATTGACAAACTTTAGAAGCGCCATAATAAAGATTCCTTTCGTTTACCCGTTCTTTGATGATCCAAGAATAAGGAACCATCACCTAATGCCATACAATAAACAGCTGAATTTGCGTTGTTCTCGCATACTTTCACAATCAACTCTTATCTTCACGAAACAATTACTGGATCCTTTTTCCTGTTGTTTCAACTTTAAACGTATATCTAAAGAGACGATCGATACCTATTTTGCAAAGCAAATATATATTTGAAACGAATATGCTGCAGTCACGTCGTTCCCTGACAGGTCATGCTTTTGTGTGACAACACAGTTTTCTCGGCTTTTCCGTCCGGCTTTCTTGAACAAGTTGATCCCCGATACTGTTTGCTTTCCTCTGCGGAATCGCCTCCCAAATTTCTTACAAAGAACGTATTAGGTTGACTTGTTCCTCACCACTATCCTCATAAACCACCTCCTAACACCGTTGTCGGATCCGCCCTCTTCCTCCTACGTCATGTTACCTCCAACCTCTCAAATCCCTTGACGAAAATCATCGGCCCGCAGCACACCACCTGAAACGATGGCGACCAACGGCAGGGAAATGAAGCTGGCGAAAGGTTATGAAACAATAGGCACCTTCCAGAGACCGTCATTCAGATGGTGTAGGTTTTCGATACCAACATCCTGCAAAAATCAGCGAATACACCGCCAGGACAACACCAACGAATCGACATGAATTTCTCCACTACCCACCTCACAGACATCATTAAAGTGGAGAAGACGGCAGTACCTCTTCCTAAAAGTGTGGAAGAGCACAGCAACAGTATATAAGAGTGCACAAGTCTTAGACATACAAAAATGAATCACTGTTTGAGTTGTACGATAGAAGTTATGGGTTTTACCGAAGAGCAGATTACTTTGCAAAAAGAGAGGAAAAGCCAATTTATTTTTCAAAAATTTAGAACAGTCTGCTGAACGAGGTGGAAGAGAGGAGGGCGGAAGAGGGGACAGGGAGGGGGGAGGAGGGAAGGGAGGAGAGGGGGAGTGCAAAATATAAACGGAAGCATCGAATTTAGTTTGATTTTTTCCAAGAACAAATATGGTTTAACAGTGGTTTGAAATAAACCCGGTCCTTTACCTCACCTAAAGAAAATATAAAACTTAAGAGCGAATTAAACATTGCAAATAACTGTGAAGCTACGTTAATTGAGAAGAAATGGTTAGAAAAAAAAAGTGAGAAGTTTGCAAGCAAATTGAGTGCTAACAGAAGCATTTTCTCCCCACAACACATCTTCGAATCAAAACCGATGATCACTGGTGATCCGTGCACTTTGTCGGCTATTTGTGGAGGCTCGTTGACTTAATTACACATAAAAATTGCCTCAATATGTAGAAGGTGGATGATGAAGAAATAAATGGCAATAAACGAGCATAAATGAAAGGAAAGAACGAAAACGTGCCTCTCCCCTCCTCTCCTCCCCCCCCCCCCCCCCCCAATTCAGCGTGCAGAGGTGCACAGAGTGCACACTGGCCACTGAACATGAAGTCGGCTTTGAATGAATCCTTTTAAGATGCTATATTCTCACTTGACAAAAACGAAAATGCTGGCTATGATCATATCAGCAAAAAATGTGAAGTGCTGTGAAGTATCAATGATCATGTCAGCAAAAGTATCAAAAATACGACGGATCAATCAAAGCCCCAAAACGTTACGAACTGTGCCCTTCTTTCGTCAATCTCAATGTAACATATTCTATATATTTGTTTCGTCTTATCGCCATTTATGCGGAAGTAAAATTCTGCAATGTCAAATGCAGCTGAAAATTGAAACGTTAAAACTCTCCCGCACATTTTTGCCATCTTCTCTTCAAAATTGATATGGAACGAGTTAAGAAACTAGTACCCAATTCATATGAAATTTTAATGAAGCAGCACCCGCACAAACCAACTGCTGCAAAGAGTGTATATGCGCGAAGGCTATGAGTTCATGTCGGCAGTGCACATTTGGAAAATCACTCGATTCCCACACACATTTCACTTGTAACATCCAAATCGATTTTGAAATGCATCATGAAAATTTGAGACGAGGCTGAGCTCTAACGTTCACACGATCTTACAAGTTTACCTAGGCGGAAGTTGAAGCGATATGAGGAGACATTTGTGCGTAATGAATGCTTTGTTGTTGATTAAAGTAAAATAAGCATGAAAATATGATCACCTTATTTACTGAGCGAATCTCCTCGGTGGACATCCTCATAAGACCAATAGCTAATGCATGTTGTTTTCCTTCAGCCATCACAGCAACCACCTGCAAATGAGGTAAATGAGGAAACGACCAATCAGTACCACTTCCGTGAACCAAGAAATCAAATTTATAGATGCTAAGTGGAAAGAACTTCTGAAACGAAGCAATAACCATTATAAGCAATGAATGTTGTCTAGTAACTACTAGTTATCAATGCAATGGAAACCTTACGCGAATTGCTTAGAGATCACAAAAAAAATAGGTCCACCATATTGACACAATAAATTGTAAACAAAACTATCGTATACTTGAACAACGCAAAATTATTATTACTGGATGGGCTTACAGAACAACGGCTCTATGTGGCTTCGAAGAGATCAGAAATAATTGTTGTAGGTGATCATAGACAGAATTTGACAGCCAACAGTCATTTACGATATGCGCTCCTTCTAAAGGAATAGGAGAGAGTCTCAGTTCAGAAAGCACATATCACTGGTACAATGTCATCGACGAGCGGACCCTCCGTGTACACATCGCCGAGAAATAATTTTCATATGTACTGTGCTCATGTATGAACTAAATAGTGATTACTCAACGAAAAGGGCCAACCGTATCTTTGGGCACATTGTCGGTCATTTTTGCTCCTGGACTCGTTAAACCTGGACACATTATTTGAGAACCATTTAGCACAAACTTTATTGCGCCTTTATCCACCTGTAAAATACACAGTGATTTTATCGTATACGATAAGAATATTATCGTAATGGGATGTGACACTTTTCTGCGAGTTTCACCTTAAAGTATAAGCGCTAATTTTAGAACATTTATGCCGAATAACTTTATTGTCGACAATGTCAATATTTTCTTTTCAAAATAGTCTTTTTTCTTCTCTTCTTCTTACATACTACTTCAATACTGCATAATCGCTAACGCCGCGACCACATCATAATCCAACTAGGATTACTTCTGACTTCCTGGTATACTCAATGTCACACGTCCACACAACAAATGCATCCATCAGATATTTCATAACATCCTATTTTAATAAATTCGCTATAAATTCGCTCATTTGCGCGTTAAATTGCGGTTTCGGATATCACAAAGACAATCATTACTTACAATAGTCTCCTAGAAATGAAACGCTTTATTTAAACTCAAAACAAATCTGGACATAGTCGTTGCAAAAGTTTTTGACACGATATCCTAGAGGGACACGAGGTAGCGAGAGCATCATGTTCGAAGGATTAACATCAATTACCAATTGAGAGCAATTATTATAAAGCTGCGCCTACGGAAGAGGGAAGGGCGTTGAGAAACGGAGAAGGAACTCCTATCCATCACCGAAACCACAATTTAAGTATGGAACTTAGTTTAGCTGTCACATACGAGACGAATTCCCCGAAACGTTCGATCGATTTTTCGACCTTCGATAGATATTCGCTGTACAGTTTCAGAATTGTTATTAAATTCTCCGTACGGCAACTCATTCTCGAGGCAACATTTATCGAAATCTTTGCATCCGATTTTCAAACTGCAGTTCACGCTCCACTATGAGCATAAACTTACTATGAAAATACACCTTTAAGCGCTTTTTTCTCAACACTATTTACCATTCGATATATTTAACGCGCGTCGCAACCGATCTCGAACATTGGCTGCCACTAGGTTGTGGCTGAGCTGCTACCATCAATGTTCACACAATGTCGGCCCTTAGCTACTTTGTCTCATCTCTCAAGAGAAGATGCGGTCCTATGATTCTTATTGACTTAATAATTATTTAAAAAATACGACAAAACGCCAGCGGTGAATTAGGCCAATTTCGAGATTTACAACTTTTAGCGGACGACGGTTAATGCCACACTTATTCTATCTATCATAGCATCTCATCTCTACCCTCATCCTCGCTCAACACTAATGTAACGCTTTCTTTATTGAAAAGTGCAGGAACGCTTTACCGGAAAGTATAAAAAAAAACACATCGACAATCATTTCAAAAAAAAGTCAGTCCCGTTAAAGCTATCGCGAAGAAATACCTGTTGATGTGGCATCATAAACGGATACTTGTGAAGTAACCTTAACGAAGGAATATATGGGATATCCCTTGGCTTTATAAACATCACGTTGCCTTCTGCATCCGTTATTAGTTCTACATGATCTGAAAGATAACTCTGTGAATATACTACAAAACAGCAATCGCTGACTTTCAAGCAAAGCATCGATCATCGTTCCCCTAATAAAACAGCAAATAAACGCATTATGAATGAAAAAAATATATAAATAAAAATAACGATAGAAATTTGCTTCAAATACTTGTCCCCTCTTTGCATATTTTGTGAAATGTGTATAGAAATGGCTGAAACTGAGTGCAACAAGCTCGACAAGCAAGGGAGAAAGACAAGCGCAGAACCTGTCGAACATCGTTCCTGCATTCTCACCGTTCGATAATTAATATGAAATTCGACCGCGCGTTACCTGTCCCATTCATCTCTCAGTCGCCCTACCCCTTCCCTCTCGCAGTTTCGAATATGTGGGTAGCAGCTGCTGATGTGTTTACGTACGCCTTTTTATATTGCTTTATTCCATCATTGCAAGTATTTCTGGGCACTTGATAGCAACGTGTCAACGCCCAAAAAGTCAGCCAATAAAGCAACTTTGGTCGCATATTAGGCTTTCAACAACAACTATCAATGACTCACGAAAAAGTGCGTTATGAAGTGGACGCATAACCATTGAAAAGGTGGGTAAAGATAATAGCAACGAAGCAAAGGTACGATAAATAGAGAGCATTGTGCGGATCATATCTTTCGCTCTAAACCTATTTCAGGACATGTGACAGAATGAGAACCCGATCGGTATTCCATAAACCGCCGATCTTTCAATAAATTTTGAGATCAGAGATTGCGAGACAGATCTTCCCACTGCAACTATCAAAAGTGGATAAAAATAAACCTTTGCATTTGACTAGCTTGAAGTTCTCTTTCTTTGGAAGGATATCGTTCATATAGTTCTCCAATAATGGGAACTGCTCTTGTATCTTCGCACGAATCCCTTTCTGCAATTAAACTTTTCAAACGAACAGACAACAAACAACGGAATAAGATTATTTTCAACATTCTAACATTTTAACTAACTAAATACCATCACAAAACAGTCGCTAAGTAAAGACATTACTCAGAGATGGCATCCAAACCATCGTCATAGTCTCTGGCCCGTGGCAGTTTTCGTCCACTACCAGACGTATCGCTACTACATCGAAATCAGCAAGAAATGGGTACTGCCACAAATAATGGCTTCAATGTAGTAATTTACCAGTCATTGGTTGGTCCAAGGATGTAAGCTCATCTTTAATTTGGAAACGGAGAGCAATTGTGCCCGTAAAAATCGGTAGCCACCAATTCTATGTTTAGAAGCATAATATTAGGGGAGTGTGTTGCTCGACCTATCCCTTTCCTGCTATGCCTCTTTTCAAGCTAAGCAGTTGAACATCGAGGCGCAAAATTCTAAGGAAAGGTTTCATAAATCGTCTTGATAGAATATTATTAGACGGTAAACGAAGGGAACTGCAATTCCGAGGATCAGACAAGAAATAGGACATTTTAGTGATCGACTCCAGCATGCATTAATTGCTCGGAAGAAATTTTTGAAGGTTTGAAGAAATGAAACCCTCTAATTCATTAAAATTGATGCAATCAAAGCGAGCAAACGATTTTCGGAGTAATGGAATCGAATTAAATTAAATTAAATGTGAATGACTCGGATGAGATATATTGGCATAGCCGATACGAATGTTATCAACGCCGTTGAGCGCTAATAAATAATAGCCCATCAATTCGCACCGAACTCAACTAGATTAGAAAACCTTCGAGGTTGTTAATAAAATCTGCATAGGTTGTGGCCTGTTTCATTCAAAATAACTGCCCAACTCTTTCAGTGGAGAAAGTGATCTCCGGTGCTCGTTGAGTTTTTCCTTATTCTTCTATTTTAGCGTATCTACGCAGACTTTTGGATGCAGTATGCGCCCAATAATCGCAACGGCGGTACGGCAAGGTTGTTCTCATACGACCCGGACATACTTGCATGCATTTGCAACTGTTCTGATTCGATCCAACTTTTACAACTCAATTTTTCAACTTGGGTTTCTTGGGAAGGGCCCATTAAGAGAGAGACGGAAGGAGGAAGATCACCTGCAAACTTCGGGGTTCCTAGAAATTCAGCCGCAAATAAACGATGAACAAACAAGGAGAAATTAAATATGCCCGGAATTTGGTGAAAAAAAACGAGAAAATAAAGTATCCGGAATCATTTCCGGCCAAATTAGTCGATTCAAACGCTCATCATTTGTGAATGACGAAAATAAGGGCGCATTGTGAAGAATTTTGCTCTCAAACTTCAAACTCAGAGTGAAAAAAATTTATGAAGTCGTTTCTGGTAGAAAAAAGAAAATATTCCTTTCAAAAAAAATTGCGTCGTAATTTTTTACGTGGAAAACATATGAATTTTTCTCGGAGCATTCAGCCAGAAATTTTCGAGAAATTTAGAACAAAGTAGGCGGAAATTACGATATGGGCATTCATAGTGTTTCAATAAACGAACTTCAACGTAACTCCTACCAAAAATAGGACAGCATATAAATACCTGTGCTGAAGACTTCAATTGTTGTGTTCCAATGATATCTTCTTTTTCATCGAATTTTTTAAACATTTTTTTTTTTACCTATAAGCACATTATACATTAAAATTCCGCATATTTATGAAAACATTTGATCCGGATATCTAATAATGCATAACACATCCACCTCCATGCAATGTTTATCATTAGCCTGTCAATTACTACGAACGGCAGAACAATGGTAATAAAGCTGATAACGGTACATTCGGCTAGACTAGCGTGAGATTTGATAAGCAGCGCTCGCTGCTTCCAAAAGAAATTACTTAAAGGTAACGGTATTGTAATGAAATGGTCAGATGCAACGATCACTTTCAATATTAGCACCTTTGATACTCTTATGATGGTGGACTTGAGACAGGTTTATGCTGGAAGTGGAAGGAACGAAAGAAATGAGTCTATATGCAAAGGAGTCTGGAATGATCTAATGAATGCTATAGTATTCTCATATTTCTTAATTGATAACGTTTATCGATGAAAATTAACCCGGAATTCCTCAAAACTAAAAAATTTCCTCAAAGAAATCTTTCCCCACCGAACTAGTGAAGTTGCCTCACCTATCTTTACCGCAATACAGCACAAAGTGAGAGGAAATGATAGCACAATGAATCAAGAATACGTTCATTACTCACTGTAAAATAGAAACAACAACTGACCAAATGACGCACAAGTGGAACTAAGTATAGGTTATTAGCAATAACAGAAAAGCCAACTGAATAATACAAGTCGATTATATGAAACGAGATTCATGAACATATTAAGGGATCGCATATGTAAAACACAGCAAAAGGTACACAAGCTGAACTTAAGAATATTTTCGAGCACAGAAAGATGTGGCAGCTAACATCTGGGATTGAGAGAAACTCAGTGGATGAGTCAGCGAAGCGATCAAGAATTTTTGACGGCTTCAGAATCGAGTAACTAACACACAAATTATGCAGCTGTAATTGGTAATTTAGTTGTAGTTGTACATTCATTCAGGCTCCTTGAATACCATCATCAAACTATCGGTTGCGATATTCGAAGTGGCAAACACGCAATATAATCGCATAGAAAAAAACAACAATAAAAAAAACGTCCTCAATACCTGGTACCAAGCAAATATCATCGGGCTTCAAAACCTCGATTTTTCGTCATCTTCACGTTTTATCGTCAAGTATGTCATCACCGCTATTTGTCACCAACCTCACATTAAACAGCAGTCAGCCTAAGCGATTACACTAAGTGACCCTCAAAATACCCGATGTGTAAAACACCTCAGCTTTTTGGGAAAACAACTCCTAACAGGTAAATGCAGGTGAGTGCAAATGACGTCCTAGTTACATCGACGCGAGTCTCATTTTTACAACAACCCCAAACATTTAAGTTTGGTGTAAAAGAAAAATTCACTATCTCGAATCGTGAAGCTTAATAAAGCGGCACATTTCTATGCTTGAAACTTACCGCATTATCATTTAGGCTTGCCGCGAACTTGTGTTGAAACTTCAGCTTGACCATCATTCAGCAAACTCCTCTTCTTTCAATATCTCTCCACTTCAAATTCAGAAGAGAAGAAAAATCAACTGCCTCGAGAGGCTAGTTCTTCAACTCCAGCGAATCCATCTTGCTCTTGCTTTGATTATGACAGCGAAGAAATAAAATGAGGCAGCTCGAATAAACAAAGCACTGGCATGTGAAAACTCGCTTACACATAATATTTGCGTTTAACAATCGAATGAACGATATTTGCCGCATTAAAACGACAATTCCTTGGGAAAGATAAGGCACGGGTTGTCCCTTTTTCCATTCCGTGTGCCAGTGATTTATCGGTCTCTCCTCGGGTCTTCTCCTCCCCGTCGAAATACGAGGAAGAAAGCATAAAAAAACGTTTCATCTCTGAACGTCGAAACTATTATGCAAGCGATCGACGAACGTTATCTGAACGATTCCTTATCGTATCATTCTAATCGGTGAAAAGACTCATTAAAATCTTTCAATTACTTTCTCATTTCGTGCAGAATAAAAGTTAATTGTGGGAATTTTCTTGGCCAAGAATCATAACAATTTATCGAATAAGGCCATTAATCATATTTAGGGCATAAATGTTTTGTTTGTCGGCAATTTTTACTATTCTCTTAAATTCGTTTGTTGTTCGAGTAGAATTATAGTGCATAAAAGTGGAAAACTCCTTTGGATCTGATATCGATATGCGCCTCGAAAAAATCGACAAAAATGCTCAACTCAGATTTGTTCGTTGCTGAACTGAAAACGATAGTTATTTCCCGCATAAGTTCTTTTTGAACTGTCACTCTGTCTGTATAAAAATTTGATTTATTTGTTTATTTATTTATTTATTTATTTATTTATTTATTTATTTATTTATTTATTTATTTTTTTTTTTGATAATACGGCTGTTATAATCGCCAAGTAGAAAAGTAACAAAGGTTTTATGAAGTTTAAAGCAATGAACAGTATCTATACGTCTAACAAACGAAACCGAAGGTTATCGCACCAATCGCTTTCATCCGCTTATATGACACTGCACATTCGTTATCTACAGTAATATTGCATTTAAAGCCCCTTCAAAATTATGAGGTAATGATATAACTACCAAGTGAAAAGTGTTTTATCCTCTTAGAGGAGAAATATGATACCAAGAAACAAATGTTGCTAGACATTTAGAGAAAGACCAACGAAAAATTTCTTTGGGAATATCCGAAAGCGATAGCCGAGATTTTCATTGCAGATATCCAGAAAACTATGCAAATAAGCGTCAAATAGATGAAAATAAATCGCAATTTTATTATGAGAATGAAAGCAATGAAAATCAAACAAACAAACGATGCACATCATTGAGGCGTGCTGATTTAATCGTTAATGCAGCACTGAATTTAAAATCAGTGATTATTGCTAATTTAGAAATATTCCACTCGTTGACAGTATTATTTTCCAGGTGAATGAAAAATTTTTTTCATGAGATACACTCTCATAAGTCTCTTGCAAATAAATGCAGACATCCTTATTGCTTCGTATGCCGCCACTAACTATGAACTTCAAAACTGAAGCATTTCAGCTGTCGTGATCGTGCTGAAACTTCGGCTCACACAACTCAATAATCAACGATATCTCATTGTAACTTCATGGAAAAAATGAACGTTTTTTTTTTGTTATTGATGTCTGTATGGGGCCACAATAAATGCAATTCAATGAAACAATATTCACCCTTTATGTCACATTTCAGGCCATTTTTGTACACAGAAATAATAATTATTTCTTTGTATCGAGTAGAGAATACCTAAATCAACAAGCTGCCTCAAGAAATAAGATGAAGGTAAACAGAGAGAAGTAGGTCAAAGATGGGGAAAAGGAAGGGGGGGGGGGAGGAGGAGGAAGGAGCAGGTGAAGGGAACGCTCTTTGCAAGCGCCAGGATCACGAATAGGCGATAGAGCAGTACCATCGCAATCCTAGCTGCCGTTTTCGGGATTTTTCTTGAAATATTCATTCATGTTTTTATTTATTGCATTATTATTTTCCTATTGACTCGTTTCCGGAAAATTTCCGAAATTCTTTCAGTATCATTTGATTTCTTCTTTTTTTTTTGATAATGCGGGCTATATGCCGTGTAAAAAAAGTGACTAATATAAGATTTGTTTGAGAATATTTCGTTGAAGTGTATTTGGCGTCCGTCATACTCCCACCAAGATGCCTCTCTGCATGCAAAATGCATCGCGCAATTCCACCATTCGTCTGCCCACTAGTTGGCTTTCAGTGGTGTTTTGCATGCAATCGACTACGACTTCCTACCGCCATGTCACTGCAGCTCCTCAACAACGGAAACATTGAACGCTGCACTAGTTAACGAAATAGGAAAGGCAACAAATGATTGCATATCACGATATCACAAACATCCCTTATAAATTGAAGCAAAATGAAAATTGCCTGGTTACGCCTTTCCACTCTCTTCATCCAGCAATCCACTACATCTTTACCACAGACAGACGTCTGTCATCAATAGGTGCAATCCAAAATTCAATGGCTCATCTATTATCAAGGATGTTTCTTTCCTGATCACTAAAGAATTTCAGCGTTGCCTTTTAAACGGGATCACTTTCTCCTCTGCATTCATCCTATAAATCTTTCTTATCATTTTTTATGCCTTTGGTAATACTTTCTACTTTCTTATGAAAGTATTTAAGACTGGAAAATGTAAATATTACCACTAAGCATGTAGATTTTGAGAGTGCATTTTTTGGAAAATGTGAACATCGCTAAAAGATCGCTAAAGGACGGATATAAATTTTTGAATAGTGGACAATTGTACAACGTGTGAAACATCCAATGACACATACATGCATTCATATTTGATGCTATTGAAATTGATCCTAAAGAAAAGTGACCACTGGTATAGACTGATGGTCAAGAGAATGGCTACTTTATTTGCTGCGAAATTATCAATTTTTAACTTCGATACTTTACATGATTTTTTCATTTGATTTTTTTTTGTCATTGTCGTTTTATAATCGTCATTTTATCGCTTTACATTTTATTAACTGCATATTTTCTTTATGTATTCTTTGTTTTCCTCTGAATTTTGCATGAAGATTTTATTGGCGGAAAATAAAATTAGCAATAGCCAGGATGTCGTTAAGTATTTCCAAAGTATTTGATCATTGTTACTTCATTTATCAACAGTTAAGGATTAATAGTGGCACTCTGGAAGAAGTGAATAAGCCAAAAAGAACGCTGCTGACATATGGCTGGTTCATAGAGCCTATTCAATTCCCAGTCAACATCTGCCATATGGAAATTTCCAAAAGCGACTATAGAGCCTTAATTTTATCCCTATAAAGGAAACACATAATTGTGTTTCAGCTCAAAGTTCTAAGCAATATCATACGAATTATGAGGGTAAAATTACCATTCTGAGGAGTATTTGTCTATTTTTTTTTCATGCCTTCTTTCAAGACAACGTTGTTTCATTTTGTATAGGAGTATTTCATTCGATAAAGTGAGCATGATACTCAAAGCCGAAAGTTTTGCATATCAATATGCAATGATGCAATGCAAGCGGAACGATGCAAAACCGAAATATATGCAATGCAAAGGCGAAACTTGGAAAGTGACGAATTTGTTTTACGAGTGCAATTAGTTGAGGGCGAACTAAAAGTGCAATCGTCACGAAGAGATAAAAGTAGAAATGCTAAAATGAAGCACTTCAAACTTAAGTGCCAAATTGGGAGGCAATTTGGAATTGAAATGTTTGGGTGACGCAAAATGACGTAAAATGACGTGTACTCTATCCGCATTGCATGAAGCTAATAGCTTTATATGCTGCAAAACAATATCAGTATTGGACTCAGCGCAATGACGTCAAAGCAGCTTTAAAATCGGCTTCATACATTGCTGACAGCCGACTGCCGATGTCCCACTGGATATTGCCAAACAACGTTTACTCATTAAAATGACGTCAGAGCTGCGTTGAAGCGGCTTTTTATGTTAATGGCAGCCGATTAGTGACAATAGTTAAGTGGCTGTCAGCAAGCAAAAAAAAGAAGAAGAAAGCAACCAAAAAGTTGCCTATTAATAGCTTTGTTCTAGAATTGCTGTGCATGCAATAGTCTCATCGTTGTTGCACATTTTAGGCGTTTCCTTTACTGTGAGATAGGTGAAAACATTAGCGATCACCTGAGGGAATTGATCGCTTATATATGAGGGCTTAGATAATGTGATTGCATTCGATGATCGATGATATCGATTAAAATATCTATTTTCATATCTCTTATCAATAAAATTTGATAGTGAGCAAATTTGCATTCCTATTTAATTTCTTTTTTTTTTCACGCGACATTTCGGAAGTTTTTGCGCCTCATTTACGCTGAAATTACTCTATGAAGCGACTAATAAACTTCTATTTAATGCAGATATTATATTTATTTCTAGCGCTTCTTAGCTGTTTGCACCTTATTCGTTTAAAAGCAATTTTCTTGACGCGGCAGCCTCAAAAACGTTGTGACCTCGACTTGTTTGTCTGATGGTCTATCTTCCTGTCTCCTTGTCCTTCCATAATGTTTCTTATAAAGGCCTGAAGAAATCTTGGAAAGTGCTGAAATTCAGCTCGATGCATTCATTTTTGTTTCACTGGGTAATTTCTCCCATGATTTTATTATCACGGGAAATAAACTTCCCCACGGGGGAAATGAAATTTCCCACGATTCCACTGATAATATTCCCCGACTTCAGCAGCTAGGTTTTAAGTATAGTAATAAATTATGCTAGTATACTTTCGCGAATATTCAACAAAATTGGTTACTTTGACGAACGAATGCAACTCCTCCGCTTCAACCCCTTATCAGTTGCAAAGCAACGATAATCTTGATCCGCTAATTGTTGTCAATAGTCATTCAATTCCTCGAACAAAACATCTCAGCGTTCTTGAATGCAAAAGCATTTTCCCACTCGATGATCTTGAGTGCCTCCATAATAATTAATCGTTGAAGTCAAATAGTTGCATCGAATGGAGGATTTTTGAGTAATCAACGAATCATGTGCGCATTGCAACCGTTTATTTATAACGCTCTTCTACTCTTTCAGTATATTTCCTTGCAAATAGAGCAAATTTGGTGCTAATCTCAGATGTCAAATGAGAGGAAAATTTCGAAGAGTGGGAAGGGAAAGAAGCGTAAATTGGCTAGCGATGAATTCTTCTAACGTTGAATTTCGCATTGAAAATGGCTGAGAGTTTCTTTTTACTCGAAATTTAATATATTTCTGAGCGAAATCTTGTCTTGCTTTATTCGTGGGTTGAAGTATCAGGATTACACCTCCTTTGTATCCACTTATTGAATATGCTTATTCGTACTCTTCTAGTTTCCACAGACCGACTGAATGACGAATTTTAATCTCTTGCATCGCCTTTAAACCATTTATTTCCTATAGCTCTATAGTATTCAGTTGCGCTGATAGCAAATGCAAAAATTTCGTACGAAAAACAGAAAAAAATGCGTTGCAGAAAGTTGCTTCATCGTCAAAATTGCAGCTGTTAAAGCAATGTTGTTCGAGCAGTGTGCTGAAGCTCTTCCGAGAGTCTTTCTTTTCTACTGCGCTTTTGCAACAATGCGTTTGCAATGCACGTTAAGCATTGAAGCAATGTTTGTTGTATGTGTGTTGACATGTTCGATTTGTTGTATCGAGTTGAAATTGAGTTGCAAAGCTGAAGCTTGAGTTGCAAAGCTGAAGCTTGAGTTGCAAAGCTGAAGCTTGAGTTGGAAATCTGAAGCTAGAGTTGCAAGATTTGCTAGATATGACTCATAGTATAGACTAATTTCCGACTTGAGCCGTACAAAAACATTCGTAATATTAGCGGTTCGTAGGAGTATTAGGCTCAGTAGAAGTGTGAATATTATCTAGTTGAAAAATTATGCATTTATTGGTATTACGCTCCTTCACTTATTCAGAAGAACGAAGCGGAAATGTTAATTCTGCTTATGCTAATTTTATTTTATTTGCATTAGATGGATGGAAAATATCTCAAAACACATTGAAGAATTGAAGGTGCCCAGAGTGAGGCTTCTATGGCTGCAAAGAATAAAAGATGTGGGGACGGATTGTTAAGAGATAGATGTATTCTCTCGACCTCAGTGACACTATGTATCGGCATGAAGGGCAACACGCTCCATTTCCGCACATTGCCCATCGAAGAGGTGGAGAAAGCCGATCTCGCGTGTCTTTCGCATATTTCATGTCATTTTTTGTGCGTACGTCGACTGTTGAATAATATGTCTGAGAGGCAAATTTGGATCATTTGTTCATGATTTCAGTCGCCCTTTGAATCTGCACCAGGAAGCGATAATCAACAATACAGAAATCTTTCTTATGATAAAAGGAGAGCGATTTGACGCTGGAGAACTCTTTCCCTCCCGCTGAAGAAGTTGAAAATAAGTGCGGGAAATGCCGACCATAAGTCTAGATGAATTGCCTTGAAAATATTACTGCAGAATTCAGCAAACAGTTGGCCACAACAACTTACTCTATTTCAAGTACATAAAAATTGATCCATTCGTTGTATTTTGTCTTGGTTTTTTTTTTGGTAATCAATAATTTTGGAGGGCATAGACCTAATCGGGAATACAAAATGAATCTTTATACTAGTTAAACTTGTAGAAATATTTGCAATTGAGAGAAGCATTGAAGATACGAAAGAATTGCCTCATCAAATATAATTCTAATGGGCTATCGATCGACTATAGATTGTGGTCATTCGATAAACTCACAACGATAATTTCCAACTTATGACTATTGAGAAAATTTCTATACGTTTTATAGTCAAATTTCCTCTCCAAATTGCATCGTTTCCATTGATATATTTTGCTGATATTAATAATCGAGTCGACATTAAAAGAGAATGTTGTTGATAACTATGAAGAGATATTGAACTAATTTTAAATTCATATTAACTTAATGAGGCATCCTATTGCACGATATTGCCAACTCATGATGAAAAATACATATATGCGTGGCATGTTGACATTTATGCTTGCGCCAACTCATTCGCTTAATGTGTGGGTGGAGAAAGCCACAAGTGCCCACACTCGCAATAGGTATCATTGTTTTGTTCACCTATCGTTTCATTCTCTCAAGTGTTTCGCTCAAAATCTGCTTGTAATTCTTCATCATGGTTCTGTTCATCTTTCTCCTTATTATATATTGATTGCTAGCATCTCAATATTCGACGATTATCTTCCTTATTTATATAAGATCTCGACTGATAATGGGCATCAATGGAGCAAAAATCATTTCTTTAGTTCTTGATTCTTCAACACATTAGTTTCGTGTTGAATTTCGAAAATCTCGCGCCACTTCTCTTTCCATAGATTCACTTAAAGATTACATTACCATTCCCTTGAGCATACTGAAAAAAAAATGAAAGCAATGGTTTGTGTAGTGGAGTACATTATGTCGAAACACAGTAGTAGTATTCTTTTACGTATTGCAGATTTTGTTTATAGTGCCCTATACTTATTGCTATGAGTACGATAGGTAAACATTTAAGAGAATCCGACTCATTGAGCCGATGAAAGTTCGAAAAAACTTCTCAACTAATCACTACGCTGCTGAAATCGTTATAGTGACGCTTACGTACCGCTTCTCTAATATAATTTCTAAATAAATAGGATGTATTCGATTGTCGCATTCATTGATACGATTATTGTTGACGTCATAACTGATAATCGAAATATTATAGATGATTGTGCAAACGTTACTGCTCGGTGCGCTGATTGCAATTTCACTTCCGTTGCCACTCATCAATCAGAAGGTCTTTTTTCATTCTATTTATTCCATCTTATTCATTTGTTTGCATTTCTTAGCCTATCGTCATTCATAACCATAATCATAATTTACAGTTAGTCAAAAAAATCTTCAAATAAACTATTAATATTTGGTTCGAAAACCTAACTAAACATTAAATGCCTGTGCCGTACATCACGAGTTGATCACGATACAGTACATTATGAGTAGATCCATAGGGTGCATGATATATCCAGCGTTACCATTGGACAACTACATAGCTTACCTAGTAGAGCTTCAAGTAAATCCACTAAGATCATAGGCCTCCTAAAATTTACAAATGATACATAGGGGGTTTTTCAGGAAGAAAGAATTTTTTTACTTTGCAAGGGAAGAACTTCCTATTTTAAAACTTTTTTTGCATAATTATATCTGAAGCTTTATTGAAAGATGAAGTAAAAATCTTTTCACAAATTGAAACCATAAAAATGAAATAAATTCTCGATGAAAAAAAAAAAAAAAGAGAGAGAGATCGATAGTATCGACGATCAAATGCATCTATTGGATATGATAGATGGAATATAGTTTATCGAAGAGATTCTTCGAGTATCATATTCTACAGTAATTTTAATTTACTGTATTTCTCCTCAACATGACCTATCCGGCTTGAGAATCATTTAATGCATTTCGCTATATATTCCTCCGTAAATTTCAAATTAGCCATTTGCCGTAAAATAAGTACGCGTATAGCTGAATGAGAAAAAATAGTTCATTTGCTTGGGTGCTTAGTGAAGGAAATTTTTGCTTCGACAAAACGGTGATAGTGTCACATTTAAGAGGCACAATCTTTGGATAAATTAATCCTGAAACCGGATCCGGTATATAAGGCAATATCAAAAACAAATCAAACTTGGCCTATAAAGATTTTAAGAGTTCACTAGCCTAAATTTGGTCTTCATCTCATAAAAAAATAGTCCTATTTATGCGACGATTCCATCACGTCCATTATGGAGCGGCTCGCTGGCATTCTTTGTCTGTAACAATATCGAGCAACTCTTGTGATTCAGCGTGAATCTCTTCAACCATGTCGAAGTGCAGCTCATTGAATTTCACTTTCATTTAAAAATCAATAATGAACAAGTTATCGAATTGTTTTTTAATACTTCAAGATGAAGTACTGGTTTGCAACCCTCAAAACCCTATTCCCCGGTCAATGCAATAAACTCAAATCTTTTTTTAAAAATAGGATTGCTGACATACTTTCAAATGAAACTGTAGCACTAATATTTAAAAACGCTATGAAATCACATTTTTAAATATTCGATGCTCACAAGGGATAAACGCATAAAAACCTGACGCATTGATCTCAGGAGACATTGTGCCGTTCATGGCGTCATTGTCCGGTTTCATATCGTATTCCGGAAATAGTGTGAAGCAAAAACAACTAATTTCGCTTATTAGAGATTTTTGCAGATGGATTCGCTCTCTCCGCTGGAGCCTTACACCGTTGAGATTGATAAGCGAGATGCCGAGAATGCGATCTTACTGACTCCACCAGATTCTATTGCTTACCTCATGGAATTGCCTCGTACTGACCGCAAAAAATTTCCAGAAGGAAATTGTTGAGGAGCTTCGCGCAATGCTTACACCCGAAGAGTGATCTATCAACTGGGCTGTTCGACGTTTGTTGCTTACTTGCCTTGTGTTGATAATATGGGTGTATAAGACTGGTTTAATTCATTTTTTTTTCAATCATCCTCCTTGGATTCATTTGCATTTACATAGTTGCAAATGTGCAGTTAAATAAAACCAAACATTTCAGTCATATCAAAATCTATTAGGGTGTGAAAGCACCATATGAAAAACGCGAAAATATCATTAGATTTTCAAGGTGATCACTAGTAAAATTTTACGAGCGAAAGGTGTCACTGAGGTCTACCTGTCTTCGTTGAGGTGAAAAAAACGCCACTTTTTTTTTTCAAAGGAATTCGTGTATGGTGATATTATTGGTGGCATAAATGTGGCTAAAAATTCAGCGTTTGAATAAAGTTGATTGTGATCTCATCTATATGTCATTTATTTATTTAAACGTTGTATATAAAGTTATTTAATATACATTTATGTATGCAATATTACAAGTATATTTCATAAACGATAAAAGCGCAATATGATTAGCACAGAAATATGATATGCAATGAATAAACATAATCACACGGATTTCTTAGTAACCGATGCGGAACTCCTATCGATAATGCCTACATATTACGATATGACGTATATTTGATTTCATCGCCTAAGGGAAGCAATAGTGTCAACAAACGAAATTTGCACGAAGAGTGATTGTTATGGCAAAATGAGGGTTCTTTCGATGAAATGATGATATGCACGACGGTAATGATGAACATTGCTGGAATTTTTCTATGGACACAGTTGTTGAAAAATTTTTTCAACTCATAAACTATATTATTTAATTGTTTGCAAATTTATTTATTTGTTCTTTTTTAACTTCAATATTGAATTCCCACGTCGAATGCATATGCAATTCCTCTTTCATTCGTCTAGTGGAACTATTATATATCGATAAAAAATCGCGCATAATCCATACCTTCTTATTGTCCCTTCCTGCACTAATAGTTCGTCGAATCTTTAGTGAGAGCTCAATGCTGATGATTGTTGATTCATTTACAACGCAAATAAACTGGAAATATAATACATTGGAATATTAAACGAACTTGAAAGCGGGAATTGCACTTGAGATTTCGAAATGATCTGATTGGAGGAAATTGAAATTCTGTGTTTAAAAAAAAAATCTCAACAAGAAAGGTGTAATTTCGTAAAATAATTGTCAAATTCGATTAGAAAGACGAATTTTCACCACCCTATTATTAAACAAATCGAAGAAAGCGCTACATTTATCTCACCTTCAAGTTATTCTGACTCATAAAAGCGGCAGCTAATCAAAACGTTTTTGCATCTCAAATGTTATTAGCACAATTGCACCGATTAAATTTTATTGATTTGTACTTATGATCTGGATAGAGGCACTCGGTGATTTATGATCCGGAACTATCGGATAGGTATGCACCTCGCATTATGCGCATCATTTGTAAATTATTTTCGCTCTTCGAAATTCTCCACGCTTCTATCATATTTTGCTCGATTGAGAAACTCTCTCACTCTCTGAGAATTCACACTCCCTCAAAGTCACATCTTGTTACATTCCGTTTGTGCTGTAGTCAATTTTCTCCGTTTGAATTTAAAACAATTGCAATTAGGCATAAATTGATCGACTGATAGAAAGGGATAATATCATATTAAAATGCCAATCTTCTACAAATTTGCATATCTCTTTAAAATTTCAGGGCTCTGACTAGAGGTGAGATTTTTGGGGAATGGGGGGGGGGGGGGGGGAGGGGGGGTGGGGTGTGGGGTGGGGTGGAGGACATGAATTCATCCAAGCTAAGCAGTTAATACCTTCAAATCATAAAACTTCTACCTCTCATAAAACGATGATAGTTGGATTAAGTTGGCGATCTTTAGGAACATAATAAATCTTTCCTGCGATCTTTTATTCTATCGGATAGAGGGAATATTCTTATAACATAGAAACAAAACCCTCATGAAATAAATAATCGTCATTGAAATAGAATTCATAATTATGCAAGCAATTCGTTCTCGATTCAAATTGCAGCATTATTAATAATAGCGATTGCATTGAAATCAGTGAATTTTGCAATGACCACACGGCAAATTATATATGCAATTAAAATGAAACGAAAATAAGTTTTTTGCAATGTTACAATTCACCTATTCGCAAAAAAATTTAGCACTATTAAACGGAGAGATAAATATATGTGAGGCATTGGATAGATCGCTAATTGCGATAATCATTTGCGCATACTTAACAATAAATAACAAAATTTACATGAATAATGTACTTTTGTTTTAATTGATACTGTGTAAAAAACTTCTATGATCGTTTGTAATTCGAACGATATGAAGTGGAAATCCACCGAAAGAAAATTCTTTGGAAACTTTTTAATCATTTCAATTTTCTGCAATTTTCTTTCTGAATTGTTGGATCAACTTGAGCGTTAATAATCGAGGTTACTAGTTGATGCATATAGTGCTTATAATCAGCAAAATCCATACATCTAACTTTCCGGATACCATGTTGAAGCTTGCGCGCAGATAGGTGTTTTGTGTGATACACGCACACGGACACACGCACATGCAGATATCTCTGCGGCTACAAATAAATCCGCACAGACATCTATATGCGCAGATAAAGTTGCCATAATGCACTTTGAAAATTGAAATTCTTGAGAACGCAAAAACTAAAATGGTGAAATATAAGAAAATCAAGCAAGAAGCGTATCGTCTCATTTGGTTGTACATCTCCCGCAGCTACTCAAATCGTTTCATGAGTTATCAACGAAAAATGAAAATGCAAAATAATTTCTTCACATTTGAATTGAGAGGATTTTCCATTTAAATTTCCATACATCTTTTCAAAAGTTTCGATAACGACTGAAATAATCGAAAATGATTTAGGTCGACAAAAATCGATTCAATTTGTGGCCGAAACTCGGTCGGACCATTGGCATCACTCCCTAAAACGTGTTTCCACTCTGTGCATTTATATCAGATTGTATACTGTCAGAGCCGTCATAGAAAGGCTAAAGAGATATCAATGTGATGTGCTAATCGAAGGACGAACACATTATTGAGTAGTACCACCTCACCGTTATGGGATACTTGTAGATTCGATGGGCAATCTAGAGGCGATTATGCAAAAAAAGAGCACATGTGATGCCGCCGTCATTCCCATTCTTTGACGGGTAATAGATACTCGAACATTGATACAGCAACCTGCATCATGAACTCATCTAAGACGATAAATCGTATAAGATATAAAGCAATGAATTATACAATTATAGCAATATTAACATTAGGTGAAAACCCCAACTACGAAAATCGTATGCATAACAAGTCCATTGCATGTGCTTAACGATGTAAGACTGTAAGTAATAATTGGCAATTGCATCGTCGAAGATGAAGCACACAAAACGATATCTTTACACTTCGCTTTTGATATGGTGAAAAAATTTTGGCGTATTCTTTCACTTCTATGAATTTTTTTTTTCTTTTTTGAAAATCTTCATATAAAAATTCGCTGTGTACCCCCGACAAGATAAAAAATTGCTTTAAAGTGAGTAGACGAATATGCACAGAGCTTAAGCCATTACGAAACGTTTTCTGAGTAGACTTTCTCGCAAGTTTTTCTTTTTCACGATCACGATTGAGAGTTCACTTCTAATTTGCGATTACACAATGGTTGTTGCGAAATATCCTAGTTCGCCGAATTATTTGGAAGGATTTGCAGGTAAGATTGAAATGTAATTTCAAGTTGCATTTGGGGGAAAAATTCTCGAAGAAGAAAACGAGCAAATAGGAGAATCTTGGTAGCCAAAAAAACTGCCTAATATTCAACATGCAGTGAACATATGGAAATTTGGAATTTCTTTTTGGCCATACGGTGCACCGTTCAGTAGCTTCCATCTATCCCGCTTTGCTCGAAAATTTTTAATCCTTTTAGCCATTCTTGATATCTTCATATTAAGCGAACTTTCACTTTAATTATTTTCTGGACATGCAACTACCGTCAAGAGAATTCACCTAAAAATAATGGTGCATAAAGGAGATTATTGAGGTCACCACTCTCATATTCCGATAAATCCCGTTGTTCACACGATAAGTGACTTTCAACAAATATTTTAAATCTGTCGAATAGTTCGAGTGTTCTCACTTATACCTGGCTATGGAGAATTCTTGCTGCAAAAAAAAAACTGACGTTAGTGGGGACTTCCTTAAGTTTTATTTGTTGATTTGGTTGGAGGTTGTGCTTCGCATTAAACACGTGGTGTTACGCATACTCAAATGTGATATAGGACTGCCTTTTGTGATAAGCATTTACCTATCACACAAGTGTAAAGTCGTCTTTTTATACAGGTTTGCAAAACTTCAAGTTAGCCTTTCAGCGATGGTTTGGTTGTCCAAGTTTGAGGGCTGCTTGCTATAAATATTACTTCATAATACGGAAAATCCAAAAATAAGCGCTATTCGTTCTTCTCGTCTACCATATATGATATGATCGCAAATGTAATCACTTCATCAACCTTTATTATCTATATTCGTAATTCCGTAGTTGTTCTCCAGAAGGGTTATTCACCGTTTATTTTGTGCAATGCAATAATTTTGCTCAGAAATTTTTTCGCAGTCTTACTTTTTCGATACGCGCAATTTCTTCTCATTTCGTATATAAATATTCGATGATTATTTATATTCTTTTGAAAAATTTTATTACTAACTGTTTTAATCAAATATTACAGATATTACTCTCAAAAGATTTTCTTTACTTCCAAGTATTAATCTAACTCCCTAAAAGAATTCTTTTCGCCCATTTTCAGCAATAATTTTGTTGGAGTTTTTTTTTAGTTATCGAGTAAAAAAAAATGTAAGTTGCCCATTAATAACTCCATTCGTTTGTTTACATATCAGATCGCAAACATCAACGAAGAATATATTAATGAAAATTGATGAAGTTATCGCTCGAAGTAGGTTTGGCGTACACTCTATTGGAACGTTTTTTTTTTTTTTTTGAATTTTTTTTTTTTCGTAGAAAGCGACATTTCTAATGATGTTTGTAGAAACGAATTTAGCGCTTCACGATTTTCATACCAGAATTTAAGCGATCCAACCCCCCCCCCCCCCCAACGATCTTAGTCGAAGCTTTCTAGTCTTATTATTGCATTTTTTTTCAGCAATTCAATTGCATCGCTATTGCTAAATACAAATATTACATTGCATTCATATCATCAATCACATTCTGCAATTAACGAGTAAACTACACTGAAAAGATCTGTTGTGAAAGTATCCTCGTCAATAAAGTAATCATTTGCCGCTTATCATTGTGTTCAGCCGTCTTCCGATGTGTTTTTTTTTTCAATATTTCAAGTGTTCAGAGAAGATTTATCTTTTCTTATTTTTTATTTAAAGTAAAACGATATTGGGAGCAAAAATTTGCAAATATAATTACATCTAATATTGCAAAATTTAATCGCGATTATTGCATATCATCAAAATTCATACGTGAATTGCGAGAATATAGCGACTGCTATGACTATTGATTCCATTCATTGCATCTACTAATGGCCAAATACAATTCCGGGCTTATTAATCGATAAATTATGGTAACCGTCTCATTAGGGCATATGCGATCGTTGATATAGCGCTAACTTAAGTTATTGTATATAGAATTACAACTTCGATAGTCCAGTAAACATTAAAAGACACAGTAATCAGGTCTATATTTCAACGGCTGTTAAATGTGGAGGTCAGAGAAGAAGTGATTGTGACAAATGCTTGAGATGCTCAATTATTTGCAATGGCGATCTTGCAAAATTTGCATTCAAGGCCTCACTACGTGGTCATTGAATTTCTCTCGTGATATTGAACTTGGTGGATGAAGCAACTCAACATTTCATCTGAAGTAGAGCAACTGTATAGTTTTTTATGCCGAGTGTAAAAAAAAATAATTTCTATGCTTTTACCAGCAATCTCTAAGTAAAGTCTAAAGAAGCTCTACGGAAGACAGAACTTTAAAAGAAGCTATAGTAACAGACGACGAGCATATTTATGGCATTGAAGTGAAAATTTAGAGGATGAGGAAGGGGGATTAGAGAAGTAGGTCTTAGGCAAGAATCGACTATGCTAATTTCCCAAATATGAATATTTTAAACGAAGAATTTCTGAAATAGAAATCAATTCTTCAAAAATGTATTTTCACCTTGAGTAATATTGTATTACTATATTGCAAAAACTTTCACAACTTAGCTGTTACGTTTTGATGAATTTTTGCATAGAGAATTTACTCATTTAATAAAATTTTGCATTTGTTCGAAGTTTTTGTGGTTACACTTCGTTATATTTGCGCGTTTATGTGGCGCTTACCTGTTCGATAGATTAAACTTGGCAGTAAGTAAGAGAAAAACAAATTTTTTGTTGAAGGCAAAGTTGGTTGAGATGAAAAGCGATGAGATCATTTTGCTTACTTCACTGTTTCATGATAGGTCGCAAAACTGCTTCGTCAGGTAAGCGGATGGTATACAATGTGCTCTATCTGTTGCTAGGGTTTTCTACTTGTTTTCGCTAAGCGCTTTAACTGTTGTTCTCACTCATGTCCATCTTTACGTCGTTCCAACTTCCTGTCCCTTTCTCCTCTCTTTCCTGGACTTTCTGCCATCCTAACGGTGCAGGTAGAGAACGCTGTTAATACTATTAACTGCAATCGATTCTGGATTCAATTATTTAAATATTCTTTTAGATGCCATTAAATGCAGTAAAATTCTCATCAAAATACTGCAACTCCAAAATTCTCCTACAATCATACAAAAAGGTTGCAAAATAACACTGATTCTTGAATCTAGAAAACGAGACCAAAAAATTGAGTGCAACCCTATAGCATATCCTATAACATTCGTCACTGTGTATTTGCGTGTTGCATCCATAGATAAAACATATGTTTAAAAAGCGGTCACTCACTTGGCGGATCGGTCAGCCGAATGAAGGTGACCACTACGACGCTGTCATAGGACAGAATGTGCATCCCTCCAAAGTTTCCAAATAGTCGCTAAACTTTTTATCGATAGGTTTTGAGCTCTGAAGACTCCGCCGATGCCGCCATTAAAAAATGGAACGTTTTCACACCGAATGGCATTCTCTTGGACCGAAATATGGGATTGATGCGAAAAATATGGCTAAGGCAAGGCGGACTCTTCGAACTGTGTTGTCATGAGACGCACTGCAGCCAAGTTTATTCGGTCGTTGAATCACTGTTTGAGGATCCCATCCTAAAGTCCAGTTAGAGTGACCATCACTGATAAAACTTCCGATTTTCGGTAGTGGCATTTTTTGAGCTTTGAAGCCTCGAAGGACATCCCCGTGGAATCTAATGTCCTGAGAACTTTTTACAGATGAGTTCATGGTCCTACAGTTGTACCAGCTGCACTCAATGTATTTGCGAACGGCAAGCACAAAATTCTGTGCTGGTTCATCTGCATATTCAGTCAACATTCATTTACAGGGAGAGAAAGGAGAGGGGGGGGGGGAGGACTGCATACTTACTAACTGCATACATACTAAATTCAGGTAGAATTTATGACAGCAACTGTCATCTTTAATGACTTGTTACTAGCGTTGCCGTTGAAAACATAAAGTTCTACCTACTAAGAGGTAGGTTTATGAAGGTCTCCAATAAGCTATAAAAAATCCAAAAAAATCTATAAAAACTTCATGAACCACAAAAATTACCAAGTTCTCCGGTAGCCATTTTCGCACCTCTTGAAAAGAGACACACCTGCTAAACCAGAAGAACTTATTTTCTTCGTAGGGCAATTAAGTGTATCATATATTAGTGTAAAAGCGATATAGGATGAATTAGAGTGAAAATTCGTTGTCGGAGCACAATTATCTCTCATAGTTTGTATCCCTCAGATTAAAATTCCCCATTGTATAGAAAAAAAAAACGGAAATAGTATTTTTTAAATGTAAATTTCGAACAATATTAGAAACGTTGAATGATGATTGTGTTCTCCTGAAATTAGTCTTCTCTCGTGAAGAAATTCCCACTATGCAATGATCACAATGAAATGCAATGCAAACGTTGCATTGAACGAAATGCAATGCTGCAGTTTTCAGTTGGCTTGAATTGCGCTTTATTGCCAGTCATCTTCACTAACCGACAAAGATTGGCACAAGCGCACGCTCAGCTGATTTTGAGCCGCGACGCGTTGGACATTATTGCAGGTGCTCGTTGAGTAGCGATATGTTTTTTTTTTTGTTTTGACATTTCTTTGCGGTTTTATTCTATTATTGAAATTTACATAAGATGTGCTATACGTAGCTCCATCTTTCTTCCCGTATTTGCATATTATTTATTCAAAATTTAGCCGACTTTTATTCAACTGATTTTCGTCGTTATGTCCAAAAAAGTTGTGATTATTTTTCGATGTAATAGGTTTGATACATCCAGGAGACTTGATCAAAAGGATCATTGCACAAATGTGCAAGTAGATTTTTCTCCACTAAAATTAAGCTTTATATATATCTAGATGCATTAAATCTATCATTACATACCTATAATAAACGAAATTTAGGTAATTGAATAGGCATTATTTATTGATTACTTTCAGTTTTTTGTATGTTGCTGCGTGTTGCGTCTATCGTAAAGCTCTTACTTGATGCTGAATTATCACAATCACTTTTCCGGTTCTTAAAATAAAATCATCCGGTTTCGTTTTTTTTTCCGGTTTCCTGAATTTTTTTTTTTTGGTTTCGGCTCTTAATTCTATAGTCGCTTTTCATGCAAAATGAAGACATATAGATGTGATTAGTTTTATCTAACGTTGCATTCGCATATTTCGCTTTCGTTTGGAGAAATTTTTTAGAGAATAATGTAAATAATAAAATATTGTTGAGATTATTGATATGAAAATTTAAGCATTAAATTGCAACGAATGATAATATTTTAATTGTTTATCGTTGATTGTAGGGAATCTTTTTTCTTTTTTTTTAAATTTAACTGTCGAATTTCAAATATTTTTTAAAAAATTTTGCGAGGTTTTTCTTGCTTTTCATCTATATAGATTTGTCAATTTAGTTGTTATTATGTCTTTTGTTCTGAAGAAATAATGCAACTACGCAATCGTTATCCATTAAACGCTAAGTTCTTTATTGAAAAGAAAAATATTAAAGAGAAGAAATGAGGAGGAAATAGAAAAATCGATAGAAGTATTTCCTCTCCTATGACTTACATATTGTTTGTTCGTCAACCTAGGTCCTAACTAAATCCATCCTAACGTTGGAAGGGTAGAGTAGATGGGGGAGAATAAGGGAGAGGGGAAGAAAGAGGGAGGGGGGAGTATGAGGATATTAAAATGTCCACCATTTTTCAAGGTCCTAGAAGGTGATTATCATCTAGCTAAGTGAAAATACAAGTATCATTAGGCACGCGATACGTTTGTTGCCGTTCCGCACATATGCACAGAAATCAACACAATCAGTGGTTGGTTCTATTTCATACCTCTTTAGTGTTGCGTTGCTTATTCAAAAAATGCCTTTTTTTTGCTTTCCTGCAAGCGTTTTTTCTCTTTTTTTTTTAACTAGAAAAATCATACCGCAGTGCTCATATAGTTAGTTGATCGTACCTAAAGCTTAAGTTCTCATAGGGCCACATGTGAATGCTGAATTTACTGTGGGGTTGTGGCCGCTTTCAGGATCGCTACCCCTCAAGCAGCATTCATTCGGCCCTACAGCCTGACCCAAAACTTTTACCAAGAGTTCTTTCCCATGAGGAAGGGGACGGGAGTATGGACGCTGTAAACAAAGATGAGGATATTTTTAGCAGCTTTCGCATGCAGGAAATAAGTGCGATGGCAATTGCTTTTTTATCCTATAGCCTAATTGAAAGATGTTAGTGCCTCCTCGAAATGAAACAAAGAGTTCCTGGGAAGCTGGGAAATTAAAAGTGACAAAAGTCTCCCTAAGCAAGTTTTGCTGGGCTAGGACTCGGATCCGAATAACTGCATGGATGGTAATTGGCGGGTTGGAAGCTAGAAATGGTCGCAGCCAAAAAACGAAATTGACATTCGTGGTCACCTCTCTGAAAATTTGTTCCAGTTCTGGTGAAAAACCAAGTGAGCGCGACTACCACAGAAACTTAATTATCCTCCCTCCCCACTTTTTCTTCAAACTTCAGCTCATTCCTCATCATTTGCTGTTGGGTTTCATCGTCATCTTCATTCGTTCTCTCGGATCATAGCACCGCGAAATTTCCCCTTTTATTTCGAAGTTTTATTCCACCATTTTCCATTGAATTTCATGGTCGCCCTTCCTTTCTTCCATTTTGAAATCTTCATACGTAGCTGCTCGGTAGAGTTTCGCACAGTTGGAAGCGTGTTTGATTAACGAGAGAAAAAAGGAATCGACAGCGACCGGGCAGGTTGTGAGCGGAAAGATCGGAGATAGAGGCAAAGAAAATAAGTTCGCGCTAGATAGCGACGCACTACATGAAAGCGCCGTGCAACGAAAAAGCACAAGAATAGTTCGTTTCTGGAGGTAAACACTCTCGGCTTCAATCACGTATTTGCTTGACCACTGCAAAAGTATTTGAATATGTTGTTGTTTCAGTGCCGACTTACCTGAGAATTGCGCGTTGTTGAAAAGTAATCGACAACAATGGGGGTGGGCCGAAGGTGTGCACGAGGTCGGTCGGTGGGTGCTCACGTGAGCCAACGGGAGCTCGGCTGTGCGGAACATCCTTCGCTGGCGTTGCCCTTTCTGCCCAGCTCGGATACGCCGATCTATCAGAAGGATGTTAAGGGGCATTTCGGATGTGTTAATGCGATCGAGGCGTCCCTCGATGAGAACTACTTAGCGAGTGGTTTGTTGTTCATATGCTTTTATCTTAGCGAAAATGCCTGCGAAGGCTTCGTCTACGCAATCTGTCGGCATGACTATAATTTTTTCTAAGAGGTCATTGTTCACAGAAGAACAAAAAAGATTGCAGTGAAGCAGTGGAGTACAAGAAGAAATAAATGCATATGACCAGAAAAGTTCATCCAAGAATGTATCATAAAGCAACTGTTCAAAACACACCACAACACAACCATGCATAAGCCCCGTAAAATCAGGCACTCCCTGACGAATTTTCAGTAAACCGTGCTTATGATGGAGCGCAGATTGAAATTTCAGACGGTACATAAATTCCCAGTCTGCACAACACCTTCTAGAAGGCTATTCCAGACCCGCTCTGTATTGAAAGCTATGTAGATCATTGTCCAGTGAGTATGCCTTGCGTGCCAACTGGAAACGATGACCACGGGGATGGCGATGAGATTGTCGAAGGATACATTAGAAAATCCCTTGATAATTTTATAGCATAATGCCAAATCAAGCATTACTCTTCTATATTCTGAATTCTCAAGTTGGAAGATGTTAAGATGCGCAGTGCAGTCGGGTTTAAAAGGACCAGGAAATACTTTGCTGGAGGCTATACGGATGAAATACTTTTGAACGTTTTCAAGACATTTCATGTCAGAAACTAAGTAAGACGACCGAACGGGTGAGCAATTTTCAATAAAAGGGCGGCAGTATGTTACAAAGGTTTCACGGTGGTGCTCGATGCATTCGTGCTGCAACGACCGCAAAATGTAATTTGCAAAGAGAAACGCTTTCGAAGATATTTCAGCCCGATGAAAATTCCGCTGGAGATTGGGGTTTATCAGTACACCGAGGTCACGGATTGCATTTTCGTTGACGGCAGACATATTCCATTTATCCGAAGCATACATTAACGTTGAGAGTTTAAGTGTAAGGCGTGGCATTTCTCACGAAAAACATCTAACTGCCAGTAATTAGCCATGCGAAAAACATGTTGAGATCATTAGTCAAGTGGTAAAAATTGATAGCAGGTTCGACAAGAGGCCGGTAGATTTTAAGTTCGTCAGGAAACAATTTGCATACACTTGAGAGCTTATCCGTTAGGTCATTAACATATATGATGAAAAATAGCGGCCCAAGAACACTGCCTTGAGGAATGCCGCCTGGAATAGAACCGCTTCGCGATAATTATTCATCAATTCTAATCCTAAAGCCTTCTCAGAAAAAAAGCGACCATATCCATTTGAGCAAAGTACCATCTATCCCATAGAAATGAAGCTTATATGAAAATTTATTACGACAGACCACACCGAAAGTCTTCGAATAATCAGTCCAAACAAAATCCATTTGGATATTTTTGTTTAGTGCACTGATTCCACTCTACCAGCTCAATGAAATCTCACTGGTAATGAGCAGGCTCAATGTGGATCCAGATTCTAACAAAATACTCACCTCCTCCTTAACACCACCGTTCTATAGCCCTTCGAGCCTTCCTGCGCGCCATCTTCCTTCTTGAAGTTGCCGAATTCAAACTGGACCGAAGACGGGGCTCCTTGCGGAACGGTTCCGCGGGATCGGTCGAAGGGCTGCGATGTCAAATAAGTTTCTTTCTGCGGGAATCAGTTTCTAAAAGCATCAACCAATTGTTTAATGTTGAGATGGTCCCATTTCATTTGCTAACATTGAGGTTCACCTCACGTCCTAACTTAGCATCGAACCACAGTTTTACACCGTCTCGTTGTGCTTCCCTCTAAGCATTCAAAAAGAACATTTACGAAGTTCGCATTGATTGTTACTACAACATTCTCAGTTTGCTTCTTACGTTGAGCCGATTTGTGAAACGATGCCGTTGGCTTATTCTCCCTAAGTCAGTTTCTTAACGCTGACCTGACTATATGCCAGTAGTGCTATAAGCGCCCCGATCGTCCAATTTTCCTGCTGCAAGTCCCTTCCACCCAATTTTTGGAACGTCGTTAGAAGCTAGAAGTGTCGGAATGTCGTAACTGTTATGGGAGTGCGATATTGATCGTAAAATATAATCGGTAAAAGGCATAGGTTCATCAACTATTTAATACCTCATTTTCGCAGTACTTTTGATGTATTCTTTCGTCTGCTCTATAAAAAAACGTTAATTGTGCTGTGTAGTTTAGGGCATATGCCTACCTGTTTTGGTGTTTAATAGCTGGCGGAAAACGAGCGTGTTGGAGCTTTCATATTCAAGCTTGTCAGTTTGCAACGGACAAACTTCTTATAAATGTTTTATGTCTCTTTCTAAAATAGCATAAAATGAAGAGACATCTGATTAGAGAGCTAGAATGAGGTGAGGCACGTTTGCAGCGTCGTTCAAAACTAACAATTTTTCATTCCTGTGAATGCAATGTGGGCGAATTTTTGCGTCAAAAGTGCCAAATAATATCGTTTGGTAGTTCGCTTTTTTGACTAAATTGAACGTATTTCTCTCAGTCGATAGTCGTCATTTAATAGCCTATTTTCGCCTCAATATACACTCATGAATGACTTAGTGAATTGTGATATATATCCATCAATAATAAGGCGTTAACTCAAACCCATCAAGCGTTAATCTGTTCAGTTGCAAAATTTTTATTCATAGAGTTAGTTTGTGCTTACCTGTGCAGTAAATTAAATAACAGGAGGAGACGATCGTCGCGTATTGATGTGGAGTGTGGCAAGCGTACAGGCGGATGAACAACCGAAACCGATAGCGATCATGCGTCAGACGCATTATTCAAATATCTTTTCGGTTGCCTTCTCCAACAAGTTTGTTTTTTTTTTGTTCACATATATCTTAATGATAGAGAATTTTATTTATTTTCCTAATGGATCCCGCAAGTTTTGGAAGGCTTTATGTGGTATTTTTTCAGTAACGGACGCAATGATCGTGCTGTCATACTTTTGCGTTCATAGTTTGGTGGTTTTATTCGCCGTTATCACACCGATGAATGAATAAAGTGTTCTGCTTACTTCTTCTTAATTGTGCACTTCTTTATTTTCGCTTTCGGAGTGCTTTTAAATACTTTGGAAAATATTTGAAAGTAAGCAATAGTTTTACATATTCTTTGAGGAATCTATCTTGGCTTCAATCCTGAAATTTCTTCACATTCTCGACTTGCTGATACTTCGTCGTTAATGTCAGTGAATTGTTCTGTTAATTCGTTATTCTTTCAAGAATTGATCGCGTTGATAGAAACTACTCAAATTTCCAGCTTGCTCTTTGCATTTATTATATTTATTCGGCGGTGATGGCGATGAACTTTTAACACTAGTATGCATACAGTTGTTGAAGAACGTACACGTTTATTAAAATGCGCTAGTTTAATTTCCACTATCACCAGGCATTTCGCCGCTTCAATTCTTTTGATTCTCTCGATGTGATGGTCGCTATCCCGCCTCATCTTTCGGTCTCTTCCTTGTAAAAGCTATCACAACTAAACAGTTGCTGAATCATTGCCAAATTTTCCATGTCAAAATGCTGGAAACAAATGGGTTGCAATTGATGTGGAATACGCAAAGAAATCATTCCAAAGCGGCAGCTGCCTTGAATTTATTTAAAGTCATCAGGAAAGAGATTTAAGTTGCAATGTAATGCAACGTTTTGGTAATATCCATGCGTTGTTTAAAGTTTTTGATGGTTCAACGCTATATATATGAGACTTTTAATGCAATTCAGTGATATACCTAATAAGGAAGTGATGTGTCCACTGTTTAATTGACTGTCCATTCATTTTATTACTCTTACATTGTTCATTAATCCGTTTGTTTCGTTCATCTCTACGAATTTATCAGATGCTTGGTGGCTATCAATTGCTTCAAAGAGTGATTTAAGTTCTTGTAAAGCATCAGATTTCTATTCTCTACGAGTCGATTCTAGCGTGCAGCTTGCTGGATTATGAAACTGATAAGTACAAATCATTGCTGGTTACGTCCAGGAACAATGATGAGAGAAACACCACCCTCTGTCCGTCGGAAAATGGCCAAGTCATACAGCGTCGTTGTGCGTTCATCTCTCACTTGTTCCAGAAGTTAACTGTCGACTGAGGTGTCACAATGACTTCGACGTTGTGCTTTCACGAAAGTCATATTCTTCTCCTATCGTTACTAATTAAAAATATTTTCCAACGAACCGCAAGTAACGAATATGCAATGGGAATGATTTTCTTATCGCCTCTTACACTATTCCTGAAATCTCTAATTGAAATATAGTGATAATAGGGATAGTTTTTGCAGATGCGAAAGGCTCTATTCGGCAGGTAACGACACATCACTTCTCGTTCACGATATCAGCACTCTTTGTATGCTGCAACGCTTCAAAGCTGATGAGGCTATATACAATGTCGCTACAAACGTTCGTTCCATCATGCTCTTTTTTTGGTTGTTGAATGATTTTGTAGCTTGGAGTCATTCAATGAGATCCTTCTTTCTCTATTTTCCTTCAGAAATAGAAGATATCCTTATAAGAAAATATGAGCTTTTTCTCCACTTTGAGGTTCTATACTAATTCAAAATAGATTCTCTGTTTCTAATCACTAATAATTTCGAATTTCTTGATCAGCTTAGAAGCATCGAGCACTTCAAAAGGAGCGGCAGTCTAACATTGATCGTTAAGTGGCAAGTCGAATGGGAAGAATTCGTGTAGGAATCCTCCCGTTGGATTCCTTCTCGCCGTTGAATTTGCACATATAAGCTAAATATATTTTGATGTTTTATAAAATTAGCTAATATTATGATAAAGTTCGGGGAACTCACTGATATTGCGATTTTGTTGTTATGTAGTTATATTTTTATTGATTGAATCCAACAGTGTGGAAGTTAAAGCCAATATAGAATTTTCGGTTCACTATCACTTTACGGTGATAACAGAATTATATTTATTCTTACTAAGAGACCTTTCGGTTTAAGTTGATCTCGGCACGACTCTTATCTTGATCCATCGCCGACGGCAGTAGATCGCCGTTACATCTGATCCAAGCCTATTCCAGTTCTCCAAGTATGTCCACCAAAAGCAGCTGTACAAACTCATCACTCATTCGTTATATCGATTTCGTGATGAAAAGCAGAGGATGTGAAGTGTTTACAATATCATCGCTGAGTAAAGCTCTTTCATTCTGTGAACTTGCAAAGTTTATATGCCAACCGATTGCCCTTTAAATTGATGAGCTGCCTGTTGAAATGCCCAAGCAAATAATGCGTAGAATGTCGTGTCAAAGGTTGATAGGAAGGGGCCATGGTGTCTTATTTCCTTTGAAGGCAACCAGTGTTCGAAGGTGATGTTATCATCTGAGGATTTTAAGAAGTTGCTTTCGCAGCCATATCAGTCCCAGCTCCACTACTCACTAGGAATATTCGCTCCTTCGCTGGAAACTTCCTGAGGCGTTAATTATTTTTCGGTTATTCGCGGCAGTGTGTTAGCGAGGGTAATTGCAAAACGATACGTTGATGACCGTCTTTTGACGAAGTATAAGGACAGCCGAATTGAAGTGTACACTCTATTTTATTCGTATCTAGAGCACATATTCTTCAACCCAGATCTCGTATGTTTGTCTGTGAACCATCTCGGTCTGTCTGCATCACAATCTTATCGCAGAGATTTACCATTATTTCAGCGTTCGGTGTTTTCAGCATTTTAAATTCAGTGAACATGCCTTTTGAGTAGTTCTGACATCAAGTGGCTTCATAATTCTTTCGTTGTGAAATATGAGGCATTCCATATGGCTTGTTTGCTTGTCTTCCTGGCTGTCCAAGACTTCGAGTTGAGAGAAGAGGCGGTCTTCTTGCATTTTGCTTTGATTTTGAGATATCACGCGCCAAGGAGATTTCATATTTGCGATCAACGGCCGGCTATATTTTTTGTGCTAAGAAGGCGCTTGCAGCCGGTGTTTTTTCAGCATTAGTAGGAAGGATTGATTGAAGTTTTTGTAAAGCTTTTTCTGACTGTCCTTTTATATTTCTGTTGATATTGTTGTTGATGTGGAAAAGGTTTTTTTTTCAAGCCGATCGATGATACGGTTATAATGTCGGCATCAGAGGATGGCAGAGTGCGGCTCTATGACTTGAGAGCTGGAGAAGAGACAATCGCTGTTCGTAATCAAGGTAATTCAATAATTCAAATCCCATCGTCAATATTTATTGGTGTGTTCCTCATGTTGGGCATTCACTGGAGATATTTACTGTCCAACCGCTTACATTTACTGAAAGCAAAGTGCGTTGCGTGCATTCACAATGATGGCTGAGTCGACATTTCGAGCATTTTCTTCCATTATTGTAGTGGCCAATGAAAGAAATAGGCTGGTCTTCCCCATAGGCAAGAAGTTTGCATAAATGTAGCCCATATGATGACACGAAAGTGCTTAAGGGGGATAGTATATTCTCTAGAAAGATAGGTTTCCGATTTGAAGATTGCGGAGAGACGGCACTTGTAGCAGCATGTTGACCAGACAGGTATGTGTCGGAGCTTAGAATTTTTTGGCGAGGGCAGGTCGACAAATTTTTCTTCCCTTTGTTTTGGGAATAGCACATCGTGCAGTAAAAGTTGATCTGTTTATGAGCTCCTTGGCGCAAGTCTTACCGAATGGAGGTAACGCTGCTCGATTGAGTGAAATTGGATCAACAAGGTTAGGGGCCCTATGATAGGTTCAGAGTCGGAATTGGTGAACAGCAAGAGATCGATTCTTGGATCAAACGTGTTATTGTTGAGGCCAGAGAGCTCTCGAGGTTAAAGCTAAGATCAAGTGCCCCGAGAGAAATGAATCATTGGGGATCTCAGACCGGGCCTAATCTCAGCAGAGATCAAAATGTTCGTGGAAGTTTTGGTGAAGTTTGTTAAGTACTGTGGACCAGTTCTCAGTCTCATGACCTACTGGATTGATATGAACATGTGGTACGAGATCTATCTACTTCCGGTTGTTTCATTGTTAGGAAGAGGTCCTTTGTTTAGATAAATCTTATTCGTCGCACTATTTCTATAAAATGTCTTCAGGTTTTCTTTATAAAACTTCACTGAAAGGGAGGAGCATAGTGGATCCTAGTAATTAATGCTTGTTCATTTAAAAGATGTTCATGAGGAATCAACATCGCTTTTTTCGACTACACACACACATACGGGTACTCAAGAGAAGTTAAAATGTCCCGAGTGAATGAGGATGGGAAGGGCCATAGATTTCGACCCTTAATCATCAGCTCCTGTGGTATGGGACTTTGGCTACCGCATAGAGACTGCCTCTAAAAATGTTCAAGAGACACACCTCACTTAAGGTTCTGTTCTTCCAGCAACCATTGCAATCGTTTCGGTATAAGGTGCATTTGCGGTTTTGTCTAGGCAATTCGAGTTTGCAATTTTTTCGATGCAATTCGAGTAGAGTCTTGTCGATGTAATTCTAGTTTGCAATTTTGTTGTTGCTAATCGAGTTCCACACTCATATCATTGCAATCCGACATAGTCGTTACTTCACCCTACGTCATTGATAAGTTTGCTATTATTTAGGCACGATGTACTGCGCGCAGTTCAACCCTCGTCAGGCAAATCTTATTTCGGTTTGCAATGGACGCGATGGCCTTTCGATTCACGATTGCCGCAAACTCGATCGGTTTATTTTCATGTTGTTTCCCCTCTATTGTTCAGCGCATCACTTTCCGTATAGAACATTGTAATATGATCAGTTCAAGTCTTGAGGTTGCATCTGCAAAGTGGCACTTTTCTAGTTCGTCAAAAATCTTTAACCTAACGACTATCATTCGTTAATTTGCATAATTAAAGGGGATAGAGGATATTGGTTGTATTGCTTTTCGTTAATTCGAAGTGTGGTGGTTTTCTTCTGACTCATGCTTAACAAAATATGGTCACCATTCCATAATTCTTTTAATTGCTTCAGTGCATTTAAGCTTAAATTTCTTTCTTCATTTTGCAACTCATGAATCGCATTAAAGCTGATCGATGTTTATTAGACATATTTATTGCCCATACTCACCTTCCTAAATAGGCAAAAGGCTGAAATTGGAAAATGATGCAAATATCAAAAATATTTACAATTTTATTTCTTTGAATTGGTTAAATTGCTTTGCACATAGACGTGTTGGTGATGGATAGTACGCTTTAGACCTTGTTTCCGCTTGGGTGAGCCATCGGATGGGCATTGGAATCGTGGACCGAATTCAGTGATGTATGGTCAGTGGAGTGACGATGGCGACGCTATATTCGCTACAAGGAGCCAATCGTCACCTATCTATTATAATGTGAATTTTTCGTTTCATTAAGGGACATTTGAAATGTTCAACGATTGTATGAGATAAATTAGCATTTTTCTTTCGGCTCGTTCGTTCTATTCTCGTATTTTTTTTACAGAGCTAATTTCAATTTCTGTTGTTAGGCGATTAATTGCGATCGAGCGTATTCAAAGAAATGCCGCTAAAATGCGTTGAGTTCATTTAACGAGAGTGAATGTTTACGTGTTATGCGGCTGGAGCGAGGGGAATACAGCTTCATCGGCTTCTATTTCATCAAAAATTCAGCCCATTAACGTTATTCACCTATTTTCAATATAGCCGACCACATCGAATTGTTCCGTTCGAATCTTCCATTGCATTGCAACGCAAATATAAAAATGAACTTATTTTAGTTTCATAGACCAAATGTGATTTATTTTGCTCAGATCGCCATCTTTTTAATTAGCAGAAAGTTCCAACTGAGCCACCGCTACTACTGCTTCGTTTCCCAATTCCGAACCGTATAAATGACTTCAGTGTAGGGTTGGCACCACTCACTTTGTTAGTAAATGACCTGCGAACATACACGCAGGCAGGTGCCTTTTGATTCACATGGACAGCTATAGCTACTTTGGAGTCGTGATCTATATTGCGATAAATCGGTGTTTTTAATAACAGAATGTTCAAGAGAGTTCACATATGGCAGCTGAAAATATTTAGTACAAATGCTTAATATTTTTTCTTATAACAGCTTTAATTTAATCTAACAGCATATAATGCAGATATTAAGAATGAATGATATGGCAATAATAAAAGTTTTGTATGTTATTGATAAAATATTGAATAGATTAGAGTTTTAATGTTAGTTCATTGGAGTTATGCAAATGATCGTTTATTTGCAGTTGAATGATGGTAGCAGTGTGGAATTCAACGATAGTGGCTATTTAAATTCATGTACGGTGAAATCATGCTCGTTTATTTCACACGATTTGGTTATGACTGGATCGGACGATTGGAATATTTACGTTTGGAAGATTCCCCAAATTAGGCCTCGTGGTTTCTATTAAATCTATCGTTTATTGTTTCATTTTCATTTTTATTCGCATCATTTTAGTGTAGTTTTTGGAGATAAATTGCGTTATTAACGGCGACAACATTTCGCATGAAATATTCTCAGAAAATTATATTGTCCACTTTTATTGTTTGATTAAATTAAACGATTATAAAGGCTATTCGAGAAAGAGTGCAGTTTTATGTTGATATTAGGCTAAAATAGCGCAGACCTTTAAAAAAATTGCTTTTATTTAACGTAATTGATATAGCAATTGAAGAAAGTAAAATTTTTTGAAATTAGTACAGTATGTTGGTCTAAATTGAAGTTGGATTGCGTTGATTTTGATGAAAACAAGCAATTTTAATCGCGAATTAGAGTATATATGTGTTGGTATAGTTTTGCTCCATCATTTTTCAATTGTAGTCGAAGGTGTGTAAATTGTATAAGTTGTGCTTTTTTTATTGCGCACTTTAAATCGCGTAATGATTCTATGTGAAGCGTTTAAACGAATTTGCCATGTGGCAATAAATAACGCATTTTGAGTTGATAGCATCAATAAAAGTAATAAACACATTGCATCAATAAAAGTAATAAATCTGATAGAAGCCATCTTATGCAATTTGTGATAATTATTTGACAGCTGATGTGTTCCGAAGGTTATAATAATAATATATGTTTTGCAATAGTGCGCTCGACTCGAATTGTCTTTTATCTGTTTGCATTTTGCATTTTTTTTTTTAAATTTCGATAATGAAGCATTAATTTTGAGGACAACGACAAATGGTCGATGAAGCGTATCGTATACTCAAAGGTCATCGATCAATCGTCAATCATGCACGATATAGTGCGCATAATCGAATGCTCTTCTCATCGGGAGTCGAAAAAATTATTAAAGTAAGTTACAAATTTGCGAACGTTTGTTCGCTTAGAGCAGAATCAGTTAGTCGAAACGCCTATTTAATTACAAAAAGAGCGACTTTAACAATTTGGAAGTCATAGTTCTAGAAATATAGTAAGTTCGTCTGTAAGTTTGGTCATTAGGGTGTCGCTCGTTTATAATTATGCCATTCTGAGAAAGTATGCGCACGGGGGTATAGAAAGATTAATAATGGACGAATGCATGGTGTAGCACCAATATAGATCTAGAACGTAATGCAGGTTTTTCCTGCTGTCCCTCATTTAACTATTTTAGACGCTTTTACTGGTAATTTTACGAAGGATTAAAAAAGCAGATTCTAAGTTACAGTCGAAAAAAGTGGCGTTGAAATGCGTACTTGATATTCGAAAGCGGTAAAGCACATGCAGTTCAAATGGTGTATGATTTGCATAATCTCCTCCATAAGGTTCATTTAATTATGTAGATTTGTCGCTTTTGCAGTTTTTTCTATATTCTCAATCAATCCAAACAAGATTAGAAGGAGAGAAACGCCTCTGCTTCAAGCATTGTGTCGATTGTACATACCGATGGTCAAATGATGCGTTTTTCTTATGTATCAAAATTGGAAATAAAGAAACATAATGGCATCTTGTCAGATTGCCTACACTTTATAATAGACGACGTGAAAAATCCTATTAAAATTGAAATTTCCAAAATTTTTTCCAATGAAATGCGATGAGAAGATTCATTTGTTGAAGGTCTGGAGCGGATTGGAGCTACGAGGTTACTATAATAATCCAGTTCGCAGATCAATGCTCTCGCGACCACTTACCGGTGAACCGCGCAACGATGACAGCACAGAAGAGGACCTCAATATGCTTGCTTTCTTCGATCTACTCACTACAGTTTGTTCATTTTTGTGCTATTTGAATTGTGAGATAATTGCTCGATTCGTTTGCGATATTGGGATTACGTGCAAATTTTTGATGAGGGAAGGTTAGCCGGGGTGTGACGATCACGTTTTGAAGTTTCAGGACTGATGTATTTTGATGGGGATCCTGTGTTCAGATGTTGAGAACGTTAATCGATTGCAGTACAGGAAAAAGTCTATTATTGCAATTATCAAAGGCTTTCCAGTCTTCAGAATTACCCTAGGATTAAACAAAGTGCGTTGCTGTACAAATACGGTCGAAAATGGTTATACGAATGTAGTTAAATTTTATATAACGTAGAGTTTGGTTATTTTTGCATTGAAATATGGATCGATGGCGGTCGTATTGAAAGCTCGCCACACTCGCCTGCCTATTGCACTGTTCATTAGCAGAGTTTTCGAGAGATTTAAACTGAGAATGTTTTGAACGAATTTTTTGGAGGGGCGGGGTGGGGTGCGAGAGAGGATCATTGGAACTAATTCGTAGTGAAAACAATAGGAATGTTGATGGCATGATGGACGATTTGTAAAAGCGTATTTATTGTCCATTGTATCATTTTTTCTTCTATATTTGTTATTGATACTATGTGCCGTCTAGCGCATAACGGCATTTAATTTATCCAGTTCATATCGCATCCTTACTGTGTACTTTTTTGTGCATAATTTTTGGAGTCTCTGTGTGGTATGCGGAATGATCGAATGTGATTGGTAATTGAGCATCTTTATGATTGCAGAATGGTGGTGAGGATGAAATCGCAGATATGGATGAGGATGATGATGATGATACCCACATGGGGGACAATACTGATGACGATAATTGGTTGGCATTCGCGAGGATACGATCACAAGCACCACATCAGGTATTTATTGTTTTTTTCTCCATTTCCGACCGTTAGTATATGAACAGGAATGTGATTGTGCCTAAATCAGGATGAGTTATTACCGGACGGCGAGATGAGAGGAAAATAGATCACTCATGCATGACGTACGGATACTTGAATATTCGAGGCCATTTGAGGAGCATTTGTTATATAAAGGTTTTTAATCTTTGGGAGAAATCTTACTCTAACTTCAATTTTGTGCTTCGAAGAGCGTTTTTATGGGACATACATAGCGAACAATGAAGTTTGCTTCAATGTTCTTTCGCGACGCAAGTGAGAATGCGGTTGATATAACATAGATCTGACTGCGCTTATTAATGATAAGCTTCCGTCATATCTCTAAACGATTGTAAAGATTGTGTGGTTAACAGCCATTCTAGTGGATGCGAGTCAAGTTTGTTTAAAAATAAACATACCAACGAGGAAATTCCGAATTCAAAAATAGGCTTGTTTCTGCTCAGCGACATGTCGCAGCCAAATTATAAACTCAAAAAAATGCGCCGAAACTTGAGTGCAGGTAAATTTGCTCCAATCTAGATTAATGGCCTGAAAAGTGTATCACGCCGTTTGCTGTTGGTTAGGCTGTTGGAAAGAAAAGCAGTGAAAAATAGAAGACAAATTGAAGGATGGTATGATAAACATTTGCATTCGGTATGCCGTTTGCAGAGTTACCCGCTGTTGTTCAGCGCATATATATATATATATATATATATATATATATATATATATATATATATATATATATATATATATATATATATATATATATGATTCTTGTTTATGACGAAGCTTATCCCCTATTAGGTCATGAATTAAAGGAAAAATTGACTAGTAGAATAAATATGTGCAGAGGGGTGAGCATTTATGACTTTCTCCACTTCCGGAAGCTCGAGCGAACTTATTCGCAACTTCAGCAATTGAGGTTGCGTTCAAAATTTCCGAATTGTAGTTGGTTAGTCGGAACTAAACCTGTTCCATATTACTCGATCTCAATAGGGCAAGCAGACTAAACGATGATAGTGCTGCCCCAAATAGCGTCTTCGACTACTGATTTTGACGCGCTTAAAAGCGTTGATTATGTGGTTGCTGTAATTTTTATTGCTTTTTAAAAATTATTACTGCGAGTTCAATATCCTTGTGGCTTTTTTAATGCACTTTCCTCATCGTTTTGTTCCATTTAATTTGATAGCTACTAATCTCATAGTGAGTTTCCTATTTCTTTTCTTTTTGACGTTCGTAATTTGCTTTGCCGGGTTTGCTCTGGTTTTTGCTGGTCTCTAATATTTAGTTTTGCTTGCTTCCGGGACTTCTTTTTATACTTGAGAGTGTCTCACGGCTTTTCTTATTTGATAGGGAAGCGGACGGAAATAGGGACCAATACAAGGGCGGCTAAGTTATAGTTTAGATGATCAACATATGTAGAAAGTGACACAGTGGTATAGAGTGAGATGTTGCAGGGAAGTACGATGTACGTGATATCCTCGCCGGAGCTTTCTGAGGCAGAACTTCTCTCCGTTGACAACCCTTCCGAGCACGACGAGTGGGAAAATGCGGCTAGCAGTAGCAATGATGGTGAGCTATGGATTGATTCCCAGCTTCAAAAGGGAGTTCAGTAATGGTGTTCACGTTTATGTTTAGGTAAATTGGGAACTTTAGGGGATAGGGAGATATTAATAGCATAGCTCCGCATTTCTGGCAGGTGCTTCCATAAGCTGATGCAATAGGCAAGTGAAATTGGGCGTTTCTATGCATGCGCAGTTGCCTTTAGTATTTGATTCAAGTGCAAACGTCAGCTGATTCGTTCCATAGGAAATGATGCTTGTCTTTTAGCGAAACATGCGAAAGCAAAACGACACATGTGTCTGTCAGTGTCTGTCATCAATTTCTCTTTCCTCTCTATTTGAAGCTTTTGACCCCTCAATCACAGAGATTGTTTTTTTTCGCCCGGCCATTCTCCTCCATTTTGAATTGTTTCTAAGTAATTTCCTTCTTATTATTTTTTATTTCTAAGTATAAATTAGCAAAAAGTTAACAAAGTATCAAGTTTATATAGAATCACTTGATGCGTTGGCTTTTTGTTAGCAATGTGAAGAGAATATTCGGGACGTTTCCTTCTCTTTTCTTATTCCTCTTTCATCTTCTTCGTCTTCTCTTCTTCATTCTGTATACGCCTTTTCTTTTTGTTGCCTTCCATGATATTACTTGATGATATCGTTTAGCGATATATGAATTACTGAAAAATGAATTTCCATGCATGCGATTTATTGTCTCATTTCAGGTGAACCAGACTAATATCGGCTCTATTTTCAAGTCAGTTTTAACGCCGACGCGCCTTTCTCTGATATTGTTCTGCTGCTCCGTCCCTGTTGGAGTTCTACTCGCTGTTTGGTTAAAGCGTTCGTAATCTCTATCTTCGTGTGGGTATCGCTTTTAGCCATTTACGTTGAACTATCGCTCGTCTCTATCATATTGTAATTCCAATTCTACGAGCTGGTTTCGTATTCTTTTGCATTGAATAAGAGAGGTGGCATGGAATGGGAGCGAAGGGGATGGCAACGAGGAGATATAAATACCAACCTTAATCGTTTCGAACTTTAAACTTCCGACATCCAAAGAGGTTTTCCTGAGATTTCGGTTTGGTAGTCCCTAATTTTCAAATTCCATCTTCCACACACCACTGAAGCGGGTTTTTCACCCGTAAATTATTGTGTCGTTCTTTCTTTTTGTCGAATAACATTCCGTCGGCAAATTTTTTGAGCTATTTGAGTTGAGCTATCGGAACCCATAAGTGGTTTCTTATTTCATAGATCTGAAGGAGTAATGATCCGTATGAAGCTTTTGAAAATTTACGCTTTATCCTTCTCGGAGTTTTTATTTTATATATATTTGTAAAGAGTTTTCATTCTTGGCAGTGATGTCGACTTTCTGAGGTATTCAACGTTCATCATCTCTAGTTGTCTAGATGTGATTTTGCATTGAGCCTATAGATTTATGAATGTTATTGGTTCGCCTTTTTTGATTTTAAAAAATTGCAGTGTGATGTGAAATATGCGCGAATGGTCATTTTTATTGGAGTTATTCTTTTATTGCTTTATAGGTTACTTCGAATACTTTCTGAATTCTTTTGACGTAAACAAGTGAACTGATTCTCTCGATAATTCCACTGAAATTTTTTTGATGAAGTGGAAAATAATTTTTTGAAGTTCCACTCCTGCACAAAACTCTTTTGAAATTAATAAATCCTCCGCACACGCAAAAATCAATTAGAGGGGCTTACCTCATGTAGGTGGGAAGGTGTAAACATCCATGTGGGTGACGTGTAGGACATGTGGTGCGTACAGATGATTGTATATAACAGAAGTTGATTGCCGCATGCACGGATATAGAACCGGAAAGAAAGAGTGCATTTATTATTATTTAGGTTGTTGCTATCGTTCATTGAGATACTGTCGTTGTTGCATGAAAAATATCGGTTACGAGATATAAAGAGATGTTATCGATGAGGATGACGCTTCAAGTCAAAACTACAAATCGAGCACTTTGACGTGTGGATGATGCTTATTCGTTAGGCGGTAGACGATTCTCGGATCCAATTCTTTTTCAGGATCCGGTTGAAGAAAGAGATTTTAAAGGTTTGATGAACTTTCAGGAAATTTCTTCGTTTGGTTTAGTGAGCGATGAAAAATGGAAAGTGTTTTATCCACCCTCTGAAGAGCAGAATTTTCTTGGAAAAACTCATTGAGCTTGGAAAAGCTTTGTTGTCATTCATAGTCTCAAAAGAACTGCTCCTAACGCTGTGGAGGGGAAAAGGGTGCGCACAGAAGTAGATAACGATTGAGGGCACTCATTTATGTTGTGTCTGCCACGTTCGACTACGGCGCATATGTCTTACCCTGCACGCGTAGCATATTGTTCATTGTCACGCATAGCCTATATCGACTTTTTAAGATCCATGAACGCGATATGAGCATACAGGTGAAGGATGCGTTTTCCAATCCATCACTGATTGGAGCAACGTGTGGGACGTTTATAACCATTTCTTTAGCTCATGTTGGTTTTTGCTATCCGCTGGGTTTTATTCTCCCTGTAAACATTTATATCTAGTTTTTTTTTTTTTTTTTTTTTGCGGATTTAGTTCAGATGCATCTTTCATTCAAAAATTTTTTGACGAAATCTTTTAGAATTGTTGCATAGTAGTGGGCTGTTCCTTAGAGTTTTCGTTTGAAGAATTTGATAGGTTCTTTGATTTTTCTTTTCTCATAAAACGGTATGAATTGGCATTTCAGTTGGACATTATCAGAACTGAGGAAATGTCGTGATGTACAAAGTAGATATGAACTGCCGAATCATAGAAAATATGAAACGGTCCCTAAAAAATATGGAAGCAGTACTTAGGAGGAAGGCATAGGTTATTTACGATGAGACTACTGCTGTATACCTGCGTTGCAGCAGCAACCATAATGGGATGATGAGAGGGGAGAGGGAATGGCATTGGTGGCGTTGTAAGAGAGAATTGAGGTGTCAAATTTCTTGCAATAGAGAGCTGAGGTGTCGAAGTTCACCATGGTGATACACTAGAAACTTTGTGAACACTCATCGAATAGATTTTTGCATATTTGTTTTGGCAACTGAACAACACGATTCAAGCTGGATTTATCACCCTCTCATTCTCTCCTTTTCTCTCTCCTCCACCTAACATTTTTATCCTCATTACTTTATGTTTGGTTGTACGGTGATCTAAAGCTGATGCATTGCATCGGCCTTCTTGTGACATTCTTTTCGTGTCTATTATCCCTGTGAATATCCATTCTGTGGAGAAAATGTTTATATTTGTCGCTGTACCATTTAAATATGATGCATACGCTTTCAGTAGGGGCGAAAAAAAAGTATCCTTACATTTGGGGTCTCAAATTTTTGCATATCAAACAAATATCTTTTACGTTCCCTCGAAAATGAAATAAATCACTGCTGCAGAGAATCGTTTGCATCGATTTGTTCATATTCAGCTGATTGTAATCATTTGCTTCTTTTTCATATTATAGCATTGTTGATACTTATGAATATAGGAGAGTAAAATTATGTGTGGATCAGAGCATTCGTCGCATATTGCGTATATATCTACACGAGACTTAAATATGGAGAATACGAGTTGTAGAAATCTTTTGCATTTCTATGGCATCTGAGGAGATATTGGTGGGATGAGAAACGTTTAACATCAGGCAAAGTGATTAGAACTTTGTTGCTGACTGATAAGGATAAACATAAATAAACAACAAACGGATTGACATATTTTTCGAGGCACTAATAGAAAAAACATTCGACAAGTTTTCGCAACAAACAAATGATCATGATGCTGCGATTGGAGTGCTGCTCATTGCTGATTCAGTTTGCATCTAAATGAGGGAGTTAAGTGTGAGGATGATTGCATCTAAGAGTGGAGAAGGGTGATTGCAACTTCCACACAATTTTCTTAATCTCAATATGATGAATGCAATACAAAATTTCCGTATAAACTACGAATAATGAGGAAGTTGCTAACGATAGGGATCGGAAATGTGTTTCTGAGCCATTGTTAGGACAAGCGAAGATAACTAGAGAACTTCTGCATCTCCTTAGGCCAGGAAATTTGCAATTTTTAAAACCTTCTAAAATATATATGATAGTTGAAGATTCTGAAATATAGAGTATGACGTTGAACTTGATACTATCATTTGTGTGAGAGGTGAGCAAAGTTTTGCTGATCGCTAGATCCGATAACCCGTCGAGTACCACTTCGAGGGTGTTCACGTCCGAATATCATTTTATCCTGAAATCTCTGCGCTACCAGGTCGTAAAATGTGTTTAGATAGCACATGTCAGTGAAGAATCATTTAATTTGATCAAACTTGAGATCTCAAATAGATGTAAGAAACTCCACATATTTACTCAAAGCAAATTTCGTCTTTATGTGTGCTTGTCTGCATATAATTGTCTGTCTGTATGTCTGTCTGTAAAATTTCCGCATAGCTTCCATATATAATTGTGTCTGTATATAACTAAAATTGTTCCTATGAAACGCTGAAAGAATATTAACCCATATTTGGTATCCTTGAATTTAGGTGCAAAAAAAAGTGTAAATAATCGAAAGTATTTCTAAGAACGAGTGATGATTTTAATAGCTTTGTGCATATCAATTTTAGGTTCTCAGGCAACGACGATCCCGCAAATATGTGTATAAATTTTCTGAACGTAAAATTTCTATGTAATTGCAATAAGAATAATTTACATCCTTTCTTATGAACAACTCGTCTACCATATTGAAGAGCGATTTATTCAACGATCTTTCTATAACCTACCAGTATAGATAACGTATTATTCCTTATAATACTATTCCATATTTTTCATCTCTATTATTTTAAATGAATTCAAATATATAAACAAAAAAATTGAATTCAAAAAAGAAAAGCTGCAAATAATTAGTGAGAAGTTAGTAAACAATTCTAAGCGATTAATGAAATCGATTTGCTTGGAAAAAAGATTTTTTTTTGTTCAAAAAAGATCTCATAAATATTTAATTTTTACTAATTCAAAGTATAGATAAGTGCGATTTCTATGAAAAAAAAAATCGGAGAAAGAAATTTCCATGGAAATTTTCCACTTTGATATCTCCGATGATGAAAATAAAAACGAAATGAGGGCTCATAATGAAACAAATAAATGAATCTAGGACATTTGCGCCATATTCTATAAATCTTTTTATTTTATTTTTTTTCATAACAAATCGTCGTTGCACTATTCTAGTTTGATCGATAAATTAATCGTTTATAGATAGTTATGAAGAAATTATTTAATATCTTCTCCTACTTACCTATTCGTTAGGTATGTGTCTATAATTACTTTATTCTATTACTTCCAATTACAATTATATAATTATTTTTTCTATTCAATTAATTTGCATATAGTTATACAATCCATTTGCTATTATTTTTTATCTCGTTGATATACTTCTTTGTTATTGTAAATATGATTGTAAAATGTAGTTGAAATGTTTTTATTTAGACTATAGATAAATTTTTGAATTTAAAATGAAGCTTTATGAATATTGATATTCATTTGATTGCCTATCATTTCGATGGTGAAAGTAATTTCATCTAATCAAGAAGTGCATATGGGAGAGTGATGCAATTTTTTATGCATTATTCTGTCCATCGATTGAAAACATTTATGCATTTTTGTGCAATTTTATGCATTCGTCTTATGTATTTTCAATTATTAACTTCCTAATAGCCATACAGAAACAATAGTCAAGACGAGAAAATGAGGTATGAGAGACCAAGATAGGCGTCAATAGATAAACTAACTATTTAAGGTCATAGGGTCGGATTTCACCTTATGCAAAGGTGGATTTCGATTGGGCGTAAGGATTATAAGTATAAAATTTCGAGCCTTCTTTGCAATTTTTTATTTGCTAACAAAAAAAGCTGAGTTTATCGTATAGGCGAGGTTGTTTTACGTTCAATGACAACAGAAGATGCTAAATTTGGAAAACTAAGCCCCCCAACGATATAATTTAAGCCTATCAAATGATCACTTGATAGAACTTATCCTCAGATGGGCCCATAATGCTAGAATTTGTGTGTGCGAACTTTTTTAGTGGATAAAGATGACTATTGCCATGAGATTGCCGTGTTCTTTCTTGGATTGATTTTGCTGCAAACACCAAGAAATTCCTGCAAAAGCAAACATTTATTATCTCACAATAATTTAGTGTCCCCAGCGCATTCGGCATTATTAGAATGATAACATTAATGAAGCCTATGTTCGGCTCATAGCTTCAATGCCATAGGCCTGGTAAACCGTTTGATGGGTGTCCCACTAATTTCTCACAATTAAACAAAATTTTATATCTGCACCCACGACATTTATATGGTGTTGGGAAGCAAATGTTTTCATCAGCAAAGTCAAACATCACATGGGAGACTTGCGTACAGTTAGACGAGACAGTGAGCCTAGGTAGTGCCACAGTATAGCTTTCTGCGTCGTCGAACGGATCATGCAATCCAATTAAATTCTGTCAGTGCCTCATGCGATTGATGAACGGCGGTATCTCTGAAATGCTCACAGGTTGGATATTCTCAGACACGGCTATTCGTAAATAGGGATTTGTTGGCGTAGAATAAAATAGAACCACTGTAAAAGAAACATCATTTCGTCATATATTTTCTTTTTAAGGCATATGAAGCTATCAGATATAAAACTTTTCATTATTATTCCTACAAATGCACATCAATTGTTTCACCAAATATTATCGTCACCTTTGAGCTCATAATTAAAAGTCCTCAACGTAAAATGATTGTAATATAATTCCTCTTTTCCTATTTTATTATCTAAACGAAAACTACCAACATTTTAATCATAAAACTTATTGAAATGTATGTAAATATTATGTATCGCTGTTGTTTCGAATAATTTTATTTTCTTTCGTTTAACGGCATAAAGTATGGAATTTTCGCTTTTAAAAGCGTTTTGTGCAGTAAGAAGAACGGAGGCAATACTGTTTCTCTTTCAGCGCTATAGGGATATCTGTCATATCTTCAAATTGGCACTTTATTCATCAAACGATGATATCTTTCAATGGTCCATTCACTTATGATCTCGAATTAAAGGAGTGCTGTTATCGAAGAAAAGATTATTTTCGACTCGCTTGCAATTCTTTTCTACTTTGGGCTTCATTGTTTAGTGGGATAGCCTAATTCATAAGTGCCATAAGCGCATATCACTCTAACTAAGACAAAGATTTGAAACTGAAAAAAAGAAAAGGAAAAATTAATGAAAAAGCATTTTTCGGAACCTCGCAGGAAAATAGTTTCCAATTCGGGAATATTTAAGAACACTTAAAAGAATTATGTGGTTAAAAAATATGAACAGTCGATAAATTTATCTCTGTATAAAGTCGTAATGATAGCGGAATGTAATGGCAGCAATCAGAAAGGTACGTTTAGAACGTTGGATGGCGGCGAGAATGGCAAGAGCAGGTGAAACATAATCTCTTCCGTCGTTCAAAATAATTCTAGCAAGTAAAACATTAGAAAGCCTCAGCATATACGCTATACAGTGAAAACACCTCAAAAAGACAATAGCAATACTCTCAATGCTTGATCGAAATCCTTAGAACATTCCTATTCGTTTCATAGGATATTGCGGAAATGAAGTGCTATGCTGAGCAACGTTTCAGAAGGTAGGAAAATGGGGTAATTCGATAAGATTTGGTCGAAAGTCTTATGATGTGACGCTTAGCATATACCATTTTTTTAATGGTTGCGTTCAATATACTTAAGCTTTATTGGTAATCGCCGAATATGAAAGCATCTGTCTAGAAGTAATAAGAAGCAATTTTTCAAAGAGTTATCACGCCAAGCGGTCATTATCATCGCGAAAAAGTTGTATTTCTATAGGTTGACATCGGTAGTTAGCTTATTTTGCACTGTTGCTATTCGGCAATGAAAGTATGTCCGGCCATCGAATCATCTTATCAATGCCAAACAAATCACTAATGCACGATAAAGCAGCTTAACATATGTGTTCCTTATCTTTATCATATGAACTTTATCAGCATGAAAGCTTAGCTGTGCAAGGCTCTTCATACAAGCTTTTGATAAGAGCACAATACTTCAGATTATGAGAGAATTAAATGACGTGATTGCTTTGATGCTCTTATCGTTGCAGAACCCAAAAGAGTCTGCTTCCGAAATTATCCACCTATCTTGAATGCTGGCAGTGCGGTTTTTTTTAAAGCTCTATCTATTATCTTCGTGCTGTTCTTTTTCTACAGATGTGAGGAAAATAAATGGCCAAGTTTGGATATTATATCACTTAAAAGTTACACGAGAGCTCTCCAACAATGCCAGGAGTGGTTTTTTGCACTAGAAAGGAGGTCAATACATCACTCATTCACACTGTCGTATTAATGAGGTTTTGCTGGAGTTGCTCCGAAAGGAGTGGTTATTTGGAGTTCGATGAACAGAAAAGGCAATTAAGTTGAATGTTATGTGGAGCATGGATAGGAGCTTTCAGCCGCATTCTTTACTACAGAAACTATAGACATTGCTTAGAAACCTAGAGCCTATATGTATAAATAAGGTATCAACTTCGATATTATATGTAAGTAGGAACATTTTTTTTGCAGCTTTCATCCCTTTAATCCGCATTTGAACGCTGATTATGCAAATTTTTTATGACCCTGGAAAGAGGAAGAATTCAATATTTCGACTGTTGGGTTCGATGTACGTCTTTACTTTGCTTTCGCTCAGTTGTTAAGGTGATAGGAAATGATTATGAAAAATGACAAAGAATGCTGTGGTAGATTTTCTTTGCAATTGCATCAATGAGTCCAAATAAACGATGGAAAACAAATTATAATAATTTTCAAAAACAATGAAATCTATCAAGCAACAACACTAATATAATAGATTATGCAAATAATAATGGGACATTCCTAAAAAATTACCACAAGAAATTAGCATTTTTTTTTCACCAAATTAATGTAAAAGATATTGTACATTTTTTTTGATGAATTTTTTTCACTTTTAGCCATCTAATGAGTTTTTGCTGATTTGGGTTGATCGCTGACGTGATCTAAGACGTCACACGATAGTCGGTTGTTTTCTGTATTGAAATCATTTTCTCCTGCATTCTTTCATGCAGTCTTCCTCTCGTGTTGTTGTATTCGGATAATTTCGTTTTCCAAATAGGCTTAAAAATTAAATCTGAAGTTATGCACGTAAAAATTGAATTTAAGGAATTAAAAAAATGTCGATACAAATTGCGAAGTAGTTAAAAGAGAGCACGAGATTCAGTTTGGTAAAATACCAGTACGGGTAAACGAGATTCAAGAGACAAAAATGCACACTTAAAAGAGAATGAAAAGCGTATGCACTTCAAAGAGATTACCTTCAAGTCGAGTTTCTCTAAAGGAAGAGCAAATGTTATTTTTCCGTAATATATTAGCGTTATATTGGAATTTAATGTGAAGTTCATTGATTAGGTGGATTTCATTGTGAATTAGACATCAAAGAATAGCGAGAAAAGGCGGTAGTCTCTCAAAGATGGCAACTGTTGCACAGTCAATAAAAGATAGCTCAGGTAACAGTCGGCAAAGAGGAGTCCAGGTAACATTTAGTTAAAAACAGCCTTACAAAGTCAACTATGACCAGCTTAAGCCCGCTTCGGTTGTCATGAACATAACGCTAGTCATTTTTGATCACATTTAGTCCAAGGAATTAAATTTTATTCATGTGAAATACTAATACATAGGAATTCATCGCTAAAGTCCCTATGCATGATCTGATTTTCAGCTAATGAGTGATCCCATTCAGAGTGGTGGAATCGACAGAAGACGGAGAGGTGGCAGCGATACACTCATGTGAGCACGCTTTTTCACACATGCTGAAATTATAATTGTTGTGAATACTCCAAAGAAGTCGATTACTCAACCGTCAAATATTAAAACAATGCGAGTTAGTCATTTTAGCAAGTGTTAGACATTACAAAGAGGTGTTTTGTTGTAATATATTTATTTATTTACGTCGCGATAAAAAAAAAAACGCTATTATACGACATCGAACTTCTAATGCATTTGTTTTTCTAGTTAGCGTTGTTTTCTATACTTCTAGTTGAAGTGTATTTGATGAAAATGATTTATTTACTATGAGGAAAAACTAGGAGCAAAATCCTTTCCTAATCTCTATGCGAGGGTTCTAGTATTTTATCTTCACTAAATAATACGTTTTTGAATGTAGACCATTTAAATAGTGCTCTTGAAAAGTGATTCAAAATGCTGCGAACTAATCTACGCGTTGAAAGTTAAAAAACATTGCTTTTTTAATATTATAGAACAGAATGAACATGAAAAATATATTGTTGTTGCATATTTCTTCAATTAATAGCGTCTATCGCATTAGAGTGCTTATCACAACCGATAATTACCTTCTGATTTTAGGAAATATGTTTTACCTGGATGGAAATATTTTAGCTTCCATTTACTTTCGTTATTTGAGAAGAAGTTTTTCATTATGAGTGCTCTCTAAACCGAAACGTATATTCACCTATATGCTATATTCACCTATATTCACCTTATATTCACCTATATGCTAATTCCCTTTGGATGAATCAGTGCTATTGAAATGGTACTGCCTACTTGAAAAGATATATCACGAAGAAAACGATGAAAGAGATCTTTTTGAATGTCGTTGTAAAAATGCTACGGTCTGACTATTTAAGGTTCTCATCTTTCCAAATTATGAACAGATATTAAAATAAGCCATAGAACTTGGCAGAATATGCGTTCGTGCAAATCCATCTATCGAATGAAGTGGTCGCACAATATTTGAAAAATAAGGATACCAGTTATCAGCACTTCCTCTTATGAAACTAGCCGCTTGTACATATTCAACTATTAAGCGAGTTGCCTTACCTGTATCCCACTGGCTGTGAAATAAAATTTTTCTCAAAGCTTATTTTTATCGCATTTTCATAGAGATTTCTGACGCATAAAATGCACATCACAAATTTCATGAAGCACAGAATAGTTCCTGAATTGCAATTAACGAAAATACTTTGTAAAGGTATATTGCGAGTTTGTATTGCATTTTGATAGAAACATTGAAAGTAATAAAATGAGATTAATATGAGAGTCTTCCAAGTTTTTTATATACAAGCTCATTGATCAATTAGACCAGGAAATCACTGAAGGGAGCATATGAAAAATGTGGCGCACCGTTCAGAAGGGTAATTCGAAGATTTCCAGTAATTATACCGCATTCCATGCATGCAACTCTCCAAATTTATCAATTTAGGCAAATCAAACAAGTGAAAGAACACTCGACGAAATATGTATCACATATGGTCCATTTGATTTGGTGATAGATGATGCATCCCATACGATCGACGATATCGTTAAAATTTTCAAACTCATGTGGAATTATAGGAAGACGAAATAGTATTTACATTCTTGAGATTAATGATTTTTTTTTGTTGTAAATATTTTTCAACAATATATTCAAAGGAAGATAACTTATAGAAGTGATACAATTTTATTACTTCTTCAATTTTTATATATCACCAATTATTGGGGACTTTTAAGAGGTTTTCATTTAAAAAAAAACAATCAATGAGAAAATACTGAATAAAAGCGAATTTTTTTTCAACTTATGAAATAGATATTCTTGCTTTCATGCATATCTGGCTTGTAAGTTTTTTTTTTTCAAATACTCGTGTGATCATTGCAAAAATAAATGAGATTTGACTTAGATTGTTCTCATGTAAGTATTAATCGAAAATGTTCAATTTTTATTGGAGGTAAATATATGGGAATGGTTCGTTTCATTGATAAATGATAACGAGAAACATTGATAACAAAAAGACAAACAAAAATGAGTGATATGCAACAGTGAAGATTTTAGATAAGTATTAGATGCTTCTCTCATCACTAACCGATACATAATTTTACCTATACTCTTAGATATATATTACTCTTTTTCATCCTTTTCTATTTATCGCAAATATTTGCATAATCACGGTCATTTGCATATTAGTTCTCTTTAAGGTTACGCAAACTTCATCCGGCAAGATGAAATATTCGAAGGGATTGCGTATGTTCTGAATGAGTACTAATTTCTTTAGGAACCTCATCGATCGGCAAAGTTCACCTGTAATTCGAGACAGCTTCACCCACAAACGAAATTCGGCTAAAATTGATGATATTGGCAGTCGTTCCCAGCCGGCCGATTATCGCGAAAGATCTGGACGGAATTCATTTCTACCATAATTTAATAGTAATCGAAAAGGTGTAATATACACCTGTCAGTTGCGAAGCTCGTCGATCAAGTAACGATTCCAGCAGAATATTTTAGCAAATAAGGGCTTTTGAATTCAGTGGAATAGTAATGCCGAATGATGAGCCTGGAAATATATGTCTACAGTATGCTAGCCAAAAAGCATCTAGAAATTCTTGGGAACTCTAGACGAACGAAGAAATGGATGAATAATACCCCACGTAGATGGCAAACATTGATATCGATCGCGCACGTGCGCATCCTTTTCATCCACTCAGTGCCTCAGATGATTGCAATTTCACTTTCAGGAGGAAAATATTTTATTTTTTCGTGAAACATTTCTTTATTTGTTGAACGCGACATAAATTCTCATATTATACAATCGTGTTGATTTTGGACATAAAGAAGGAAAAAAAAACTAAAAAACAAACACCAACGTTGAAAAATCGACTCATTTGAATTGTGCCAGAATTAGCGTACATCAGCGTTATTAGTATAATCGTTGCACTTGCGGCAAAATTTTGAAGCGGCCCATTAATATGCTATTGCTTTGTAAAACCCCATACTGATTTATTATAAATTCAAAATCTGTGTTTTCTGCTCATGCATCCTAGAAATTTTTTTTCCGCTCTTCTCGCAAATCATCGCTCGTTGAGAGTCATTATTTTAGATGTTGTCAAGAGAAGTGCATAAGTTATATTTATGTTATTATACAATCAATAGATCGGATTTAAAGCGGACTTTGTAATTGTCCATAAAACGCTTATATCATGTATTATTAGTCCTTGCCTTTTATAACTCAAATGTTTCAATGATAGCTTTCATAAATTCGCGCACATAAAGGAATCTACAAACGAGATTGAGGCTCTAGGATTGAGTTCAAAAATTACTGCAATATCTTTCAGCAGTACTTGTAATTCTCCTCAGAAGTTTTGAAGCAAATATTGAATAGGACAAAAAAATATCCTCCTTATTCCGCGTCGAAGCTTCAACGCGGAATAAGCAGGATATTTTTAGTCCGCTTGAAATAGTTGCGTGAACCACATTGTGACCATTATATCCAAACAAATCACAATACTCTCATCTCTCCTTATACATTTGCACTTCATCACATTACAGTAAGAACCTCTCAGTTATATTGTTCAGTGACGCATCTGCTCACAACGAAAATTCTTCATCTGTTGAGTCCTCTGCAGTTCGTCATCGATTAGTGCCTCAACAACGCATTTCTGAAGAGATTTGCCCACCTTCAATGGGTATTTTTCTACGAGCGCCTTTTAAGATAGCACGCTTTTCTCAACTACGCTTCAATAACATTTCATTCCAGCTTCATACTTCGTCGTATAGTTTAAACGTTTTCGATCCATCTTGAACGCATTTCTCTTCCAACGCCTTCATCGCTTCTGATACTTCCAAAACCTTTCGTGAGAATAAGGTCTTTTTCAACAAGACTTTTAATGAATACGATCCACTAATGAATGTATATTGTGAAGTTGTATATATCCTAACAAAAATAATTAAAAATTCACAGACAGAGCTAAGAAACAAGCAGTGTACGTTGGGAATCTCGATTCGAAGTCATATCCGAATGATGTAAAAGCAACGATTTTCGGGAAAACGTAGAGGTGAATCCACAAAACAAAGTGTGCTGGAGTTCCCGTGGTACTTGTGGGTAAAGGTTGGGACGGTTTGCGTTTTTTGCATCTCAACTCAACAAGCCGAATGGTTGCAATAACATCAACAAGCAATGACCAAGCTCCCGACAGCACTTTTTCTATAAATCTGCGCGATTAAAAAATTCCGAGGTCGGGAAAAAAAAATTCCGAGGTCGGGAAAAAAAGTTCCGAGGTCGGGAAAAAAAGTTCCGAGGTCGGGAAAAAAAGTTTTCCGTATAAGATTCATTCACAAAATCCATCACGCAGTTAAGTACCAATAAATATGCATGAAATGTCGAATTAGAATGAAATTCAGAATAGGCGTTCTATTGCATATTTATTATATCGCCAGCTTTCATCGTCATAGTCGACGAGTTAAAAATAGCCGACACACAGACAGCGGATATATACATACACAAAAGCGCATATACACATCCGTAATGATGTGCTTTTTGTCCAGAATTCATAAAAGACCACTAAGCAATAGCAGCGGAAGTTATCCAGAATTGGCCAGGAAGAAGCAATGCTATGAAACATAAAAAAAAGAGGTATTTTTAAACGACATTCTCTCTCTTCTCAGCTTTTTTTTCTGTTTTCCATAATTGCTATTGCGTTTTTCATCTTATATCACTTCATATACATTTTATATTGTTTCTGCATGAGAAATTCTTTCGAGAACTCGCACAAATATTTGAAAAAAAAATCGAATATTGTTTATGAGTGTAAAAAATTCATTTTTTTTTTCGTAATAAACAACGCTAATGGAAAATCTATGCCGACAGATAGCGCATTTTCTCATCTAACTCTAAGCTCATAGAAGACGCTGCGATCATGAAACAACATCATGTGCGGCAATGAGAAGAAAGCCTAAAAATAAAGTCAACCACTATCTAAAGTCTAATATCACTTGCACATAAATATTTTCCTGTTAATATCGTTTTGTATTTCGCTCTTTTCATGTATTTGCTAGTTCTATCATCATGCCATTTTTCAATGGCATAAATAGCTGATCTTTTCAAGAAATGAGAAACTATTTGTGGGTAATAATGTGATCATGAAAAATATTAGAACAATCTTCTAAGATTAGGGGCGAATGAGCAGACGAGAAATTTTTTGGAAAGTCCCACTCTTCAAAAATGCTTAATTAAAAAATTACTCGAATTTATCAATGGTATAATTTATCCATTATCTATTTTCGTACATTTAATGGATAATTTTTTTTACAGCAGTACTAATTAGTTAATTAAGAGATCGTAGACACTTGAATAGAGGCACGGGACTTCTATTTTTTAATAAGTTTCATGGAGAATACTTGTATCTACTTAGGGCATCAATCAGAGAAGGGAGCAATTTATTTTTCACAGATTTATTGCTGTTGTTTCGTAGTTGAATGAGGCAGACAATTCGAAAAATATTCGTTCGCATAATGGACTGAAAATTGGAGTGTCTCATGACTAACTCGTAGAAGGGATCTCTGAGCGAAGCGAATGAGGATATATTGAAGAGGTGATTGGTTTCATGTCATTTGAGTAGATAGTTTCTGTTTAATATGGGCTTCTACTTAAACAAGTACAGTATATAATGTTTTATTATGATGGGAAGACGATTGGCCATTACAAATGAATAGGCGAAAAATATGAGTGAATGGTATAATCACGAATAACTTCACATAGTAGTGTCCTGCTTGCTATTCTCGTGATCATTTGTAGCTTGATATAGTCCTAAACGAGAAAATATTCGTCTTTAGAGGAGGAGATCAAAGGTCGAATCTAGTGGAGTACACATAGGGAACATGATCAATGAGCGATCGATCAGTTTGCGTAAATCAATATTGCCGATAGGTCATTTCGCTATTTGTTGTTGTTGTTGTTGCTGAAATCGACATTTTTATTTTATTTCTATCCAATCACTTCATTGTTTCTAATTTTGATCTCTTCTCTAGATCCACTATTGTATTTTTATTTTTCAAATATTTTTTCCACCATTTCATAACGCTCCATGAAAATAAACCAGTAAAAGAGGCTAATTGATACGTCACGATTTCTGTATATTTTAGATTTATTTTTTCATTAAGTTTTATCTTCCACTAAAGCATGCTAGTAAATAGAATTCCATTAATAACATTTAATTTTTTTCTGCAGTATTTATATAACTTATTATAGTCAGAACGTCTGAATATGTTTCTTTTTTTAATTTTATTGCTATACATGTGGATTTGCATACGTATACCTATGACAAACCATCCACTGCATTAAATAGGCAAATCAAAAAAAATGCTATAAGAACGAAAGTATTTAGCTATGATATGGGGTCTGCCCTTCTTGCACGCTTTTGACTTATTTACATCATACCATTCCGATTCGCCTAAGTGATATGTGACGATATTGAAGATTGCAAATGATAAGCGCCGCTAATGTCTGCGCACTGTGGCACTCGAATGCAATAATGAAAGTGCCAACTTTGCAAGGCGATTGTAGACGGCAAACAAACTCTATCCAACTATTGCACATTTAACAAACATTCATATATAAATGTAACAATTTGCAATCGCGAGAGCGTTTTTCCACGGCCACTTTGTCGTTTGATCATTTGAATATTCACCGAATATGCAAATGAAGGAGGGGGAGGGAGGATGAAGGTAAAACGTTGCAATGGAAAATAACATTGTTTCTTCTTCCCCCCCCCCCCCCCCCCAATTCTGATTGCTCTGTCATTAATGAATTTGCCATTACTTCAAGCTCTACAAAAATCGCAGTTGTAATGTGCTCTTGATTCGCTCAAACTTTCAATCCAGATAAACTTCGAAATGTTTTTTGCAACTCAACGAATGAAATTAATAAAAAATATGAGTCACCTTAGAGGGCACTGTAAAACAGCTCTCACTTCCTATACAACCCTCTCGTGAAGTCTAATATTTAATCACTCTCGAAACTTGACGAACCGACATGCCACTGTTGAAAACACTCAAAAAGCACATTTTGCACACTTTAGCACGAAAGGCGCATTTCTCTTTACTGAGTTTATTACTTCATTATGCGAAACATAGTTCACTCTTTGCGTTAAATAGGACTGCGCACATTACAAATGTTCACTAAACGTTCGTTCACGCTGTGTGGATTTTATTGATGGAATTTCATTTTATACAAAAGAGATCATCGAACTGTTTTCTTGATGTTGATCAACTTTAATTTATAAAATAGTGTATCGATAGTTTGCAATGCTTTGAAGATATTTCACCGCATTTGAAAACATCAAAATTTGTGCCTATGAGAGATTATCTGCGTTCTGAATTCAATACGTCGCAAGGGAATATCTCCCATTAAGCATATTCTATAAATAGGTAATCAAGAGGAAATACAATATATCTGAAATATTTCTTAACAACATTCATATTCGCTATTCTTCTATTTGTTTGAAGATATTCGCTGAAAAGAGTGCAGACATCATTCTGTATTGAAAAGAGTTACTTCCATGGAAATATAATGAAATAATAATATTTGATTTGCTTCCAAAAAATTTTCAGATTTCGTTTCCTCTTCGAAAAACTTCGCGAATTTCCTTTCCCAAAATATAGCTCCATTTCTATATGCGAGAAAAAAAAACTCCGGAAAACCATTTCCAAAAAGCCGAAAATTTGCATAAATTATGCATTTATCTATTCAAAGGCATTGAGCCAAATTTTTGAGGGCGAAGAGATCAAAATGATTTTCAAGTAAGTTTTTCAGTGTTGAGAAACTCCGTGTTTCTTATTCCCATCGTTCGTTCCTTCTAATCTTTTCACACAATTTTTTAATGAGCACTTCACTTTCACCTTCCTATTGAGTGGTATTGATGAATTGTTTTTTTTTTTTTTTTTTGCATATTATGTAATCATTTTCTTCAATATCTTCTGCTTACAAGTAGTACATTCTCTTCCTCTTTTTTGAAAATAGTTCTATCATTTTTCTCGCGTATGTGATAATCATTTCTGCTATCATTAAATATACTCATAAAAATGAAAAAAAAAAACACACACACACATAAACAGTTGCCACAGCATTAGTGTTTTTCAATTATCCCATCGTTCCACTCTTTTGTCGTTTGCTTCGCGTTGTGCGTAAACAACAATTTCTTCCTTTAAACGATTTAACGCTCTATGGCATATTTCAATCAGTGCTCTGTGCATTACAATTTTAGAGTTATATGAAAATTATTTAGTGAAATTTTATTTTGTGTTTTTCGCTAAGGCAAAATTTCCACAAACAATTTCTAAAATCTATTGAATAAATCCATCGTAATTTCTAATATTTCTAAAATTTCAATGATATTTATAAGCGATAATAATTATTTCATTAATTAATCAGGCCGTTACGACGTTAACATTACTATGTTTGATGGAACAGATGGAACAGAGTTGAATTTAAAATTCTTGAACAAATATGCGATCGTTTAATGATTGAAACCATGAGATTATCTCTATTCAATTTTTAAGCAAAAATATATATGTTGTAAAACATCTTTAATTTTCTCTATTTTTCTTCAAGTGAGTTCATATCTCTTTCTCTGAGGGATATCAATTCAAAGCGGTGATAAATTAAATATGATTCAAAAAATCGCATAGCATTCATCTTTCTTGAGTTTTCCTCATTGGTAATAAATGTGAAATTTCCACTCTTTTTTTTTTTTGCAGTATTTCATTCCCTTTTTCCCTTCTAAAACCAATGAAGGTACGTTTGCGAGTAATCATTTCATAAGTTGAGAGTTTTTTAAGCAAATTGATAAACGACTGTAATCTTACTTGTAATTACTTGATAGGTACTGATAAGATAGCGGTTTCTGATAATAACGATCTCAATGAAAGTTTTGTTTGATTTATTTATAACTTTATTTGTCAACGTTGAAAATTTCTTTCACCATATTAATCAAAATCGATCAGCGAATATTTCTTCGAAGTAAAATATTGTTGAAAAAAAAATGAATATGATCAAATTTCATAAAATGAAAGGAACTCGTTTCGTGTGGGGTTATTTTTCCCTACATTGAGCAATCCATCAAAACCAGGAAAGAATAATCGATGATGAAAACGGAAACTATGGATGGCACACTATTAAAAGATCGCAGTAAAATTCTTTAAAAAAAATTGTTTTTTCATCTCTTCTCACAACGGTTCCTGCTCAAACGTTGTTCCGTCGCCATACAAATTTGCGACATTATAGAGTGATCGAATCTTCGCGAAGGTGTTCAGATACAGTGGAATCTCTGTGTGCTATGCCCGATCGCCTATGTTTCAGAAACACTCTTCATCATCTATAATTTTCATGAGGGTGTCCTTTATTTATGGCAATAATCTTCTATGAATGCCAAGTAGGAAATTTAAATATCTCTCCATTGAAGAGCGGCAAATAAAAATATTAGAATGTTCGAGCGTTTTGTAATGTTTGCTCTCTGCGGGTTAATGCGTCACATGATCGAACTAGAAATTCGTCTTTTTTCTCGCAAATTTCCACAACAAGCTCAGGAAAAATGTGTAACGTCGATGCGTTGATCATGAAGCGTATTTTTCCGTTTGCTTAATGCTTGCAACAATTTCAAATTATCAATACTAAAATGCTCAAGCTTGGTGACCATAACCTCACTTATGTTAGCGTTAGGAGCTAAGATACAGAAAACGTATATGGCGGCATTATTCTTGACGAACCTTTTCACTCTTTTTTGATGAATTAAGCCGAAAGCACCCTTTACATCTAATAAATATTTGTTAACATATTATTCGGATGAAATGCCTACAATGCTAGCATACAAATTTCCAACCAATTTTCTTTTCATCTTCTGCACATAGTAATTTTGGAGGCTATTCATTTAGGACTGATGAGCGGAAGTGTTTTTTGTTCTCGTTAATGACTGGCGATGTTCTTTGCAGAAAAAACTTGCTCAACTTCTCTCAATGCTTTGCGTATGCAAATTTTTTCCTTTATGATTTCCCTGGTTTGCTTCATCTATAATGAAGCTCGAAGCCACCATTGCCGAACGATTTTGCATCTTCATGTAAATGAAATGAGAACGAACATATGCACTCCTATATATATATATATATATATATATATATATATATATATATATATATATATATATATATATATATATATATATATATATATATATATATATATATATATATATATATATATATATATATATATATATATATATATATATATATGAACGAGTAGGCCGAAAAAAATAACGGTAATTTTTGTGGTGACTCTTTTGAAGTTCAAAGTTTCAAAAATGATATTTTCTGCATTTCTTCTTATTACCATATGAATTCCTTTTTTTCAGTCTTCGAAAGTTTCAATTCTTTTTTTTCAAAAAGAACTCTAATGGAAGCTGTAGTTTACGCGCAAAAAGCAAACTGCCAATTTGGTCGAAGAGTATATTCAGCTCTCTTCATGAGCGCATTCTCTGAAGGTTTTCATGGATTGTTGAGTTCTTCCACCAGCCTACTAGTTGTTATTCATGTGTTGTTTGTTTTTACTGGAAAGCGCCCCATAATGGACTGAAATGATTTATCAACGTCCCAATGAATTGTATTCAACGTTGATATAAGTTCTGAAATTGTTGAAAGTTTGCTTCGTTTGTGATCAATCGCATTTGTTTCGTCCCATGTTGGTTATGAAATATGCAAAATTTTTGATTCTCATTTGCATCCTCAAATGAACACTGCACCACCTCCTCAGACACCATTATGGTTGTCGCCCAGTGAGTAGCAGTTTTAATCACAATCTTCAGCTTGTGCAAGGCTGTCTTTTGGGGGAGGGGGGAGGGGGCGGGGAGGGACAACTCGGATCCGCATCTGATTTTTTCATCCAAACTGCTTGTATTTTTTTGATTCGTCGACGGTGAAATAAGAGTGGACAATCGAATGGGATGTCTCAAAAGTAAAAACTTTGCACCTATCTCTTTTTCATTCATTGGCTTCAATTTCACTCACTTTCCGACCACACCTCGTCAATTTCAATTATTTTTACTTGTTTTGTTTCATTGGATGTGACTTCGCTGGCCCTTGAAATCGTTCGCTCCAACTTCGAAATTCTTCAAAAGTCGATCTCGTTGGCTAGACTAGGCGGTAATTTCCTTTAATGATGTTGTAAACTACGGAATACATGGAACATTGAGTGCCTTGCACCTCAAAGCACCTCAGGTCTCGCGGTTTCTGAATATCTTCAAATCACCAGACCTTCAGGGCTTATTTGGGAACACTTGTGCTGAGTTCCTAAAATTTCTGGCACGCTGAAGAGTATATCATCTGTCTCCACCGCTCCTTCAAAGAAACCTGTTTTTTGCCCGCATCGCATTTACACCTACCCGAAGTGAAGCACAATAAGTAAACAGGAGGAAAAATTGCAAGGTAAGGGAATGTGATGGTGGGCAAGAAAGCGGAACACTGATGTGAATTTTCCAGTATCACTAAGATAAATATGGAGACTTAAACAGCGACGAGTTCACGAGCTTCACTCATGATGGCTTGGAACACTTGGAATCGTTATTCGAAAGCTTTCGTTATGTCACGTCGGAAGCCTCAACAACTAGCCAACGCGACAACGTTTCACAGTGATTATAGGAGCGTTTCGATTGAAATTCGTCAGAGTATGGGGTCGGCGATGCGGTTCTTAATATTCGTTTGCATCCAATAAGACAAATAACGAAGAGAGCACTCGGCTACTACATTACTGCCTCCTCATCAAAGAGAACAAACTGGAAAATATTCGTCTTTTTCAGACAATATAAGATAATTTACTCGTTTTTCTTTTATGAGCGTTTTGGCTTCGATCGGGGACTGCATTGAATAGATAAAATTGCGATTAAAAATGCAAGAACGAATCCGCATGTGCCATTAGAGATTCAAGATAATAGGCTCCAAACTCTTCAACTCTAGTTCTAAGCTCTTGGGGCTATCAAGAGTTGCAATAAGGGCTTTCAGGATGATGGTCACCCATGCCTCAAAGATTGCTAACTCTATTGTTGACTGCTATGAAAATTACCTTTGGCATGGATTGAGAAAAACTCGTAATTTTTGCTGCTGTTTCCATTTTCGGGAGAAGCTTCAGCCGTCCCTGAAAATCTGATGTACTGAGAAACTTCTAAGATCCCTCAGTTGCCGCCGTAAAGCTCGCAATTCAAAACGATTGCATTCATAAACTTGCAATTGCATTCGATGTTAAGAGACCTATAGAACTGATAAAGGTTGATGAGGGTAATGGTAGACGATGGATCTAACTGGCTTGAGTACTATACAGCTGGATTGTTTTCTGCTTTTTAAACGAGGGACTTATCAGTCACACCTCTAATGCTATCAGTCATGAGACCACTGAGGGATCGTAGAGGCATCCAACTCTTGAGCAATCAATACCTAAGTACAGATTTCAGTTTGTAAAGCAGCTATCGATGTTGGCTCACAGCTAGCGAATTCCAAAGTACAACATTTAATGTGAGGCTAGTGGCATCCGACGTTAAACACTCGCCGTCCTAATCAACAAACCCGACCAATAACAGTGATTATCGGTGCACTATCCTCTGGAAAGTGTTAAGCGTTACCAGTGAGCAAAGGCGAAATTGAAGTACGACGCATAATGATCGGTTTCGTTGACTGCACATTAAACAAATTCCCTCGTTTCCTTCGCAATCCAATTTATTCAACCAATAACGACCATAAAATCTGCACTTTCTCTTCTCAAAGTCCATCAGATCGAACGCATTTTGAAATGTTGATAAATTCTTCAAAGATCACTCAGTAAGGTAATTTTCTATTGTGCACTGAGATTCTCTATAGTATCCTCATCACTGGTTTGTAATCGTTCATGCGAGCAGGGTCCTTTTTGAGAAGGATCAACTATGAATAATATAATATATAATATTGGGGAGAAAATGAGGCGCGTTTTAAATCTATTCAAGTGGAACGGTTTTTTGGGGAATTTTCGGATTTTCAAGACTTTCAGGACAAATCAAGAAAAAATTCTCATCGAAACTTTATCTTAAAACCCACCGGCAAAAATTTCGGAGTAATATCTCCAGTATACAGCAAATGAGGAGTTTCATTTGAAAGGCGCTTATGTCGCTGGCCATAATCTCGTTTTCGAGCGACTTTAATATTTACCACACTAAAATATCAAAAAAAAACACCGAACATTTCTCTAAAATCAATTCTTACCTTCTCATTGACTCTGTGAAGCAATGTTTAACCGAATCTCAAATGTTACCATATTAAATTCATTTTAGATGAGCGTTTTGCCATGTTAATACGTACAAAATGCAATATTGAAGAAAAACTTTCAACTCCCTTTTTTTGCATAAAATGAATAGATGGGAGATTAAAATCAATGGACACCAAATAGACGCCCCTTCCCCTTTCCCTCATTTAGCGTAAATATTTTTCGTTTTTGTGGAAAATGAATAAAATATGAGCGCTGTGCATCATCGCATATTATTGTTCACATGATAAATAATTCCATACTCTCATTTGCGACGGCTATTCCCTTGAAATGATTCACTTAAAGATGAATGAACATCGAATATTGCTAATAGCGCTAAAATTTTATTCAAAGACGGGCTCATTTTGACGAGAGTGATTATTCGATGCATATTTCAGTGCGACTAGACATATATTAATTAGATAGCATCCAAGAGGCATCAGAATATCAAATGGGACTACTGCGGACCATTCTAATCATCAATAAATTTCGGGTTGGACGACATGATCTCAAACAGCGTCAAAAAGCGATTGAGCTCTTCTGCAACACCGTATAAATTATCACTATGAGGTACTTGATGCATAATCAAGAGAACTGCGCCATTTATAAAAGGAGATCGGCAAGGGCTGTAGATGATCGATTTTTGCTTAAAACCTTTTGAGCGATAACCTAAGCTGTCTCCACTGGGACAGGCAGTTTTTGAATAGGACATCGTCCTCGTTAGTTACTGTCCAAAGTAGAAAGGTAATTGTTCAAACAGTGGTTGTTGATTTCTTGTGGCGTGATCCATATACCGGATATGTTTCGCATAATTTTTTGCTATTCTTCAAGGTACTCCGAAATGCACTGATCTGATTACGGTTCCTGTTGTTCGCTGCTTTCTTGTTACTACTTACTTTATAGAGTTGAAAATGTAACTTTCGCTTAATTTTCGAAATTCCTTCCAGCTGAGGTGACAGATATTCCTTGCAGCAATAAGCCGTCGTCGTTACTCGCTGCGTACGATTACCACTAACGAGTAGCTGCTCATGTCTTGCAACTTTGTAAAGGAATAGAGCAAGAGGCACAATCTCATCGAAGCTTTTCGCGATTCCCTCGAGGCCGTCTTCAGCAACCTCGACTGGAGAGGAAGAAGCAACTCTAATGTCGGCGAGCAGTTGACACACCTACTTTTTGCAGACCACTGCGTTATCTTAGCTCACAAATCGTCAGGACTACATGACAAACTGAAACAGCTTCAATGAAAAGCCAAGAGAACCTGTTTCGAGATGGATCTATCCGAAAGGAAAGGATGTGAGAAGAGTTTTGTCTTGCACTGACCATATGTCTCATCAACTAAGATTTTGATGAAGTTCGAAGCCACGTTTGCTCAAGAAATGAGCATTTTCAAAACGAAGAGAGGTATACTCCTAGATGACAGGTGACCGGTGAAAATAAAGGCTAAGTTGTTCCATTTCACAGTCTTAGCTGCCATGCTATATGGAGAGGAGCGTCGACAACAAAAATTGGCAAAGAAAAACTGACTACTGACACAGAGGGCAATGGAACATAGCACACGTAAGGTATCACTTCGCGATGATGTCGACTCCGAAGAGGTCCGGCGTCGTGCGAAATTTGCTCATATGGTCGAGGAACTTTTTATTTCTAAACATGAGTGGGACTGCACATAGCGCGAATGGATAACAACAGGTGAACCGCAAAGCTCACCAATCGGCCATCTTACAGTTGCACGTGATACAAGGTCGACCAAAGACTCGATGGACAGATCGAGGGTGATAATGTGTGATTGGCGGTGGCTGCGGCATGCTCGAGGGTGAGATGAGTGGAGCAGATTGAGGCTGCGCAACTTTACAGCAAGGTCGTCAGGGTAGAGTCGGTAGAGATGACACAGAGAGGTAGGATCTTGCAGCATGTTGCATATAGAGACAGGCAGCAGGAAACTTTTCATTGCTTATTCAAATTATTTTGAAATGCACAAGGTTTATAATAATATCTCCTATATTCGCTGTTTACTTGTAAAGATGCAAAAGCTTATATGATAGAACTATATTAAGGAAGATACGATGTGCAGGGAAGTTTGGCGCATCTTGGGTGTTTAATCGCCTATACTTACGCTCAGATGGTCGAAGTTACGTTTTCGCGAAAATCGTTTACGAGAAGGAATATTTCATGTCGTCTGATAGCCTATACTATAATTCAATGATCATTCGCCTCTATTCACGGCACTGCGGTGATTTTAACCATTATTCGAATACGATCCGTTGTCACCATTTCAGCCAGCTTTCACTCACTGCCATAGGTGCGAATTTGATACAAAAGAGTTTCTTGCCATTTGCGAGAGATTTCCCCCTTATGAAAAAGTTGTATATATATCTTAAGCAAATGTATAAGTTATCATAATTGCATTTCCTCGGTGAAGAAGAAGGTGGTTCAGTGATTTTTGTTGCCTAGAAGGGTATTTAGTTGGGTTTGCTCATGAAAATAGCAGAAGTTTTAAAAACGACACATTTCTTCAATACTAGTATATTAAGCAGACGACTATCCAATGTCGTTTTGGCTAGTAGCACTAAAATACGAAAGATGAATTCGCCTGCAATCACTCCCCCCTCCACTTCCCCCCCCCCCCCCCCCCCCCACATTGTGCCATTGCTTCTCATTACCAGAGGTATTTAACTGTTTCGGTTACTGCTGGAGCCTGTCACGTGTTCTGTTTGATGTCATAAACATTAAAGTTTATGAAATTCAATTCACTATTTGTTATCTGTGTAAATTAGTGGTTCTTGAACAGTCCACTTATCAGATCAATGAACGTGCATCCCACCTTGCTGCAGTTACATCGATATGTGTTTACGCGAATATGCCGTATTGCTCCTAAATGTGGTGCACCCATCGCGCTCACACCACACTCAATTAGGTTTCACTTGACGAAAATTTCAGCCAAAATATTATATATATATATATATATATATATATATATATATATATATATATATATATATATATATATATATATATATATATATATATATATTATATATTATATATATATATATTATATATATATATATATATATATATATATATATATATATATATTATTTATATATTTATTTATTTATTGTTAAGATTACTCCAATCAGCGACATACAATGCTCTTAATATATTTCCATTTGTTCGTATACAACGCACATTCCTGAGTTTCATCGACGACCACCGATATATTGTTTCATATTTCGAAAGCATTAAAAGGCAGATGACAGCTTCAACTTTTGAGTCGTATTTAAGCAACTTAAAAGTTCAACGTTCTTTGCAGCTGATTGTGATGATTATTGTCCTAGGCTATTCGTCTTGTTTTATGCATTTCACTACGCCTCTAATTTGTTTAACGTGTAATCAAGATGGACAGCTGGTTAAGAAGAACAAATTTAATAGAACCGAACTAATCCGAAACGCTAAAACAATCATATATGTGGTTTCTCAGTTTAAAAACAAGTCATCCCCTTCGTTTTTTTTTTCATAATGGTCACGTGGAAGAGGCGTACCAAACGTTTTGTGTTCTGTGCACATTAGAACGCCTAAACAAAAAAAAAAGACAATTGCAAGGATACCTGGTGGCTGTTGATAAAGTATTTGCTGATGAGATTACAGATTTGGATATATCTGCTGAAAAGTTCTCATTGATCGCCTATCAGATGATAATGAGATTATTCAACGGGACGTCTCATTATCATATTAGATTTCGTCGTGGAAATTACTTTATAGCTGTATTTGATTTTTACATTTTGCACCATAGAAACTGATAAATACGCTGATAAAAATTTAAAAAATTGAATTTAAATACTCATATTGTTTCATTTCTTAAAGAGTAATACACAATTTTCTATGTGCCTTCATCCGTTTTCACCATATCATTGTTGGAAACGAAATATTTTCTTATATTTTAGTCGATATTCATTGTTAGCTAATTTGATTTTATACGAGTTTAACCAGTCGCATTGAAATTTATGGGAATTTCATCAAATAGATAATAGCACGTATTACAAATGATAGTATATCACTGAAAGAGTGAAAGAGAAGAACTTAGATCTTTGCAAAAGCAGAATTTATATTCTTTCTAGCTAGGCTGCGGTGAGAAATGAGCTATTTCTTCATTATAATTTGTTGGATGAAACTTCTCTGAATAATTGCTATCATCTTTCTTTGTTGAATGCGGTCATTTAGAAGGTACCATATAGGGGTGACTAAAATTCGATGGATATAAATCAATATTAGCAGATGAAGTTTCTAAGGTGAGAAGGTCTACGTATAAGACTGACCCGCAATTTTGAGCCTATTTTTTGCGATATTAGAGACATGCTTCTCGGAGAGAGGATTCTTGCTGATAGTGACTTAGACATTTTTAATATAAAGAACATAGAAGGAGAAACGCCGTTGATAAACGGCATAAGTCTTCGTGGTCAGATCGCACAAGGTTGCTTTTGTTAGTCTTTTATGAAGTTTGTTCATTGTTTCTTGCATAATTAAAAAATATTGGACGTCAACATTGTTCTTTTAGTTCTCAAACCTTTCTTGGTACGGAATAAAATGTAGTATTTTCGGGAACGATGGTATAATATCAGGTAACTAGTGGATGACAGAATTTATGGCATAAGTGATATATAACGTTGGCATCTCTTCATCGCAGCCATCTTCTTAAGAGGGATTTATTGAATACCGACCAGAGAAACCTTGTGAGAGTTTGAAAGTCGTTTGGATTTACCAGCTAATGTATGCATATGTGGTTGAACGGACTTAGCGTGAGGAAAATACTGATCGATATGAAGCTATTAATATCGCCGTTACGAACGGGCATAAAAAACTCTTGGAATAGAGCTCTTGAGGCGAATCTGTAACCAACTACTGACATAGCCGTAAAGCGATTTTCCATTTATACGTTAAGATAATTCTGATATAATTCTAGAATACTGGAACAAGGCCTTTTCAAGTTTCAAGTGAAGTTTTTATGACACCACAAGCTATTCCCTACTGACGACAACGCCTTTCAGCCTCAGCGGTTTTTTCGTAGTTTTTCGGCGAATTCCTGCAACCTCCTTGAGTCAGGTATAGATTCATAGAATGAATCAAGGCACTGAGCATATCAACAAACAAGTGATAACAATTTTGCAGTGATTAGCAGATGGAGAATAACTTGCAACAATCTGAAGGAGTTTTCGTTCAGCACTTTGCCAGAATGCGAGGAAATGGAACAGACTGTTCGTTGCAGATGAGATTATTCTTTGAGAAATCGAATGTAATCAATGACAGTCTGAAGGATGAAAATGCTTCTTAATACGACAGTTTGAAATTGTGCATTGATTTAAGGTTTAAGCTGAATTTAAAAGAGGGCTCATATTTGATATTATCGTCGTGGGGCAACATTTTAGTGAAAACTTTTAGTGAATATCCTTGTTTGCCAAGAACTCATAAACCTTTTGAATGAGTTAGGTAGAAACTTGTATGCTATGCGCAGATGGCTTAAGCTCTACTACTTATATTTTACTCAAACTTTTCAAGTCTTGCGTTTAAAATTTCTTCAATTTCAAGTAAACCAAATGTTGCATCTATCATATAGGAATGCATGAGCAATTCGAAAGTACCGCACGTCTTAATGAAGAACACGTAATTTATGAGCCTCGATGCTGTGTTCTTCATTCTCTCTTTCAAGGACAACCATCGTTGCGTACATTTGTGTTTACTTCAGCAATGACGTATGATAGCGCACTAAGAGCACTGTGAAACGTTAAGCTTATCGCATACACACCACCGGTTTAGGTTTTTATTTTTGTTTGAATGCAATAGCTTGCAATTAAATCCCTTCATTAAACGCTTAATTTCGATTATTCTACAATAAAACACTCAATTACGCCACATTCAGCTCATTTCATGATATAAAACGAAGCGGTATGTTTGCATCTGTCTAAGCGATTCCCGCATTTTCCATCAGTATTGGGCAAAATAGAGTCTGCAACGGGGTGTATATGTCATTTATTTCCGAATTAAAATCCATTCGAAATAGAGCTATCTTCGTAACCGCTTTGCTTCCATCCCTCACTTGAACTTGCATGTGTCAGTGCATTTCGAATAATTCAATTCCTAAAAGAAATCATGGATGACCTATAATCTAATCTCCCTGCTCCTTGAATAAATGTCGTCTCCATCTCTTGAAATATGTAATCCCTGTTATTCTCCCAATCTCTCCCATCGGAAGTCCTAGTGCTACGATGCTAACAGCCTCTCTTTGAGAATGCTTCCGGTTGTCCACCTCATCGAAAATGAAATAAAGTGTGTCGTGGTGAATAGGAGTATGCTTGATTTATATTAATGATGGAAGTATTCATTTTATGATGAAAACGCCACTCAAAAAATACCACTTTTTCAACTAAGCCGCTCATAAAAGACCTGAAGAATACTCAGCAAATGTGTTCTTCAACAAATACGGATAGCGGTGGCTTCGAGTGTAGAAATTCCTTTTTTGTTATGAGCTAAGAATCGTTTATTCTTGAAACATGCTTAAATAATGCACTACAATGGAATATCGCACATTTCCATATATTTAATCGTTAATCTGTATTTCAATTTCTCCATAACCTTTCTCTCCCTCTCTTCCTGCATATATATATATATATATATATATATATATATATATATATATATATATATATATATATATATATATATATATATATATATATATATATATATATATATATATATATATATATATATATATATATATATATATATATATATATATATATATATGCATGCAATACTATATGTATAAGCATTTGACATTATCAATTACATACTAAATCATTTAAAGGACACTCAAATAACTTACGGTCAAGTACATATTAAACGATGTTAATATTCGAGTTAAATTTGGCGAAGGAAATTGACGGAATATCGAGACGTCGAGTAGCCTTCGTCGATTTCCCTTCTACTTTCCTGACACTCTCTTAGAGATCACCAGAAGCATTATTTTCATTCCAGTTCTCGTCAAAATAATATCCTACTTAATCCAAATGCGATCCATTTCTTTTCACTAGATATCAGAGGTAATGCTGCAGACGGAAAAGGAACCGATTGTTGTGTGCAGTACTTCCATCGAATCGTCGAAATTAGCGGAAATAATCAAAATTCGTTAGGAAAAAAAACATTTCAAATTTGGCAGATTTTTGTACTGGAATATCGTTGATATTTGAAGAATCGATGGTAGGGAAATTTCCATGTAACCGCTCATCGCCTTGTTCCTCTCGTTTCATCTCCCTTCTCCCTTGCCCATTCTCTTTCTTTCTATTGCTTCTCACAATTGATAGTATTCAGTGCAAACTTCCTTAACAATAGATGCATTTTGATGCTAGATTGAGCATCAATATTCCTTCATCGTTTTATCATGCATCATCGAGCACCATCAAACACCATTTTCACTTGCTCGTTCAATTTATACGTTAAACTTTGTTCTCACTTGTTTTTTTTTTGCTTCATTAACTTGGCATCTTTGCAATGTTTATAATTTGCATATAATATAAATTTTCTTTTTAATTATTAAAGTACATTTTAATGCAACAAAGATTAGAATCATAGTGATCATGTTGTACATATTTATAAAACATCGCACTGTCAATACGGGTTGGTCGAACGGTAAATCACAATGATCGTCACGAAAAAACACTTCATTATTCAGTCGCTACGTATCGTCAACCATTAATCGGTTGTTGCCTTTCTTTGCGTGATAAGTTATTTATGATTTTTAACTGATAGTACATTAGGGCATCTACATATGTTCCGTTTATTCTAGATTCGTTTCATGGAAAATTGCTTTATGATGAGAAATTCTTTCCGTTTTTTTTTTCTACCAGGAAGTCAAAAAAAAATCTCCGATTGACCTGACTAGGGTATTTACCTATCACAGAAGAATTCCTGCCCGATTCACTTCTCATTCAACTGCATTTGTCATTTGAGATAAATTATTCACCGATGTATCCTTTAATAAAAGTAGACAATCTATGAGGATCTTTCCTTAATGATACTACCAGCAAACAGCGTCTTTTTGATGGGCGTTTTACCTATCTCAAAAATGTATTTCTTTCGATGGCGGTAAATTGCACTTGAAACAACTAGTTGAACTTGAAGCCTAGTTTAAAGTTGCACACTTGCTGCTCTGTTCGAGCAGCAAATGTGCTACTTTTGCTCAAATACAAAATCTGCCTTACTTTGCAATAACAAACTGATGCGGCATCAAAAATCTCATTATACGACGATGTGTTATGCAAATTTCAACTTATGAAATATTTCTTCCGCATATTAATGTAAAAATTTTTGAGTTTTCCGCTATCATCTGCTCTACAATTTTGACGAATGTTATAGCCGTTAGAAATTTTCCGCAGTCTTCCGCTCTTAGGAAGCACTCAGATTCGTTGAAGGTATGCACAGGTATTTATTTACCTGTGCACACGTTGAACGTGGCATTTCGAAAGTGCTTTAAAGATGCGAACGAATCTATTTATGGATTTAGTCTCAAAATTTATAATCCTCAGAGCTTTGAATGTCGAAGGATCTTCTTTAGTTGTACGTCGTGCTTTATGGCGACTGAATGATTTCATTGATTTCATTGAATGATGACTTTGTAGAAATTTTTCGAGTGCCTTCCAATATGTGTGAAATGAACTCCTCTTAAAGAACTAGCTCGCAAAACCTTTAACCTTGTAAAAGCTATGCTTTCCTGCTACTTTCGAGCTGCTATTATGTGGAACGCTGTCGATTGTTACTGTCGATGCAACAAACAGCCGTATAAAATCAGAAAAAAGCAAATGCAGAAATTTTTTCTCCTCACGTGGATTACCATGAAATAGCCTGCAAACATTTACTTATAGAATGGAAAATGTTATCCTGCACACTTTTATCGAACATAGGTAATGACTGTTTGTAATAGCGAATCGTGTGTTCATGTATATATATATATATATATATATATATATATATATATATATATATATATATATATATATATATATATATATATATATATATATATATATATATATATATATATATACATAAAATTTTTATGCATTTCAATCGTTTCGTTCATCTGCTAATAAAGCGAGTACCTTGTTGATTGACTGAAAAGGAAGGAATATTTACCGATCGTTTACTTTAATGAGTGACATATAAAATAAGAGATAACGCAATGAAAGAGACGAAATACCGAAAATAAGAGGCAGATGTATGCAAATGGCAATCTAATGAAAAGTCGCCATTGAAAGAAAATAGAGTGCAAATCGTTGAATTTTTGGTGGAGAAAGATTGCGAAGAGATTGAATACTGAAATGGTAATGGCATTCGAACGATAAGGTAGCAGAGAGAAGATTCTCAATTTTTTGTGAGAGGATACGTTGACCTCATCCATCACTATGTGCAAAGATACGGATATTGCAGCTATTATAGAATGACCTTGTTTTAACTTTGTTTTGCATCTTGACCATTATTTACCGTGAAGACAAGAGAAGATATCTGATGCCACAGATAAAGTTTTGAATACATTTGTTTGAAAGTTTATCTTTCTCAGCTACCTACCATAAACAGCATTACACTCAAAGTATTCAATAGAATATGTGTCATCTTCAAAATAATAGTGATGAATCTTATCATGCAAGCATACATAGCATATTCAGCATCATTGCATCAGTAAATCACTCATCGACAATGAATTATCGATCTTACCTTCTAATATACACATATATAAAAATCAACGAGTAGAAGGTATTTCTAGTCGCAATAGTGTACGTTTTTTCCGCAATGCAACTTAACATTGCGCCATAGTGCGGTATATATGCTCGCCGGTTTGCCGTATCACCTCATTACAATCAACAGTGACACTTCGTCGTTTCCCATATGCTCTCTCTACCTTTCTATCTCTCGTTCATCATTGTTATTTTCCGCTTTTCAGAAGGATTTCCCAATGAATAGTAAAGTAGCCTATGGTCAACTTATTTGGAAATAACCATTAATAAAGCAGCCTATTAAAAAAATGAGTCATACAATGATCGATTTGAAAGTTATATAAATTAAATAATGATAAATTATACAGCCACACAATTATGCAACTGATTTGAATTGTAATGCAATTATAGTTATGTAAATTATTATTAAAAGCTTTGGAGAAATTTCCCTATCTATTGATAACTTCTCAAATGGGCTAAAAAAGGAAAAAATCCAAACGTAAGAAATTTCTAATCCTCGTTGCATCAAGATTTCTTGCATATATTCTCGGCAAGTATATCGTTAAACAATTTCCTTCACTAGACGCATTTCTTGCACCATTAAACGTCTGAAATCCCCATATATCGACCCCTCTTTTATTGAATGAAGCAATTTCCAATGAGTTTTTAATGCTATCAAGTTAAGTACTATTATTTTCTAGAGTTTTTCAACTAATTTCAAATAAAGCTCACAAATCTTTCCACATTAATGCGATATGACAACATTTTTTGAATACAATATGTTGAGGCTTTTCGCTGGTAAAATTTATGATATTATTGCCACCTTAGAGTGAATAGTTTTCCGCATTTAAAGTTTGATATTGCATAATCATTATGTGGCACTTCAATTTGCATCAATCAAATCATCAATTTCACATTTGTTGTGTTGTACTATGTATTCCGAGAAAAATTTCTTTCTTTCATGCAATTGTTCTCATGAGATTTTCTTTATTTTCTGCTTAAATTCATTTACTTCAAACATCATTTTACATTATTTCCATTGTTTTATGATCTAAAACTTTTATTGTAATCGCAAATTTTCTTAATTTCACATTTCTCTCTCTCTTTTTTTAAAAAGAATTTTATGAATTATGCGAGTTACATATTTCAGAAAGAATTCTAAATGCATTTAGTTTCATTTAATTTGGTTGAATTTAAATGATGATAAGTTGAAATTAATGAAATTCTATGAGTATCGTTGAATGACACTGTCGATCGTAAACTTCAAAAATACTTCGGCGAATTTCGATTTATATTGTTTCAACGAGGAATACGCGTTATGAATATCTTTGACGTGTTTATCAATTTGATGTGTAAAATTTGAAGAAAATTCTACTCAATTGTATTTCAGGGATGATGTTATCGGCCCTCATGTATTTGCGATCACACAATGTTGCTCGGCTTACATTACGGATCTCAACAATGAGATCCTCACGTTTATTAGCCACCGTTGCCACTGCACCCTTAAGACCACCGAAAACTAAACAATTCAAAAAGGTACTCTCATTTTTGCTTTGCATATATTAATAAATTTTCAAAAAAATGCCAATGTATGAGTTTCTTATTGATACACTAGTAATAGCGTCTAGCGGAAATGAAAGTTTCTAAATTGTAGTTAAGTGTTTTTTCTTTTAACATCACTCAAAAGTTTATTGCATTTGTTTGCAAGGAAATTAATTTACTAAGCATTTTATTCACAAAAATTTAACAACTTGACGATCACTGTTTGCGAAATGTGACAATTTTTTCAATGAGTGCACAAAAGATTCGCTCTAGAGTACACTACAAAATCTGTATAGTCGTATTGGGGCGATAGTATCAAAATTGAGCGCAGAAACACTGAGGAGCCTTATGTGTATAGATGCGCATCTGGTAAACGCAAAACCTCACAGGATCTCATATGCCTTTCCAAGGATTTTAAAGTCTGGAGACCGACAGGAAGTTTTCACTGTTGTTCAGAGACCGACCGAAGTTTTCACTATTTCACTTTTCACTACTGGTCGGACAGGTCGGGGATCCACTGCGCTATTGCAAGTACTCTGTGCGGGTGGTTTGGTGTGTATAAATTTTTGGGCGCGTACTGAGTTACTTGCAGCTCGTTAGTTTGCTGCGACTTGGCGCACATGAACGATTGATTTCTCGTAAATCCTCGATGCTCATCTCAGTACTTCGAAATAAACTGGCCTTCATAGAATATTCATTCCTCGCTCGTTATTCCTTAAATTTAACGAGGAAATTTTTTATGTTCACATTTGATGTCTAACACTTCTGACTCATTATTTTAAGCATCTCTCAATGGAAAGGAAATTTATGATGATATATCTTCGTCCCTTAATTAATATATAAAACTGTAAATTATTCGATAATATAATGTTAACCACACTTCGAGGATCGTTTCCGCATTAATTTTTGGCGTTGGTTCTTCCACTACTCTGATATGCGTTAAGTTAATAACGCCTCTTAAGCGGTACCGATCTGGCACGACCATATCATGATGAAGTAAGTATCTGCAGTATGTGAATGATTTTAGCATTATTTTATTGTTATCCACGATCACTGCTTAGACTATGCGGTGATATCGCTCTAGTAGAAGGATTGAATGAGAGAGACATTCTTTGTGAATTGCATGAGGTAAATTTTTTTATAACAAAAGGCAGTACATATATATATATATATATATATATATATATATATATATATATATATATATATATATATATATATATATATATATATATATGATATAACTGTAGTGAGGATTCTTGAATTAGTCGCCTGTACTGCTCAGAAAGTTTGGGAAAGTCGAAAAAGTGAAGAGAGTGACAGATTTAACAACACTTAGGGAGAGTGACAGGCGAGGGGATGACGACGATCTCTTTATTTTGCATGCGATACAGAGGGTAACATTTGTTACGGCCTCTTTCCCCCTTGTATCCTGACGGTTCGCTATAGCTTCTGAACTATCGAAGGTATTTAACTGTTCTATCATTGGCGGAGCCTATCACGTGTTCCGTTTAATGTTATATACATTATAGCTTTTTGAAATTCAGTTCATTATTAGCACATGTTTCTCATCTCTACCTAGTAGTGCTTCCTGAACAGTTCACTTAGTGATCAACGAACGTGCGTTCCACCTTGATGCAATCATGTCGCACCACTTCCGTTATTGTTTGCACACAGATCACCTGCTGCTCCTAAATATATTGCACTCATCCCTTTCATACCACACTCAGCTAGGTTTTGCCCTCATAACACGTCTGAAGTCATGTCTGATACTCTGTTGGCGAGCCGATACCCATGATGTCATGGCCATGTTCTGCATACAAACCTTTCAGATAACCACATAAAACAAATGTCCCAGCAATGAAACCTGTATGTTATATACATCAAATATTTCTTGCTCAGTTATAAAGGGCCAGTCGACTATATACTCGTATTGCAAAATTAAAGAGTAAGCAACGAGTGAGCGATATTCTTGAAAAGCTGACTGGTTCAAAAGCGTAAGTAACTAGCCCTATATCTGTCCTATGTCTTTTGCTCCGTATTCAATTGGAACTCTGAAAGCACATCGCTGTGGAGCTGGTACTCTATTGGTACTGGCCTAGAATACTCAGTGATAAATTTAAATTAAGCAAGTATATATATACAGTGCTTGGCGAGTAATAAAAGGCCTAATGTGAGATGTATAAGGAGCAAAAGATGCACACTGAAAGGCCGCCTTATTTAAGGGTATTTAGATGAGAAACGGGAAATTATGAGAACTTCCTAGTTGTCTTCCCACGGCATATTAGGTTACACTTGAAGTTCCCGTGGCCTTCCACGGGAATTTCCCAGTGGCACATTGGGTTATATATTGCTGAAGTAAGCATTTATATGCAACAAGCTGCATATACGAAACGCTCGCTGTTTTTCATATAATACATCAGCGTTCTAAGTTACGTCGTTAATTTGCTCATTTCGTATCGTATTCCACGACAGGTGTGATTGCTTGCTTCCTGGACTATTTGAGAATCTGATCAAAGAATTTGGCCATAACGATGCCATAATTCGCTGAAGAATCAAACATCAATAAACAACAAAAACTCTTTTGATAAAACGTGTCATTTCTAATATGAAAGGAATTCATCTAGGTAAATTGTTTTGTCGTTACGTGACTTTAGAAGTTTGCATTTGCAGGGCTTATCACAGCAGCATTGCATTTGACGTTATTTATGCTTGTGTCCGCACGGTTATTTTAAATGGGGGGAATCGAATCACCAAAGTGTGATCCGTTTAATCTAGGTCATGAAATGGCCAACTTACATGTTGCCTTTCACGATTATTAGTTAAGTTGGAAAAGGATTACCTACATGGAAGGACCGAACTGTCTATACGCAATGAGTGCAGAATTATGTGGCTCGCCTACTTGACTTTAAACAATAAAAAGTAAGTAAGATGAGAGGTATCATAACAAACCTAATAAATTTGCATGTACTTGCATGTGAAGCAAGAAAGTTTAAGAAACTTATCCTCTATCTGTAGCATTTCGTAAATGTGTTTACAGTCACCTCACAGCTTTATGCAGTAAATACTGAGGAGGACACACTGTTTTATAAGTGAAAGCTATGCCAGGAAAACACCAGTCCCATTCCCCTCCTATCATCGAAAAAAAAAACTGTTGTTCTATAGGAAATGGGAAATTGTCTCAGTTGTGTGTAGTAAATTGTCTTATCCAATGTTACAAAGAGAGAATTGAACTGATGAAATATTCGGATGCACTTAAACAAATGGAACCGTTCAGATTTCAATTTTTATAATATATTACTTAATGCTTTCATCTAATAAAAATAGAAATGTTTCTATGATGAACAAGAATGGGGAGCATATTTCAAAAATTTGCCCGCAAATGTATGCAGAAAATTTATGCATCGAAAACGACCGTGTGCGCGTACAACTTCTCATTTTCTTCCTCGTGGAAATTCCCCTTCTTGTGAGCAGAACAGTTTTTTTTTTCAGTACAGATCTAGAAGATGAATGATTGCAACTCGTACTGAATTGAAGATATTTTGATCCAAATTACCTCTATGAAAAGGCCAAAATATGCGAATCGGTATGTGCATGTTTACGCATAGAGAGCTGAATAAAATGCAGAGCTCACAAGAAGCAGTAATAATATTATTTATTGTAATAGAGTAAGCGAGACTGTGAAGTGGTGAGATAATAACGTTTGCAGGTTATGGTGGCAAATCGAGGTGAAATCGCTATCCGTGTTTTCCGAGCACTTACCGAGCTTGATATGACCTCAGTGGCGATCTACTCCGAACAGGTGATATCTATCTTCCAACTCATTGCAGTAAGGGAAGGGAAGAGGAATGGAAGGTAGGGAAGGTTGGATGATCCACAACGGAGCTATTTGCAAGCAGCAAGTTCCTCGACGCATCCTTCTCTCAGTGGACTTTCTCTGCTCAAAATTCAAGTGGCGTCAGTTTCAAAGAGTTGGCTATCGAAGAGAGATTTAGAGCTATCGGTATATTTAGCATAAGATTTATATAGAATCTGAGATCAATCTACGTCGAATGCTGCGATTTCCCCACAATCTTCAATTAACGATTCTCATTCGCTTTTGAAGGTCTGTGGCTGTCTCTATAATCATCACTTTTAAAGTAATTCTTATGATAGGTGTGCGATCTGTAATGTCGTTGTGTCGGATTCGACAAAAATCGATCATAACTTTCCAAATAAACTGAGACATTATGTGATCAAGCCAAATGTAAATTAATAATTGTCTAAGTAAATGATGTGATTTTATTAGTATTTACGCAAATTTCTCTGATTTGCTCCATGCAGTTGATCATATGCTGTTGCCTTATAAAAGTACCAAAATAATAACCCAAATATGTGGATTTGTACTGTTTCATCTAAACCCTTATTCATGAAATCTGAAGCATCCCAAACAATCAAGTATGTTGTGTGTTTTCTCGAACGATCAAATTCGTTCATTGGCTAAAAGTTATTCCTTAAAAATGAATTGATTAAAATTTGCTTTCTATGATACGATGGTCGGTGGTCGAGTAAACACTTTCAGAGTTAAACTGAGAAAATTTTTCCGCTATATTTACTCTGGTCATTACTGGTCACTTTACTACAAATATTCCAATGCACTTTTGCGCTAATGCATTTATGATAGGCATATTTGTTCATTTATGTGGCTTTCTTATAATACTACAAAGACATGAAAACTTTCAGGATAAGCTTTCCATGCACCGACTGAAAGCTGATGAAGCTTATCTCGTTGGGAAGGGTCTTCCACCGGTGGCCGCCTATTTATCCATACCGGACATTATTGACGTTGCTTGCAGGGTGAAAGTTTCACTTCTTTCATATGTGCTAGCCGAGTAGGCTAAAAACTTACGTAGATAAGGTAAAAGATTCTCGACATGTAATCTTTATGTTTTAGGCTTCTAACACTATCATCTTTCTTTGTAAAACCATAAAGAAACATTGTATAATGTTACCATAGAATGAAGGTACCTAACAGGCGAAAAATACATTTTGCTCGCACGCAGTTTTCGCTGGTTTCCATATGAACGCGTCAATAGAAGCAATCTATCCAACCTGTATCCAGGTGGAATACAGGATGCTAGCCAGAAAAGAATCCTATAAGTAAGTATTATATATACGAACAAAGGTGGTTTGTTTAAGAGACAACGACTTGTTATGTTGAAGCAGAAGGATGGTAGCAAAATGCAGGATGATTAAAAAAAACTTCCTAGACAAATGCGAAATAAAAAAATTCGTTCATGCTTTATTGACAAGAATTTCTTGCAAAAACTCTTCTAGAACTTTAACAGTTTTCTTAGCATTTAAAAGTGCATTGATAAGCATCCCGAATTTGTGCTGTGAGTCATTGAAAAAATCAAAATTTTTGCCACATTTTCATCTTCCATGAAAATAAAAAATTTCAGAACGATATCGATGCAATTCATCCTGGTTATGGCTTCCTTTCGGAAAGATCTGATTTTGCACAAGCATGCGAAGATGCTGGCATCGTCTTCATTGGTCCAGCACCCAAAGTTATGGCTCGAATGGGTGACAAAGTAACGCTCATTTTTCGTAGGTGGTAGAATGATAAAACAATCCATCAATGATAAACTTAAGTGACTCAATTAGGCTTCTTGACTGACATCCGCTCTAAAGCCTGATCTTGAAATAGTGGAAAAAAATGCGAAATGTTGATGATCAGAAAGAGTTATTCGTGTATCGCATAGGATATGTCTGTGTCTGTTGTCCAACTTGAAGAGACAAAATGCGAATCATATATTAATAAAAATTTTCAGCTAGAAATACGCTTAATCGATAAGATGGAATTTTCTTCGCTAAAGGAGCATTGCTAGGACATCGACAGCTTCAGTGTATAAGCCACACTACTTATTCCGGAACGCCAAAGCTAGATGGCTATTTTGATATAGTCACCTTTCTTTAGCATTATTACGAATAGATCAATTATCTTGACATATGAAGAAAATAACCGGAGAGGTTTAAGCCAATTTACTTCAACTGCAGGTAGCAGCACGACAAGCAGCGCTTGAGTCAGGTGTGAAGGTGGTTCCTGGAACACCTGGTCCCGTGACGACAGTAGAGGAAGTGCGCGCATTTGTAAAGGAGCACGGCACGCCTATCATTCTTAAGGCGGCATATGGTGGTGGTGGTCGAGGCATGCGACGAGTCGACAATGAGAAAGACGTTAGCGGAGAATCCTTTTACAGTAATCGTTTAATCGCACAGAAAAATCATTTTAATGAGGAAATTTTCATAGCGCATGACTCACTATTATGGTAATCATACTACAGTGATGCAAATATTATGTCATTTAGTCATATGTTAGAATAGCCGAAATATTAGAAACACTTCATGGAAATCGGCAAGAAAGATGTGCCGTATGCAAAACACGTACAGCTGAGTCGTTGCGAGAACAAATCACCTCAATATACCTGAATGAAATTTCAGGTGAAGGAATCATTTGAACGTGCATTTTCGGAGGCATTATCTTCATTCGGCGATGGATCACTATTCGTTGAAAAATTCATCGAAAGGCCACGACATATTGAAGTACAAATATTTGGTTAGTAAAATGCATATTTGCACCTATTTTGCATAAAATGCACAAAAAAAAACATTTTTGTTCTATTTTAGTGCAGTAATTTGTGCAAATGCTTATTTTAGTGCAGCAAATGAAAATTTCTGCAAATAAAACATATCTTTGAACGATTTTATTATATGATCGTCGTTTAATGAATATGAAAAACGAAATCAGAGATAAGGAACATCGTTGTCATAAGGATTTTTTGTACAATTTCATCGTAAAGAGGTGGAAACTGTGTATGATTGACACAGCAGTTTTGATAACAAAGTAATGAATTGATCATTGGCGATCACTGATTGATCATGATTGATCAATTCGATGTTATGAAGCATTGCGTTCCTATACATTGTATAAAGTTTCTAGACACTTCCTATTCATCTCGAAAAGAAATTGATGACGTTGGATTTAAATAGGTAAGTGCCCCACATCATACATCAGGTTCATGGCCAAGTTCGAAGGACTTCCTTTCAGGATGATATACGGCAGTTGCGTATTCAGTTTAGAATAGGCCTGCTCAGGAATTGTTTTTAAGGTGTTTGTGATACAACCCTTTAGGGCAAGAAATAACTATACAAAAAACTAATATAACGTTATTTTTCAACGAACTTGCTTGAGTGTTGATTAATTAAGATGGGATTTTCATTCTCTCCACATAAATAACATTTAAGATGTAGAAGTCGCGTAATAGATTCGCACCTCATTGAATGTTTTCGTTTTTATCATTTTTTTGCTATCAGATATTGTTTGTTTTTCTCAAATATACATAAACAAATAAATGCATTTGAAAAAAACAATGCGAAGATTTCGTTTAGGCGATAACTATGGTAATATAGTGCATTTATACGAGCGTGATTGTTCGGTGCAACGTCGTCATCAGAAGGTTGTTGAGATTGCGCCAGCACCTGCTCTTCCGCCAGGTGTTCGTGAGAATATCCTCAATGATGCGCTCAAAATCGCTAGACATGTTGGATATAACAATGCTGGTGAGTTATTTTATAAGATTACGATGGCTTTTTAAAAATAAAGGGCAGGTAAACTGAGCTCAGTTATGGTCATGTGCAATATTAGAGAAAAGTTTGAATTTCTTAGATTTCAATCGAAAAAAAGACGGAATCAGGACCCTTCAAGTGGCTCGAAAATAAGGAAGTGAACTGGGCCTTTGGCACATTCACTTATTTGAAAATGGTTTTAGATGAGTTTTGTTGGGGTCTTTCGAAGAGAAAAAATAAATATTTTATGATAGAGAAGCGTTAAAAAGTAGCCTTCATTTGATAGAGTACAAGTAATTTCCCGACATCGACGTGTCGGACACAAAATTTCCGACATCAAATTTCCCATAAACAGAATTGATTTATCACCTCTTTTTATGAGGCAAATAAGTTAGTCTTTATACCATCGGCTCCTGACAGCCACTAGCAATTAGGAATATACCGTTCGCTGCTTCTTTTGCCAGCTGCAGTAGGTGATGATCCGTTTTTTTTTTTTGTTCTTTTATACTTTATATCAGTGAAAATATCACCCAGAAAGCTACATAAAACAGATTGTGACATGGGTACGATATATAAGATATTTAAGAGACAGCTGCATGCATTTCGAATCACATTTATTTGCAGGCACAGTGGAATTCCTTGTCGATCGTAATGGCAAGCATTACTTTATTGAGGTAAACGCCCGATTGCAAGTCGAACACACCGTCTCCGAAGAAATTACCGGGTTCGTTTTGTTTGCATAATATAATTCGTCGTGCTCTCACATATATCCCTCAAATATCCCGTTCTTCACTTCTCTGCCCACATGTTCGTCTTTTCCATAATGCATAAAAGCAAATCTATTAAATACTCTCTCAAGTGGCATTTACGATTAAATATGAGCGAATTTCTCATCAGGAATGAAATGTGACTTTCCTCGATCGGTTAGCCGGGGAAGGGGAGGGGATAGGAGCGAGGAAGGGGAACGGCGTTGATTCCAAAAACGGATTCTTTTTTTTTTCGTGGACGTCGGTTTTTCTCGAAAAATTCTATTGACTTTTGGAAAACTTCTGCAGTACTTCGAAATCTCTATCAAAAAACACCTACTGTTAAAGATTTTTCAATTTCATTGCAGAAATGACGCTGGGGGATATCTATATGAGGAATTCGATTAGTGCTGTTAGATAACGATTTTCTGGAAAGTGTACTAGGAACCGCAATTTTTTCACTAATGGCTAAAGTTGAGTCTTTTTTCTCCCGTACAATATAGTTCCAAAATTGCATCCTACGTAAATAGCTTTATTCCAGCATGATTGTTGGAAATTTCTTTCTTTTTAAAACGCTGAAAAGATTTATTTCACAACGCATACATATAAAGGAAATTATGTTCGATTTCGTTAAAAAAAAATTCACGCAATTCTATTATATCAAAAATTTGACTCTTTTGGATGTGATCGGTGTAAAATGCAACCTGGTGTGTTGAAAAGTTTATGAAATTTTTCTATACGCTAGAATATATGAGATGCGTTTTAAGCTGTTCAATTAAAGCTTGCAGTTCAGGATCAAGCAGGAACATAAACAACTTCACTCTAATTCCTATATTTAAACCGCCGAAAAGACAGGCAAACACACAAATGCACATGTGCGCTTAATGCGCCTTACAAATGCAGATTTACGAAAACGCTTGAGAAATGCTACTATTTTCGGAATGAGCACTCAAATCGCCATAATTTCGCTGTTTGAAAGTGTATGCAGTATTAGGTATACCGTAATCACGTTGAATTCGCAAAAACAAACTTTTTGACTTTGCTCAGAGAATAAGAATTTATGAGGATGCGCACAGAGTTAGTGCCGCGACATTTTCCAGTCGGGGAACTGATTCGACAATGATTTGTGTCAATCTACCTTTAAAGTTTCACTAAAATTAATGCGGTCATAAGCTTTAAAAGGATCTGGGGGAGGAGTTTTTTGATGTGGATCTAATTTTCCTCCCGTAGCTTTAAAGAAAGAAATTATTTTTATGTTTCATCGACGGTATTCCAAAATATAAGTTTATGGCAGAAACAGTTTTGAGAGAGAAGTATTCTTACACAATTCCAAATTTTCAAACACAGCAAACTTCAAATGAAGAGGATTATAGCAAAATTTTCAATAACAAAAGATTTGAGGTTTCAATGGTTTTTATCGTTTTTTGAAGCGAATTGCAAAAATCACATAGAATCTTGTGGAAAATACTCCATAAATTTTGCTGGAATATGGCTCTCGTGTCGTGAAAACGACGAATGTAAAGTGAAGAGTTTTCCGTAACTCACCAAAAAGAGGCCTTCAGAGTGGACGTTGGTCATTGCTTTTCGTTCGAATGATATGCCTAAATGGCTCGTAGACCTCTGTGCATTAGGCGTTGCTTATAACAACAGGTTATGATCTTATGCTACAAAATGACCATCGCATAAAAATACAATGGCCAAGAAGTTATTGAAGATTATTATAAAATATACCCTTTCATTTTGTAAGCAAATGCACCAATTCAATAATAGCAATATGCCGAAAAAATATGAAGGAGGGTTTCGGTGAATTCGCCGGTGTTTTGAGATAATTTGAGCAATGAATTCATTTTATTTATCGATTATCCGCCATAATAGTTTATGGCTAAAGTTTTTGATGGCAAAAACAATTGCAAGAAATGTTTAGATGGAAGAAATTATTTTCTAACTGAACGATGTCATTAATAAATTTTAAAAAAAGAAGTAACATAAAGGAAATAATAGTTACATATGAGTAACTTTATCAGATATTTTGGCAACTTCTTTTCTGAGTAACTATTATTTGTGATGGCTAGTGAAGCAAAGCTACGCAGACCTTATAAAGGACATACGATTTAATTCTATGATGAGCATGAAGAGCCTTTCAAATGTTTATCGATCGGCTTTTCGCGTGCTTTTTGACATGCAATGGTCCTTTTTTCGCCCACTAATTTTAGCGTGCAATATTTGCAGTAAAACACTGCAGGAATTGCATGTCCCAGTGCAGACTCGTCTGCATATATTATAAACAAGTGGTGCTTCAACTGTGACAAGGAAAAAAAATTTATGTGAAGGACATTACAACTAAGTTTCTCATTTTGTTTCATATTTGCCCACCTCGTCCTCATCCCCCTCCCGCCTTCCACCGAGAAAAAATCAAAGTTCACTCGAATCGTCTCCTACATCGTTCTCAATTTGAATCGGACTACCAACGATGATTTTGGAAAAATATGTGGCATCTTCTCGACACGTGCTTCTCGCGTCGACTTTTAGCCACGTCTTTTTCTATGAAAATCTGAGTTAATTTTGTCAAGAAAGATGTTTTAATTGCAATATGACCTTCGTTCAGGACGAAAAAAAATAAATTTATCGGGGGGATCGACCAGATTTAACCATGTGATCGAAATTTAGAGTAGATCTTGTGCAAGCACAAATCCGCGTCGCAGAGGGCAAACGCCTTCAGGACATCAAACTATCTCAAGATGCGATTCATGTCAATGGATGTGCCATTCAATGCCGAGTGACTACCGAAAATCCGGCACTAGGTTTCCAACCGGATTCGGGACGAATTGAAGTATCTCTTTTGTTTTTGTCGATAAATATGTTGAATATGTGATCAGTTCGAAAACTAAATCCATGTTGTAGAAAGTCACAATGAGCGAATTTAATGCAAATCGAAATGACTGCGCACGAATCGAATGGGTTGGGAACTTGAGCTGATTTTGCACACAGCATAACGCTGAATGGTCTTTCATTTCGTTCAAACACATAGCACGGTTGTATCTCGAACGCCTACTTGATACACACGAGACAGCATTAATAGTGGCATTTAGAAGAATGCGATTGGTGCGATCACCTCCTAAAACACTTTAGCTTATGCTTGAGCTAAGAACTGCATCAGCACAACGTCATAATTTTGAGCCATCCATTATCCGCGATTCACAGTTCAAACCATTTCACTGTAGGATGGGGGAGAGGGGGGGTGGTCAGATATACGAACGGTCATGCCGATGGAACATCATGAGAAACTGGTAACGAGCGTGTTGTTTCGTAACAATTATACAACGCTCTAGTGTTTATGTGGCAATGATGTTGCTGTACACGAGCATGTTCCTTTAGGAACTGCGCTAAATCGACGAAAACACTGATAATCGTACATTATATTCCTCTGATTTAGATCATTTTCAGGGGGTTTAACGGATATTCTGTTGTTCAGGTATTCGATCTTTCCCATCCCCTAATATCTGAAATCAGAATGCAGAAGTGCAATAAAACTTTTTTCCCGATCAACAACTCTCGGTTACGACTGAAAGGCTTTACGAATTGGTGAGCAAAACCAACGAATCGAAGTCGCTTCGTTCTACGCTCCAACTCCGAATAGAAATGTGGGAAAAGATGGCCTTTGCATTCAAAATTTAACGTTGCCAATGATGAAATGAATCACTTTTCTGCAAAACTACAAGTATTTTTTAATTTGCGAAGGATATTTTCGTCCAAGTGCAGAAAAAGTACGCGCAAGATGTTTTGAACATTCAAAGGGACATAAAGCAATGATGTTTTATACATATGAGAGTGAGGAATACGCAGAATCATAAGGTGAGTGTTTAGGTATTCCGAAGCGGTGAAGGTATGGGCATTCGTTTGGATTCGGCGTCGACATTCGCGGGTTCGATCATCTCACCGCACTACGACTCGCTCCTTGTGAAAGTGATCGCACATGCTCGAAATCATCCGAATGCGGCCTCAAAAATGATTCGAGCTCTGAAGGAATTTCGCATAAGAGGAGTTAAGGTAATTCGCCTATCCTGACTTGGACACCCAAAATAATTTCATCGCTTTACGGAAACATAAACCAAGAAAGAAGAGAAAGAAATAGAGAAACAATAGACAAAAGCTAAAAAAAAATCAAACTTCCCTGACGTTTGTTTGAATTCGGAAGCGCTAGATCTTCACGCTTTCAGATGAATATATAAAATGAGATAGGATTATCGATTTGCTAACGAGATTAATAATCAGTGAATAAAATATTTGCATGAATAGATGTCGAGAGTTCAGTGCACTGCGTCAGCATTCATTTGAGTGTTTTGAAAATATCACATTTTTATGCTACCTCAAAAGAAGAATCTCATGTGGATGGAATCCTTTGCCATTCTACCTATGCGGGTTTTTAATTGAAATAAATAGGCCCATGAAGCAATGAAGTAAAAATAAAATAAAATGAAGTAAAAGATTCATAAAATTTGTCGTGAAGTAAAAATCACACCACGATTTTGCAAAGGGTGTATCCTAGATTTATAAATTTGCTGCAAAAATTTGTAATTTTTCAGACAAATATCCCATTCTTACTCAATGTGCTGCAACAACCGTCCTTCCTGGATGCTTCAGTGGATACATACTTTATCGACGAACATCCTGAACTATTCACTTTCAAACCTAGTCAGAATCGTGCACAGAAGTTGCTTGCTTATTTAGGAGAGGTTGCTGTTAACGGACCCACCACACCGCTTGCCACTAAGTTGCTCCCAGCGCATGTCAATCCACCGGTGCCGACAATTCCAGCAGGTTGACGATATGTGAAGTTGTTAAATAAAAAGAGCAGAATTCATAGGTGATTATTTAAGTTGACTGATTAGTTTCGAGCATTATTAGTGGACTCTTCAATTCTGTGATTTCGGCAACTTCACAAAACAAGCAGTTGTCGACCTCAGTTGACCACGGGAGAAAGGGAATCTCAGAAGGGTATAATGACGTATCAAAATCGTTTTCTCTTTTATAACTTAACTGGACGGTTTTTGAAGGGGGAGGGGTATTGTTTACCTGCACTGAACTATAAGAGGAAGCACATTTGCTACATCATCTGTTAAATGATATTTAATTCATTATTTCATTTGAGTTTATTTTCCAGTGTGGGCGATGTATATATATATATATATATATATATATATATATATATATATATATATATATATATATATATATATATATATATATATATATATATATATATATATATATATATATATATATATATATATATATATATATATATATATATATATATATATATATATATATATATATATATATATATATATATATATATATATATATATATAGACGGGAAATTTTGGAAAACAGTCTCAGATTGAAAAGCTGCTCATATGTGATATAGTCAGTTCGACTGTTTTGCTAGCGGAATCGAAAGCATTCAATATCTTCGTTTAGATGTTGCATTCTTCGATATTTAAGTCACGATCAGTGGGATTAAACGGAAGTAGAAACCTGCCGATTACATTAACATTCATGAGCGTATGGATTTATGGCGGAAAAAGTAAAGCTCATTAAGCGCAAATAGTGCATAGCGATATTCAAAATATTCATATTCAACATAACGACTGTCTTAGAGAAAGCGAAACCACAAAATGCGCTTCATATCACGGTGATACGAGGAGATGTTGAATTGTTGTATTATTCAGGTGAATCACCACCGTACGCTTTCAAAGACTTATTGAGGAACTATGGTCCTGAAGCGTTCGCGAAAGCCATTCGTAACAATCCAGGATGTCTAATAACGGATACCACATTCCGTGATGCGCATCAGAGTCTTCTAGCAACTCGCGTTCGAACATATGATCTCGCCAAGATTGCGCCTTATGTATCGCATGGTCTTTCCAATCTATTCTCCATGGAGAATTGGGGAGGTAAGATTTTGCCTATTTTAGTTTCTCATTGAGTATATTGGCAAATTATGACTAGACTTTACTTCATGCTAACTGTTGTTTTAAAGAGTGTAGTAAGCAGATAGTGGCAGCGGAACTTTATCCGATTTTCTAAATTGATTTTGCATTAGTATCATCAAACCGTAATTGTAACTCGTCACCATCGAAAATATTTCTATGATCTTTGTGAAAATCTATTTAGTTGATACTTAATATTCAGAATATTTTGCATTATTTATATCAGTCGGAAAATGACCGCAACAACGTTTGTTTCTCGACCAATGAAGCATATTCGATCGCCCCAACGATAAAAACTACCGAATCCGCAGGACGTTAGGCATTTTCACTAAGTGGAATATTCACAAATAGGTAATGAAACTAAACGATTTAGGAAGTTACAAACATACAATGAACTTTAAAGAGCAAATGGAGAATTATGCTTGAGGAGTTGGCACTTTGTGCGTTTTGGCATTCTTCTTTCCTGAATGCGCAGTTTTATGTGTGAGCAGAAAATACTGGACAAGAAAAATAATGTCTCGATGCTTTAATTTAGCTGATTGCTTGCGCAAGCCTTCTAAAAACGATTCACATTTCTATAATTAGACTAATGCAAAATGGAAAATTGGGGAGTGCAAAATGCGTACAAGTTTCCTCGTTTCCAAGTGTCTAGAGCTTCCTTTAAATTTAATGAACCATTATGGGATATGGTACACGAGATTATCCTATGGCCTTTATAGTACTGGCTACGTTTCATGGTTTTATTGTATTTCACGACTTGGAAGTACCGAACAGACAGACGCGCACAAGCACATGTACCAACATGGTGTTGCTATAATGCGTCCTGCCAGGACAAATTTGCAGAAGTGCAGAAAGGGGTGTGAAAATGATGAGGGGATGAAAGCTTAGCATTCTTTCGGAATAGCTGCGTTTTTCGTTTCTAATCGTTTCCATCCATCCTTTTTTGGAAAATCGTCGAAGAGATTCCCGCTTCTCTCACCAATCCGAGTAGTAGAGGAATCCAATGTCAGTCAACAGGCTATACTCGAGTCGTAATTTATCGATGTTACGTTGAAGGAGCGACGTTCGATGTGTCAATGCGATTCCTGCATGAATGCCCATGGGAACGTCTTGAGTTGCTTCGTAAGCTGGTGCCGAACATTCCGTTCCAGATGTTGCTTCGTGGTGCCAATGCAGTTGGCTATAGCAGTTATCCTGACAATGTCGTTTATAGGTAAAAACACATTACTATTGAAAATACAATAATTGTAAAATGGAAATGCAATTGAACAACGCCAAAATGAGTGAGGTTTTTGGGATATTTGCCTTGCAATTGTGGCAACTTATTTGAGATATCGAGAAGTAGGCGCAGCGTTTTGCGAAATGCTCATACACAAGAGGGGGATATGACACTTAATATATCGTACAGCGTTCCTTTTGCGAGATATTCATGCGAAGGAGGAGAGTTCAGTTCAAAAATTTCGAGCAGTTTAAGAAAACGATGAATGACAAGGATTACCTCCAGAAAAATCAGTTCTCTCGTCCCCTCGTGCTATGTTTTTTATTCTACACATCGAATTACACATTCCTCTATCACGTAATCCGTTTGCGTGGCGAAAGCTATAGAAAGTATAGAAGAAATCTGTTTAGCTTTAATAACTTCTGCAACTATATAATAAAGGTGTATTAGGAGCATTATCAGTGAAAGCTATACCGAAAACGGTCAGTGGGATATAAAAACGCCTATATGATTTTGACGAATAGAAACATTATAGCATATTGGCGTAAACTTTGCAAGAGGTAAGATGTATGTTTTGCAGATTCTGTGATTTGGCAGTAAAGTGTGGTATGGACGTTTTTCGAGTTTTTGACTCGCTGAACTATTTACCGAATATATATGTGGGAATGGATGCGGTTGGTAAAGCTGGAGGTGTTATTGAGGCCGCAATTTCATATACTGGTGATGTCTCTGATCCGACCAGAACCAAATATGACCTCAAGTACTACGTGGATATTGCTGAGAAGCTGGTAAAGGCCGGAACGCATATCCTTGCTATCAAGGTAACTTTTCCCAGTGGACAATACTGCATAAACTTTATAAGAATGAAGAAGAGATTTTTGAGAAACTGATTTTTTTATTAATAAACTAAATAATGTGGAATTTCTTAGTGTTTTTACCACTTATTTCCTGCACGGACCAGGAAAGCACATTCGAAATCAATTGGCTGGAAACGTTCCAAGTTTTGCAAGAAAGTGGAACATCACCAAATAAATAGCATATCGCTTTTGAGAGAGAGAAAAAATAGAGCATGTAGAAAAGAATTCGTAAAAATCCGAGAAATTTCTTTTCTCATCAGATCAAAAGGAGAGGAAAAGATCATATAAGAGGAAGCAAGAGGTTGTGAACGGCACGTTGGTTTGGCTTGAAGTTGTTTTATCCACTCGATGCACATTGAATTACTTTAAGGACATGGCTGGAGTGATGAAACCAGCAGCAGCCAAATTGCTGGTTGACACTCTACGCGACAAGTTCCCCGATGTACCTATCCATATCCATACACATGACACTGCTGGTGCAGGTGTAGCATCGATGCTTGCCTGTGCTTATGCTGGTGCTGATATTGTCGACGCCGCTGTTGATAGTATGAGTGGAATGACCAGTCAACCGAGCATGGGTGCGATCGTCGCAGCGCTTGAGAACACTTCCTACTCCACTGGTTCGTGAGCGATCAATTTTTTTGTTGTGTTGCTTCCAAAGCTTAAAATTTGAAAATGTGAACAATGTTTTACCAGTGGTAAATGAAGCATATGATTTCTGTTTGGCGTCCAATATGTGACTGTCATCTTACAGGAGAACCTAACCAAAATGCCGTATAGTCAGTGTTCTCCCAACTGCACTGTATATGTGAATTGAGGTCTGAATCTGGATAACATCTCCCGATACAGTGCCTACTGGGAGAGTGCTCGTCAGCTGTATGGACCATTCGAGTGCGCGGTAACGATGAAAAGCGGCAACGCCGACGTCTATAAACATGAAATTCCTGGTGGACAATATACCAACCTTCAATTCCAGGTAATCATTAAATGCAGTAGTGTTCGCAAGGTCGATTCCAATAATTCCCATTTGAAGGAGCGCATATCTGAAATATTTATTTCTTCACTTTAGAAGGGACAAACCTCACAAAAACTGGGTTAGGAAAATTGAAGCCATCGGCCAAAGGAAATTCAAGGCAAACTAGATTGTTGTGCACGGGAAGACCCGCCACTGATATTTTCACACCTGCCGCAGCGAATTAAAACCCGCTTGTATAAAAAGGCGCTGCAAAATGAGGGAAAAAAGGTTGCTCGAAAGTGCGAATTCAGTTGCGAAAATGCGCGAAATTCGAATGTCATTCTCATGCGTTGGCAATAAATTAATAAAATAATGGAGCTTCTGCTGCCAAACTTCAAACATGATCCGCTTGCGTAAATTCAAGTTGCATGCGAAGGTTTGTTAATGATCTGATCGACGGATACGTAGCATTGCACTTTCAGGACAATAGAGAGGAAAATAGTGGAAGCATTGGAAAATGTTACGTGATTCAAAATGGGACAATGCAGAAGAACAAGGTGCAATCAGCACATTACACGTTGTTCGCAAGAGAATTGCCTTTCATATATGAGATAGCTTCGGCTGCAACCAATAATTGCTCTCGCTGCTAATTTAAATGAACTTTAGAAGGCAAAAAACATTAATCTGTTCAATACAACGAACTTTTTATAGAATTGTTGCCGTGAGCATTTTTCAGGCTACATTAGAGGCGCTAATTGGGTCGATATAATCTTGAAAAAGTGCTTTCTTTCATAATAAAGGTGTCATCAAAGTTTTTCTCATTTGTGGTCCCTTCTAAAATTGACTAGAGTATACTTCCGTGGCGTTAATAGTTATAGGATTGTACGGCGATTTAAAGTTATGCTCCTTAGTTGAATACTAAGAAACACACAATTTGTAGGCTTTCTCTTTGGGCCTTGCCGAACAATTCGACGAAGTGAAGCGTATGTATCGCGAGGCTAATCTCGCGCTTGGTGACCTCATCAAGGTTCACCTTTTGCATCTTTTTTTAGCTTTATTATCTCTGTATTTTCAGGTTGGGAAAAATCCCGCGAACTTGATGTCTTACTACGACACTAAAACTTTGAAGTGCATTTCAGTATGGAAAGTGCTTTTAGACTGGGTGGCACGTAATTCAGGAAAAGCCTCAAAGATGCACTTAAGTGTGAGGGATTCACTTAGCTCACTGTTTATGAAATGGGGTGGTTTGAATTTTTATTCTCATTCGTGTGCGGAATTTTCCCACGCGAATTTGTGTTGTTTCCTTCCTCATTCGTTCTATTTTTGTCACGTTGTCTCACTCAGTCTCTCTCTCTCTCTCTCTGAAGGTAACGCCATCGTCGAAGGTCGTGGGTGACTTGGCTCAATTTATGGTCCAAAATCACTTGGATCGCCAGACTCTGGTCGACCGTGCAGAAGACCTCTCGTTCCCCAAATCTGTTGTGCAATTCTTCCAGGTTTGCCAGCGTTCGTTATATTTGCATCGTTGCCTCATTCCTAAGTTTACCTTCAATTTACCTGAACTTATCTGCATAAGCATTCATTTTCTGTCTTATCATCGCCTGGAATGGTGCTGTCACCTTTTTGGTTCGGACAAATATTGAGAGAGGACGCACAGTCATTTGTTATTTGCGAAGGCGTTTACTTTCATTCCATTTGTGCCTAATATATGATGGCTTAGCGATACTTCAAAAAGTGATTTGAGACGTTCCCGTCTCGTTTTCTGGAAAAATTTCACTCGCGCGAGTGTTTTAGTAGGACTAATTGTGCAAGGAGGTCTGTTTAGGAGGTTTTAAGAATCTAGCATGGAGAAAGTAGTGTTATTTAAGGGTTTAATCGGGCAGCCACCGTACGGATTTCCGGAACCACTTCGTACAAAAGTTCTTCGTGGTCTACCCAAGTTTGAAGGTCGACCGGGCGAGAATCTCGAAGCGGTTGACTTCAACAAATTGAAGGAAGATCTTGAGGCGAAACATGGAAGGACGTTACGGTATGTCTATTGTGATAAGACGTTCTCTTCAAAATGTCAGGCTGAGATGGCGTAAAACGGTTGTGAATTCAAGAGCCAGAGCAGAACTGAGGAATGACAGCATACACTCACTGCGATGCAAAATTTCTTTAATCGCGCTTTTTGAATTTGTTGAGATGAGCGAAAGAGTACAATTTCTAACTGGTTACCTTTTCAGCTTTTTTCGGCTCTCTGACAACATTTAAGAGTTGCCAGTTTCCGACTATAAACAAAAGCATCCATGTGGCGAACAACTTCATTAGAAGAAATTACTTATTCTATTTGCCTCTCCTTCGTCTTACACATCATGACAATATGCATGTATGTGCTTGTGTCCTGGCCACATACGCGCATGTGTCCATCTGCCTGGCTGTTAGCCCAGAATTTATGCCAATGGCACTCACCATTGTACATCGATGTCCAATGTTGGCCAGCGAAAAAATTTCCTTTGAAGCAGTGCAAGAGCCGATATTCCTTTGTAGAAACATTCACCTCGATACATCAGCATCGAGAAAGAACCTCAGGCTCTTGAAGATATAAAAATCTTGTGGGAAAAGATTTGTTTACAAAATTTTCCATCTATTGAGACCGTCGGGTGGCAATAAACGTAGAAACCGAGACTTTTGTGAGAAGCTTGTGCGATCGATGTCTGCTGTAGTGAGTTCGCTGATTTTCAATCAAAAAGTGCTGTTCTATTTGATGAAGTCGGCGACTGTTAGAAGTAACTTTATCGTGCATGCAAATCGGTTGAACAAGAACGGAAAGACCGTTTCAATGTTAGCTTCGCCATCATCATACAACTAAGCAAATAGAAGGACATAGAAATGTGCACAGAAACGAACACCGACAATTGTTTCCGTCATCCTAGAGGACTGCTTGTGGTCTCTTATTTTTTTGTGAGAATATATTAAAGCGATACCATTAGCATTCTTTCACATTTATTTGCAAGTTTACGCATCAATTTTCTAAGTTTTGTAAACTTTCGCTAGCATCGATGGTCAATTGGCGACTCAAAACGATAGAAAACTGCATTATATTAGTATCATGCCTATGCATATGCATGTGTGTGTGCCATCTATTCGATAGTTTGAATGTGGAAGCAAGTTAAACTTCAGCTACCGGGTTTTATGGCTTAAATGTCAGTTGTTTCTGAGTTTGTCGAGTATAGTATACGATTGAGATGATCTCTTAAACCACTTTTCACTTTGACCCACCATTTTGAAGTAAATTCTACGCATTTCACCGTGCGGAGAAATTGTTTAAATTCCAAGCCATCAAGTTTTTGTTTCAAAACTCTCCGTATCACAAGAAGGACTCCTCAAAAAATTTATCTGCGCAATCTGATCGAATGAAACACTGAGACATTTTCCAATGCATCTCGGTATTTGTTAGTAATCTTATGAAATTGTTTCAACAAATGAGTGAAATGTAAGCGCACCTATTACTTCATTTATTCTCGTGTGCCTATTCGATTACTCGTGGCCACGTCTGTTTACAGGAAATTTTTTGTTTACTTCTATAAAATTTCATCGTTTGCTAAAATTTAATTACTTTTCTTTATTGCGAAATCTTATGAGGCTATTCCACTCTTTATGCTCCCTTTATTAGCATCGCCTCTTCAAAGAGTGCTCTTGTTTACACCGTTTCAATAAATAAGCAATAAGTTTGTGGATGCGGCGGAGGTATGATCTCCAACATCACAACATTGAAGTGCAACTACAATTACACTGTTTTCTTTTTTTTTAAATTGAGGAAAACAATATAATTGTCGTTCCGCTTCAAATTATTTCATGAACGATCGATAATCTCAACTATGGAAGAAAAGTGTTGTTCTTTGTAAAATATATTTAATTTGAGCTAGCAAGACTATGGTAACGCATTCTATCTTATGACTCATTTAAACATTTTAATGATCTTGATATTGAGAGATTTACAGTGACGAGGATGTGATGACTTCAGCAATGTTCCCGAATGAATTCGACGAGTTCGAGCAGTTCAGGCAACAATACGGTCCAGTCGATAAACTTCATACACGACCGTTCCTCACCGGTTTGTTTCCATTGAGAATTTTTTTGTATTCCATTGATTGCGACTGTCTTTCATTGTGCATTCTATCGGCGGATTTCAGTTGAAACATAAAGATTGATTTAATAAGCGAGCCGAAATACTTTATTGCTTCGTAGGCATATTTGATTGGCTGCTTTATTCGTTCTCTCTTATTGGGGATTCCTGCCGAATTATTTGAAATGATTTGCCAAAAAAAAATTTTCACTGCGTATGGAGAAGTGCTAACAATGCTAAAAATACAAAGCCAAGAATAGTAAAGATGAATTGTAAAAATTTAGGTTTGGATGTGGCGGAAGAGATTGACGTCGATATCGACCGCGGCAAAACGCTTGCAATAAAACTCCTTGCAATTGGTAAATTAAATAATCGTGGTGAGCGTGAAGTGTTCTTTGACCTCAACGGACAAATGAGGGCGATCTTTGTACAGGATAAAGAAGCCTCAAAGGTATATAAAGCTTTGATTTAAAAAATTTGCATTATTTTAACTCCATTGCCGACCTCTAGATTTGAGAGATTTTAGCAAATTATAAAATGGTATTCTGCATTGAAGTTTGAATTTATTTACGTCATCAATTCGTCTCAATTTTTAATAGGTAAATCAATGGCATTTAACTAATAAAGCAGCAACTTCCATTGACAGAAGAGTATTTATTAACATATAGGCTTCAGAATATATGTGATCTTTGAACTACTGATGACGACAGTGCCCTTTATGAAGGGAAAAAAAAACGAATTAAGAAAGCGACAAAAATGAAGGATGCGTTAATGATGAAACGGATGTTTCGTTTGCAGAGGAAGTGCATTTATTGGTGTTCTGTTGAATCATTCGATAGGGTTCTTCTTAGTTAGATTATCAGGAGGGAAAAATTTTAATGGATATTGCAATTAATGCACACATTTGCAATTCTCATTGACTTGATGATTTTTTATGCGCTCCGCATATATGTATGCAATGAATGCAATCGAATTTTAATGCATCACAAATTGCAATCAACATCATCCTATAAAGTTCCAGATAAAAGGCATATTCAACAAAACCCCAAAACAAGATACTCTCCATCCCTCCTCTTCCCTTTCCTCTTCTTCTTGAATTGAACTTGTAAGAGAAATAACTCTCCCCCTTAAAACCTAATTCTCAGTCTATTATAAAACCAAAAAGAAGTTCACTTATTCTCGCAAGCAGAATGTTATTTCATAGGGAAATTTGGAGAAAAAAAAGAATCTTATTAACCCCGCTTTCCGTGAGGAGATCTTCTAACACTTATAACTCCTGAACTGTCGTTCAAGATTATATAGCAGCTTTAGCAATATGTTTTTCAGCGCTGTTGATTCGTTAAATTTTCCCGCATCATTCATTCTGCGATGGTTGATCACATTTTCATTGAGTCTTTTGAGGAGTGCTATATCACTCAGCAGGTGCTTGATTTTCGACTGCAACAATGAACACTACATAGGTTATTTCATTCGCGTACTGTAAAGCATAATGCAGTTATTTTGAGGAAATTACAGAATGCAACTTTCAATGGGTAAATCAGCGGACTTACCCTTCGATCGATCTTTAACTACTGTTGATTATGAAATGATTTGATATTCAAATTTTTTGTATCAGTGGCAGAACTGACTCATTCGACGTCTTTTTTGTGACTCATTCGACGTCTTTTTTGTGAAGTACGTTCTGGGTGAGATGAAATACGCATCGACCAAAGTTGCGAGTAATCTGTGGCACACGAAGTTTGTAGTGGCTAATGCAGTACGAAGCTCGATATCAATTGCCACAGTATGTAATCAGCGCCGAACAGAAGAAGTCACTATAGATATCATACTTAATATCATTGGTAAAACTGTAGAATTTAGACTAAATTTCAGCAAGTTAATGCAAATTAAGATGATCGTTGCAAATATAAACGAGTAGCAATCGTTGATTTCGGCTGAATAAAGCACTCGCTTTTATCGAACGATGTTCGTCCTCCTTCTTACTAGTATTGGAACTTTTCATCGTCGTTTAAAAAAATAAGAAAAAACGCTAGATACTCTAGACGAGACCACCAACAATACAATCAACCACAGACATAATTTTTATTTGTGGGCAAATTTATGGGAGAAAGCATAGAGGTAATCCATGGTCGATTATTCAGAGCATTCCCCTATGAAAGTTCCGCTGTTAAATGAAAGAAAATAAAAGAAAATTAAATCACCATAACAAAAAAAAATGCTCTCGATGCACTTTTGTAGTAATTGAAAACGATCTTAATAAGTGGAGGAGCATTCCAGATGAGTTGGCACGATATGCGTTTTTACTTCCCCCCACCTAACCAACCAATTTCAGAAATGATGAAGAAAAAGTGAAATATGCACAATAACATTTCCACGTTTTATATGATCTGGGCGCCCATAAAGATTCTCTAAATAAGAATCCCTTTTTTCCTTTAGATCCAATTGACGTAAAATGAACATAAACTTTTTACGTTTCATTTCTTTTAAAATTAGTATTTCTTTTGAGTAAATTTATATTTGAGAATAATTTCTGAACGAATTACTTTTTATTTCTTTAATAGAGTAATTTTCCAAAGAAATACGAATAATATAGGATTTACCAGAAATATTTTTATAAGATATTTCTATCGTCGTATTCATCAAACGACAAACAGTTGTATCGTTTAGGTGATGAGTAAAATTTCTCAACGACTTTCTATTCACCGTTTTTAGCGATTCAATTCTACTTTCAGTTTCCTCATTTAAATTCTATTTTTGCTTTCTTCACTTTTGAGCGTATTTAATACGGACAATGAAACGACCAAATTTGGTAATTGCTTCAGCATTATTTGATAAAACAACACAAAAATTCCTAGAGAGTATTTATTGCGTTAAGTGAAATGATTCAATCGATCACTCTTCTCGTTATTGCAAAACTTTTGCAACAATTATTCAAATCTTGTCCAGAAGATTATAACTGTTGCAAACATTGGTGAAATATTGTCCAGTCGATAATCGTTCAATAATTAATGTTTTTATTGTTTTCATATTATTTTCATCTAAATTAATTGTCAGCAATAAATTGATGCTAATCGAAAAATTGCAATATTTAATTTTCGAAATGTACGTTGCAATTCATTTTCCATTAAAGGGCCATAAATTCTACGAACTGCTCTATTGAGAAGGTTTTTCTATAGTGATCATGAAGGCTCTACTTAAGACAAAATTCCCGCATATGCCTATATTTTAAAGACGCTTTCTCACCTACCCCTGTCATTTCTTTTAAAGACCCTCTCTTACCAACCCCTTCCATATCTTTTAGAGGCCCTTCCTCATCCTGTTTTCGGAAGCTTTCAGAGAAAATGAAAAACTGTTCCTTTTCTAGTCGGTAGCTGTCAACAGTTTTTTGCATTTCAGGAGATTGTAACACGGCCACGAGCCAAGCCTGGAGTGCGTGGTTCAATCGGAGCTCCAATGCCCGGTGAGATTCTGGAGCTGAAGGTAAAGGAGGGCGATAAAGTAGAGCAAAAAACACCATTGTTCGTGCTGTCCGCAATGAAAATGGAGATGGTGATCGATAGTCCAATCGCTGGCACAGTCAAGAAGATCTACTGCGATCCGAAGACTCGTGTAGCGGCTGGCGATCTGGTCGTTGAAGTTGAGCCTTAAAGCGCTAGGAAGTGTTGCTTTCGACCAAGATGGCTTCTAAATTTCGCTTAATTTGATCATCTTCGGTGTTTGAATTTCTTCAGTCTCTGAACGTAAATTGCTTGAATTGTGTGATAGAAAGTGGAGAGTGTTAAAGCGAAGCAATCCCATAGAAATAATAGATTAGGTTCAAAAAAATCGAGACATTATTTAAATGCGAACCACGTGGAGGATTCCTTAGTTAATTTTGCGTTCGTGCCCTTTTTTATTTCTAGACATTTTCAACTACTACAGGAAGGGAAATATTTCAACTCATGCAAACACTTATGTGAATATTGCGATGAAAATGTTCACTTCAAAATATTCAATCCAGCCATCCAGAGGATGTCTTTGGCAAGGTTATACGATCAATGAAAGTCTATTATAGCAGAGGATCGAAACCACTGTCTAGCGATATTAATGTTGTCGTTGCCGATCGTTTAGGTCAATATAATTGCAACACAATGAATTCCCAACTTTTATGATTTCTTATATATAATAGAAGCGCTAATGCGGAACAAGAGTGGAAGCCATCCTGAGCAAATGTTCTTTCATCGATCAAGAAGCATCACAAAAATACTTTGGTGGAGCGTTTGAATAAACCTTTAACGTTCGCTTCGAAATAGAAAAGGATGAGGTTACTTTTTTATGTGTGCGTGTTTAAATCCACCGATTATACTGTGACCAGTTCATTCAGTTTAGCAGTAAGTGCATCATGAAAACACTACAAGCGGAAACGGGTTTATTATTATTCATTGTATTCTTCATCCATATGGAATTTAAAATAACTTTTCTACCATCTAGTTATGTTCTAAAATAAATTAAACGTCGAGTATTCTTTTATCTTCTACTAAAGAATTCTCAAGAGGATACGACAAGCGGATATTCTTAATCATTAACCTTCATAAAGCTACGCTAAAGAAAGAAATATCCCACAGTCCCTCTTTGCGCATTTCGCATATGTAAATAATTTGATTTGCTCAGTTCATTCACAATGTGCTTATCTGTTTGAATGCTTCTTATTCGTATGCGACTGTGTTTTTAAAAATTATAGTGCTTAGTTAGAGTAATTCAGTTGATTCATACAGCGCTTATGAAGCTGTAGAGTTCGCTTTTTTTTCGTTCATTCTCTCACCTTTTTTTCAAGCGTTTATTCACGGAACGACGAGAATAATAACAAGGTTTTTGAAGAAATTGCTGGGTAAATTGTATTTGTTTGACATGCAAAGAGAGCATTCATTTTCCTCGCAAAGGCCACACAGGCGCATACATATACATATATATATATATATATATATATATATATATATATATATATATATATATATATATATATATATATATATATATATATATATATATATATATATATATATATATATATATATATATATATATATGCATTCGCTTATTATAGAGACAGGTAGAGACACTCCAACGGAACGACAAACACACCACCCTAATTGCTTTTTTGGAAGTTGGCAAGCACAGTAGATGCTATAATGGTTATTTGTTGTCATAAGCAAATCGACGCCAGTGGTTTTTGGAGCGCATACACACTCATTTTAATGAAATATAAGCTTTGAAATGAACAAGATAAAATTAGTATGTAAAAGCAGTCTAATTAAAATGCGCGATGGAATGCACCTTGTTCCTATGCACTCGTGTCAGATGAAAAGGACTATCCGTTTGAACTACTCGTGATGGAAATATGCCGACAGAGGGTATATTTTGCGCAAATTTTATATGCACAGTAGGCTTCGGCCTAGGGGGGAGGGGAAAAAGGAGACGGCTTGAACCACAAGGGTTCTGAAAAAACTGATCGCTGTGGAGACACGAAACGGTTAGCAGTTGCCTACTAGATTCAGTGCCTTTAGTTATTGTTTGCTTCTCAGAACCCTACTCATTCCTATTTATCGCGAACTCCAGTTCAATCTCAGTAAAATTGATGGGATCGATAGAACGACACGAAGGCTTTCTGCGAGACGGAAAGAGTAGCTGGAACCATTTGATGTTGACTACGTGCATTTTACAAAGTCTGATTTTTCCCAGCTAAAGCACATATATGTTTTGGCGTGAGAAAGCGCTCATCCAGAACGTAAACTCTTTTCCTCATTGCATTCTGACGACGTTCTCTTGGTGGCGATTAATTAAGGGCATCTAACAGGACAGTGGAACTAGCGACGCTTAAATGAGGCGTCGAGGTGTTTAGAGAATCAGAAGGCGGAACCCTGTAGCAGCGGTGCCCACCGATCATGGACAAAGTGAGCGTACGTCGCGGAAGTGCCGCCCCTCAGTAGCACGGCTTGTCCTCACTATGACGCGTCACTGTGGACGTTTGTGTTTGTGTGCGTCTTGGATTAGCATCGAACACGTTGTTTGTTCGATTTTTTTTGCTGGTTTACTGGCCATTGCAAAATGTGTGATTAATTGATGCCTAATCACATAGGACATTGACTGCCTGAAGCGGCAGCCATTGTTCTCAACGATCTCGGCATACTGACCTTATGCGGCTATTCGACGATTCCATGTTATGCTAAACACTCTTCAGGGCAGTTCGATTTAAAACTTTGCGTTTATAGGGCAATAATAGGGTTGCACTGCAATGCTCTAATGAATTCCTAGCTGCTAAAGATTTAACCAGCTGCTTCGATTCAGTTTCAAATTTTCATTAAGCGCAATTTAAACATATATAGGCGTCGTTTAAATCGCAACGCTCTACGGCGTTTCTCCTTAACACTTATAAATGTCGACCTTACAATTGCTCTAAACGTTTTTCATGATATATGATCTATATTAAAGGCGACATAAGTTTTCAGGAAATACTTCACGGTGAATGCACTAATCAACGATAAAAGCTTAAAGCATAATACGAGAAAATTTTTTCGCTATTGAATCGAGAAAATTAACGTGAATGGACGAGAAATGCTTAAGGAAACGGGTTCTCAACAACAGGCAAACACAGTGCCTCAAGGTGTCGATATACGATTGCATGAAGACTAATAAACTCATAAAAAACACGCTCCTCGTAGACAGTACGTCATATTAATTCTGCAAATTGTAGTTCTCCTCTTTATTTTCTGTGCCGAGACAATTCCATTAGCGATTTTTTCGACTTGAGAGGAGACGGGTTTCAACTTGAAGGGCGTCTCGTGTTTGTTGATTACTGTTACAACAATACACTTACTTCTTCAAAACTATGGTTAAATCAACAACGGTTCGCTTACAAAGTGGCTCAACATTACGAGTACAACTATTTGTACTCATCGCAGTGATAGTGCTGATCGCTATCGCATTGGCATTTATTTTTCTGCCACCTTCATCCGTCTCCGATATTCAACTTTCTCGATCCGATACATCTAAGTCATCATCATCAATCGATATTCGTCATTCACCGTCGAAGTCTAGCACTTCCGATAATCGTTATATACGTTTACCCAGCAATAATTTACCGACACTTTACACTCTGAGACTTCAGTTATTTCTGCCGTATCGTATGGTACTCGATTATGGTACAAAGAACTATACCACTGAAGGCGATCTTCGTATTGATTTCAATTGTGTTCAGTCAAACGATCGTGTGGTGTTGAATGCGAAACATATCAATATTGATTCATCAACTATACTACTTTTGGATAGCAGTAATCGGAGTATTTCTATTGTAGACATCAATACCTATCGCTATGAGCCTGATGATATTCATGTGGTCGAGTTTCTACTTGATTCTTTCCTTCTTCAAGGCAGCTGCTATTCTATGTACCTGAGGTATCATGGTCGTATAGGTGACGTATGGGCTGGAGGATTGTACAAAGCTGATTACGATATCGACGGCGAAATAAGGTCTTTTATTAAATTTGCATCTTATTTTTTAGCGTCTGTTGAAAATTTTCTAAATATTGATATAATTATATGAAAGATCCGCCAATAATCTATGCAGAAAAATGGTTGCTAAAAAAAGAAGAAGCGAAAAAGTGAACTATACACAACAAAGTTGCGATTTAAAAATTTATGTGCTGTTAAGAGATAGAGAGGAAGCGATTTTAATATGCGTTGTATTGTGTTCAATGCGAACTGGTGGTATTCACGAAACATTCCGCTGAAGATGTGAATATGTCGGTAATGCCGTCTCGTTTATATGATGTAAAAACAATTGACAGTAAGCGAAAATTAGCGCTACGATGAACTTTTACGATAAATATAGTCATAAAATTAAGGAGGAGGGGGGAGAAGAGCAGAAAAAATTACGTCTATCGCCCATATTTGCATTTATGGCCATCTGAAGTTAGGAAGATCTGCAACTGTAACAATCGCACTCCACCACTATCGCTTTCCATAATGTATTCATAGAAATATCATTCCATGAATTGTACATGATCACTTTGCACACATTTATCGACTTGTCGGTGTTCCGCACGAGTCTTCCATTAAGCAATTATGACTGAATTCAATGATTAAATTCTCATTATTTATTAATTTATTTCACAGAAGTGCAACTCTCAAAAGCGTCACTTACCGCAGATTTCACAGATAATTATCGAATTTTCGTTGGCTCGAGAACGCACAAGAGGGTGGGTTTCCGTGAAAAGTTGAAGCAATTAGGCGATTTTTAAAAGATTTAACCATTTTCAGATTGAACTTTTTCGGTGAAATTGCAAGGTCCTTCTACCCCACTCCCCCTCCCCTCTCCCCCTACATACGCCCACACACAATCGTTGACGTATGGTTTTGGCAATCTCGCAAGATTTTCGCTTTCGTTTTGTCAGCTGTGGTGGAACATTTAGTTCACGGCATCAAACAACAAGAGACGTTTTTTTTTAAATTCTTCAAAGGCGACAACTCAAGATAGTTTTCATATTCCACTTGTTCAAGGCAGCGCAAATGTTCTTGACTGTATTGATAAGAGACAACGTCCCCGGGAATCAGAGAATCGAAGAAACATCAGAGAGCATAGAAAACCAAAATCGTAAGACGTGGAATGATACGCGTAAGACTCAAGCTAGGTCAACGTTAAATTATCGTGCATGGTGGAGATGTTATACATTCAAAACTTCTCATTCGAAATTTGCAGTTTTGATTACCTAGTTTCTAGCTTCATATGCAAATTTAACCACCACAGCGTAACTTCTTATGCATCTTTGTCCGATGACGTTTTCAGTATTGTCATATCAGTTTAGCCTTGTGCATTCGACATCCGTTCCCTCTATTTCATGTGCGTATGACATCCCGACTTACAGCTGTTACCCATTGTGCTCCTAGACTCAAATTTTACTGACCTCCTTTAAAAGTGCGTCCTGTAGTGGCGGCCAGAGCTATTTTCAAAGACCATAGCAAAGCTATCGAAAACAAATCGGGAACTGAATCGAAGGACATCGTTTGGTTGATGGATAACGAGGCATTACTATCGAAAAGTGTAGCAGACGTGGTCATTTAGAACCTGAAGCCGTTAATATGCAAATTTTATGTTTTGTTGATAACGCAAGAAATTAATGCCTTGGCTAGCGATGTAATGTTTGGCGCGTTTCCCCGCTCGTTCTATTTATATTTAAATATTTCGTTCGCTTCTATGTTGCATACGTGGAAGATAAAGGTTTCTATGTATGCATGGAAAAAACTAGTGAAGAAGCATATCAAAGCAGCTGGCATGCTATGCGCTTTTGCATTCTGCTCGCCGTCCATTTCCATAGGTTTTACCACTAAGTTATAGATCATTGGAATAATGCCTTTAATTTTATGCAAATTTACGTCACTCTATAACTGCGCTTGAATTTGTTCGATCAACGCAAAAAAATATTACACTTGCTCGACCTTATGCGCATTATACTTTTCAATTTCGTTTATACAAAGTTTAGTGGTTTATGAGTTGGAAATGCGCCACACACAAGCACATACATACACACGTGCACAGACACGGTTACGACTTTATCGCAGTGTTCGTTTGCAAGAGAACTGCAATGGGAATAGAAGTATGGGAGACGACGGGGAAAATATTCGGTTGGATGAATACGAGAGCTTCTTACACTGCAAAATTCAACTTGAGTCGCAATTGCTTGAAGAGAAGAGCGAATATATTCTCAGTTTTTCAGCGTAGAAAAATCGCTCATTCATTAGCACGTTTGAAGGAAATGAACCGCTGAGATTGTCACTTGCAGAAATAAGCTCGTTTCAAGTCGAAAGGGGTTGGGAACGAGGAGATGGGTGGGGGGGGGGGGGGGGGGAATTCTAAACTTCACAGTTACTTGCTGAACAACAATTTTAGATCAAATGTTCTGAGTGTAATACCCTTGGATCTAAGTAAAAGAACTCCTACACCATACATTTAATAAATAAATAAGTTAACTAATAAGTCGATTAATAAGGAATAGATTGAAGAAAAAAAAACGAGATCAATATCATGAAAGATCATGTAATCGCTGTTATAAAGCTGTTCGAAGTCATCAAAGTCGTATGGCCAGCACTCAGAATGATGCATCACTCCGAATACTGGCCACGCGCTCTTTTTTTCTTTCAGTAACTGTTTTCTCCTGTCATTTTGCCGAACGTAAACAGCAATTTCGATAGCGATTAACGCTTCTCGTTAAGTAGGAAAGAAATTTTCAAACGAATCCATCTGCAGAAGCATTTTTCAACGTTGACCATTACTCGGGAACCATTGATATTACCCAAAGGGAGGAACATATTCGATATTGCCTATTACATTCTTGCACAAGAGCTATCATTCATTCTCTTACTGAACTCTGAGTTAGAAACTTTCAGAAATTCTCCAACGTTTATTGAAAATTCTTTTCCTTTTGATATATGAAGGACGGATTAATAGCCTAGAAGGCAAATAGCTATAGTAGCCTATTATGGGAATTGTGCGATTGAATAACGGTCATGACAGCTTTACAATCATAGTGAAAGGTCTGCTCACCTGGTGTTCTAACGAAATCTTTTTGTTAATATTGATTTTTTATTCGACGTCTAAGGTTATTCAATTAAAAAATGTCAGCAATGTAACTTAACACCGCATACATTCCTCTCATCTATTGTCTACAAATTTATTTAATTAGCATTATTCTGTCTGGAAAATAATTTGGGAAGCAGAGTTGATGTCCGCTTCCGGCATTTGATGGATTGGCTCCTATCGCCGACTCAACTAAGAAATGACAGTGTAGGAATAAAGAGTTATTACTAAAGAGTTAATCTGCTTTGAGTAAGTATTCTATTCCAACAAGATCTTGATGTAGAGCACTAGTTTCGAGCCCTCAATTTGTAGGCTTTATCAATGCGATCAATCTCTTTAGACGTTTAGAAAATTTGGATTTATAATTATTGTTAATTTAGTTTGGTAAATAATTGCATTATGGTACGATGGGCACATTAAATATGATAAGAATTGAAAATATGCCACTTGAATGTCTGAACAGCGCATCTATTCATAAACTTTCAGCAAATTGTTTTGAAAGAGACTACTTGGTGTATTACTGTTTATGGTCAGCTAAATATTCAGGAAGAATGATGGACGCAACCGATTATAGGATGGGGCTAAGGGTGAATGAGACAGGAAAGGATGAGTATTCTCGATTGATGTCAGTGTCGGAAATGTTCAGTCATTTCGCATTACGATTTTATTTAAAGACACACCTTCGCTCTAGCTTCCTTCAACATGATGTGTATTTGTTGATATTTGCTGAAAGATAATTTCATTGCAGGATTCTTGCCGCCACTCAACTACAACCTACTGATGCCAGTCGATTGCTACCATGTTTTGATGAGCCGGAAATGAAAGCCAATTTCCTCATTACGGTTATTCATCCGATTGGCACAACAGCCATCTCGAATTCACCTATTCGACGCATAAGAAACATCTCCGAGTAGGCTTTTATCGTTCATTCACTCCGAATATAGATAGCGGTTATCTTCCATAATGTAACATATGATGGGAATTCAAAAATGCTATCTGGATATTGTTGCTTTTATCACTGCATAGAATTTTATTGGTAAAAAGATAACGAAATATGTGTCAGTTTTTGAATTGTCTATTTTATTTTCTTACTCTAATTGATAGCAATTATAGATTGTAGACTTTTGTTTTGAATTTTTGATGAAGTGAAACACTACGAACATGATGATATCATAGAATTAAATGTCTATATGAGAAAAATGATAAAAACTCGTCGTTTATTTACGAAAACAGCATGGTTTATATGTGTACATCGCAAACAATTATGATATGATCTCATTTTGAGCTTTGCAAGTAGTTCTTCTCAAACTCAACTTTGTGCTTCAATTTACTTACATAAAAAGGTTTATCGAAATTTGAACACACTTCAATAGGTAATAAAATGAATTCATTTCAAAATTATCGGAATTCTATTGTTCCGCACCCTTCCATTTGAATAACTTTAAATGAAATGTTTTACAGTAATACGGTAATAGAAAATAATTGATGACAGTAAAAATACCTATATTCAGTGGTGTTAATGAGATTTTGTCACTCGATCTCCAATAAAAAAAGTCCTTCGATTGTAGAAGAGAAAAGATTTTTGCAATCTGCCGATGAATACGTTAAAGCGTCATTGTGACAGTTAAGTCATTGGATATCGGTTATGACATTCTATGAAGGAAGAAAATCTTCTCGAGATAGTTTCCTAGAACGACCAGTAGATGATAACAACTAAAAAACTAACTCCTGAGGCATAAAATCAATCAGATTGTTTTTCTCTTTAGTATAAGAAATGCTAAATCACGACCTCAGAACACAATAGCTTATATGGAGGTTAAATGTATAGCAAATATATAGCTGAAATAATGAAAGAACACTTGCATGTTTCTTAATTGAAAAATAATAAGCTGAGAAGACCTTATGGAAATCCTCTAAGCAACCTTTTAATACATGTTTCGTCCGCACAAAATACAACCCTTCTGATCCAGCTGGCACATGAAGCTACTAAACTTTATACTCACTTTCTGTATTCCCATCATCCTATCGAACAAATCAGTGAGGTGAAATTTTTTGAATTGTTTGAAAACATAAGTGAAGGAGCATTTTTATATGCGGTTGGCCAATTAGCACAATCCTTCATATCCTCATTCTTTCGTATTC